>CM046670.1:57750258-58280258 GCA_025594165.1 Tamias sibiricus
CCTTTTAGTCACTAAGGATTCACTCACTCCAGTTTGGTTTTTGTTTTGTTTTTTACATATAACGATTTATTGGCATGTGTTGGGACTGGGGAGAAAGTGGTCAAGTTGGTATTACATTTGTACTTAAAAGAGTCGGTAGTTGAAAAGAGAATTGCCTTGGTGATAATTACAATCTTTTTGAAGTGTTTCCGCCATATCCTCCTAGGAATCTCATGTCTTGGAAGCCCTTGGGAGTTGTTTGGGGATCATCTGTTCTATGGAGGAAAATATTCCATCTTTTTTCTCTTTCCAAAACTACATCAATATTTTGCACCATAACCTGTTTTATATCAGTCACTTGACTCCTTGTTGTGGAAATCGTGCTGTCACCTTGAGGTTTTTTTTTTTTTTTTTTTTTTTTTTTGGTGCCAAGGATTGAACTCAAGGGTGCTTGACCACTGAGCCGCATCCGCAACCCTTTTAATTTTTTTTATTTTGCGACAGGGTCTCACTAGGTTGCTTTCAGTCTTGCTAAGTTGCTGAGGCTGGCTTTGAATCTGTGATCCTCCTGCCTCAACCTCTTGAGCTGCTGGGATTATAAGCATGCGCCACCACACCTGGCCTGATGTCCTGATTTTTGTTATAGATCATCATAGAGTTACCTTGTTGAGAATCTGCAGCAACTGTATTTGAAGGAGAAAGGGGCTTTTGTGTCTATATCCAAAGGACTTAAAAACAGCATACTACAGGGACACAGTCACATCAATGTTTATAGCAGCACAATTCACAATAGCTAAACTGTGGAACCAACCTAGATGCCCTTCAGTAGATGAATGAATGAAGAAAATGTGGTATACATACACAATGGAATATTACTCAGCAATAAAAGAGAATAAAATCATGGCATTTGCAGGTAAATGGATGAAGTTGGATGCTAAGTTAGCCAATCCCAAAAATCCAAATGCCGAATGTTTTCTCTGTTGTAAGGAGGCCGATTCACAGTGGGGTTGGAACCGGGAGCATAGGAGGATTAGAGGAACACTAGAATGGCCAATGGGAAGGGAGAAGAAGGGAGAGGGAAAAAGGGTGAAAAAAAAAAAAAAGAAAAGGTGGAAGAATGAAATGATATCATTACCCTAAGTGCATGTATGAAGACACAAATGGTGTGAATATACTTTGTATACAACCAGAGATATGTGAAAATGTGCTCTATACGTGTAATATGAATTGTAATGCATTCTGCTGTCATATATAACAACTTAGAATAAAAGAAAAGGAAAAAAGTAAAAATAAAATAAAATAAAAAAGAAAAGGGCTTTTGTGACATCAAAGGATTTCTTATAGATGCTTCACTATCTTTTATTTTTGTGATAGTAGGATTGAACCCAAGGGTGCTTTACCACTGAGCTATACCCCCAGCCCTTTTTGCTGTTTGAGATGGGGTCTTGCTAAGTTGCTCAGGGCCTCACCAAGTTGCTGAAGCTAGTCTGGAGCTTGTGATCCCCCTGCCTTAGCCTACTGTGTCGTTGGAATTTTAAGCATGTGCCATCACTCCCAGCCCAAAGGTAAGTCATTGAGGAGCAAAGAAAATATGGGAAATCTCCTAGGGGAGGATGGAGCAGATTCTCAAAGTCTATCTGACTCCTTGGAGATGGCAGAAAAAAGTCCCTAACTTTCCTGGTCCAGGCTCTGTGAGGACTTTCAGATTGCATCTGAGATTGACAGCTCTCTCCTTACAAGGAACTACCCACACACACATCATTCCGGGTAGGTTTCTGTCTCCTTAGACCCAACATATTCTGATCACCTTGCCGGTGTAAAACACCTCACCCGATGTCTATGACATCTCCCCTAACTTTTTTTTTAAATTGTTACTGGGATTGAACCCAGGGGAACTTTACCTCTAAGCCACATTACCAGCTTTTTTTTTAAATTTACTTATTTCTTTATTTTATTTATTTTTATGTGGTGCTGAGGATCGAACTCAGGGCTGCACACATGCTAGGCGAGCGCTCTACCACTGAGCCACAACCCTAGCCTCCTCCCAGCCCTTTTTATATTTTATTTTGAGTCAGAGTCTGGCTAAATTGCTTAGGGCCTCACTGAGTTGCTGAGGCTGGCTTTGAATTTGGCAATCTTCCTGCCTCAGCCTCCAGAGGCGCTGGGATCACAACCGTGTGTCACTGCACTTGGCCTTCCCTAACTCTTCCAAACTTACAAACCTATGGTGTTCAGAATGTCTGGGTTTCTGTCATTTTCTCAAATTCCTTCACCTTATTCAATATGCCACACTTTGGATTAGTGCATCCTGACCTGCATCAATAACCAACCACTCCTACACCCATCTGTACCCTGCTCTCCTGGCAATCATGAATCTGTATCTGTATAATGTGTCATTTCAAGAGTGTTATATAAATGGCACTCCACCGCCACCCTTGCAAGTCAGCACCTATTCTCTCCACCCCAGGGTTCCCAAACCTCACTCTTGCACTTGGTGACTTTTATTATGTCTGTGTTTCATCTTTTGTATTACTATGAAGTAAACATATTTAGGGCTGGGGATATAGCTCAGTTGGTAGAGTGCTTGCCTCGCATGCACAAGGCCTGGGTTCAATCCTCAGCACCACACACACACACACAAAAAAAAGCAAGCATATTTAATCTATTCAATTTCTTCACTTGAATATAGGTTTCTCTTTCTTTATTTTTTTCTTTATTTATTTTTTTGGTACCAGGGATTGAACTCAGGGGCACTCTGACCACAAGGCCACATCCCCAGCCCTTTTTTGTATTTTATTTAGAGACAGGGTCTCACTGAGTTGCTAAGTGCCTCGCCATTGCTGAGGCTGGCTTTGAACTCGCGATCCTCCTGCCTCAGCCTCCTAGGTGCTGGGATTACAGGAATGTGCCACCACGCCGGCTATATAGGTTTTTTATCTCTCTCTCTCTCTCTCTCTCTCTCTCTCTCTCTCTCTCTTTCTTTTATATTTACTTGTTTTGGTTGTACACAATGCCTTTATTCTTTACGTGGTGCTGAGGATCGAACCCAGGCCGTGCACCTGCTAGGTGAGTGCTCTACCGCTGAGCCACAATCCCAGCCCTAGGGTTCTCTTAAAAGCAAACTTTATGCCCTTAACAATGTCATAAAGTGGGACACATAACCCTTGCAAGGACGGAAACTACACAAATACAAATGCAATTCATTTGTTCAAAATATATTTACAGAATAAATGTATTTATTCTGTCCCAGGTAGTGTTCCAGGGGCTGGGAATCTATGTATGAGATTAATAGGATTCCTGCTCTCAATCTGTTTGTATTCTTGAGAAATAGCATCAAAGGAATGTTTTTTAAATTGTAATAAGGTAAAGTCAGTTTGGTAAAATATAAATAATTGGTGGATCTCCATAAGGGACATAGGGCATTTGCTGCATTTTTCTTCTTCTTCTTCTTCTTTTTTTTTTTTTTTAATTCCTCCTTTTAGCTGGGTATGATGGTGCACACCTGTAATCCCTTCTACTTGGGAGGCTGAGACAGGAGGATTGCAAGTTCAAGGAAACTTAGACCCTGTTTCAATAAAAAAAGGAAAAAGGTCTGGGGGATGTAGATCAGTGGTAGAGCACTTGCCTAGCATGTGTGAGTTCCAGGACACACACACACACACACACACACACACACACACACACACACACATCAAATGCTTATAAATATGTTTTGTTACTCCTCTGCTCAAAACTTGCCCAAAAAGTAATTTTCCTCTCCTTCCCACCTCCCTGTCTCCAGCTGCACTGTTTCCAGAAGAACCTGACCTGCCTCAGGCCTCTGTATCCCCTGTTCCTTCCTCCTGGAACTCTCTTCTGTTAACATGGACAGGACTTGTCCTTTTGTTTCCCTCGGGTCTTTGCCCTGAGCACCTTATCAAGGATGGGGTTCAAAGCTCTACTCTAAGATACGGCTCCTTGGCCCAACATAAAACCCAGGAAGGTTGCTCTGACCTCCTCCTGCCCTTCTCCCCTGAAGTACTTCATACAACTCAATAGCATCCTCATCTCTGAAGACCCAGGGACAGAGAAGAACCTGATCCAACAGGCCTTGCTAAACCTGTCCCCACTCCCATCATTCAATCACACGCTTTTGTCCTATATCTGACGACTGTCCATAAAAATACGCAGAGTTCCTTCTTCGTTTAGGTCTTCATTTCCAAAGGTCCCTGTGTCACAGAACCCTGAGATTAAATACACTGCAATGCTTTTCTCTTGTTAATCCATCTTTGTCACAGGGGTCTCAGCCATGAACCTAGAATGGATACGGAAAGATATTTTTTTCTTCCTTACATGAGTCAGGGCTTCCCTGACCACCCCACATAAAATAATTTCCCTTTTCCATTCTCTTTACAGAAGAATAATTTTCCCCAGTCATATTTGATATGACTTAGTATTTTACCTTAAAAAAATTGTCTCCCTCTACCAGAAAACAAGTTTCAATAATGTAGGTTAGGTATTTTTTTGCTGCTGCAGAAATATCTGTACGTTTTTTGCTGCTGTATCCCATAACCAGATCAGAGCCTCGCATATGACTGATATGACAAATGTCCCTGACAGAATGGGTGGAACCACAGTGCGTGCACACACAGGCACACAGAGCCGGAGCCCCTGGGTGTTTGCAATCATACTATGACCAGAACAGGTGCCCCCCACACTGGCATTGGGCTTGGGTCCCAGACCCAGTCTCCCCACTTCCTTCCAGAGAGCTCCCCAGGGTCCCCTGTATCACCTTTGAATCTTAGGCAGGGTACCCAGGCCACAGAGCTAATGATCCTAAAAAGGAAAGGACATTGAACCTCCAAAGGAAGGCAATCAGAATCTCAATCCTTTGCCTCCCGAGGAGCCACATGCTCAAAAGGAGGTACTGTTACTATATTAGGAGGGCAGGCACAAATGGGCAATCACCCAAACCAAGAAGTGCAGCCACCCTGTCCAAGTGCCTAGGCAACTACATCACTCCTTCCTGACCTGCAGACAAGATCCCAAACATAGGGGTAGAGGAAACACTGGCTAGACAAAACAAAGAAGACAAAAGACAAACCACACTGGCTTGGCCTTTCAAGTGGAGCACAGGCAGTTCTCACCTTGTAACTGCAAGAGCTTATGAGCCACAGTGGTCTGCAGTTTGCCCGCCTCTTGGCACTGCATGGAGTGAGGAGGGCAGGCCACGTCAGCCTGGCTCCAAGGGAGGCCTTTCAACAAAAAGCATGACAACGTTTCAGATGTCCTCTGCAACGCGGGTGTGTGTGTGTGTGTGTGTGTGTCAGAGGTAGAGCACCTGCCTTCCATGCACAAGGCTGTAGGTTCCAACCCAGCACCCTTCACCCCCACCAAAGTTCTCACCACATAGAGCTAAGTCAAACTGGCTCCTGAGTCTAAGATGTTGATAAATATTTATTGTGTTGGAGCTGACATATAGGGATAGTTTTATCAGGATCAGATAGCTCCCTTGCTGCCCAAAAGGTCCTAAATGAAAGAATTAACATTCTAAAGAAGGAATTCACTGATCAGAAAGTGTTGTGCAGAGATGGCCTTGGAAGCAAAGGCCAGCAGCATGTATCCTGCAGGATATCCTCCTGGAACTGAGGTCCTTACACTTGAGCCTTATAAGAATCACCTGGAAGAGCAGGAGATGCTGCTCAGTGGGAAAGCACTTGCCTAGCCTGAACCAGACCTTGGAGTTGATCCCTAGCTCCACTGGAGGGGACTTGGTTGAAGTTGCAGATACTTAGGCCTGACACCAGAGATACCAGAAACACCAGATATCAGAGACATCAGAGATACCAGAAGTGATCTGAAGTAGTGCTCAGTAATTCACATTTGTAACAGGATCCCCAGCCCCCAGTTCACTGCAGGCTAGGAAGTCCTGGTGATGGTGGGGTCGGGGGAGGCTTCCTCCAGAAGGACCCATTCATTGGGCTACCTGCTGATTCCACCACACGCTCTCCAGCTTTCACAGTCCAACACTCACCAAACAACCTCTGGTGACCGTTTTGTTTCCACGTGTTGGTCTTACCCACCAGTCTTTGAGGGCTCTCTTGCTATGAGACACTCTGCTGATTGATCATGTCTGGTGCACAAGCAATGAATTTCCAAGCAAAGGAAATGAAGCACTGGACTGGGATATGATACCCTCACAAAATTCTTGCCTTCCTCTGCCCTTTCCCTGGGCAACTTCCCTCAGTTGGATTTGCCTTCAAATTGCCCGCAGACTTGAAGGTTCAAGGAGGACTTCTTTGCTGCTAGACAAGACGTCAGTTGGTGGGTGGGCAGGTGAGCCAGGCAGGCACTGGCCATGGTGGGGGAAGGGCATGTCTCTCTGACCTCCAGGAACCCCTGCTCTAATGAAAGGCACTGCTCCTGGCTAGACCCACCAGGAGTTTCCAGCCCACCTTCTGGGAAGAGATGGGGAGTGGGTGGGTCATAAAGGCAGGGAGTTTCACAGGTGAAATCTCAGGTTGCTTTTCTTCCCTATTGTATAAAATCAACCCTTTGGGTAGCCTGAGAGTGTGAGGAGTGTTGCAAGTTGGTGCAAGGATTTTCCACATCTTTTTAGATTTAGTCACAAAATTAGCTCCTACAAGAAACTGGAGGCCATCTCCCCCTCACTCTCTTGCACGCACACTCAGTTTTTCCTACTATCCAAATCCGCGGGCATATGAAAAATTGCCAGAATTTCCAGGAATGTGATGGCCCAGGTCAGGCTTCACCCCGAGGCACTGCAGAGGCTGGGGTGATCCTGGGACATGTTGATAGTGGTACTGGGAACGGGACTCAGAGGCGCTTCACCACTGAGTTACATCCCCAGATCTTTTTATTATTTTATTTTGAGACAGGTTCTTTTTAAGTTGTGGAGGCTGGCCTTGGACCTGCAATCCTCCTGCCTCAACCTCTCGAATCACTGGGATTACAGGTGTGCACCACTGGTTCTGGCTATGAGAGTCACTCTTGGAGCTGAGATACTGGCTCTCACCTGGGCAGAGGAAGGGTGGGGAGTGGGCAGAGTTGCCAAGTTGTTGACAGTGTTTCTAAAAGCCTAAAAGAAAGCTTAAAATTCACCCAGATAAGCCGGGGCGCGGTGGCGCACGCCTGTAATCCCAGCACTTTGGGAGGCTGAGGCAGGAGGATCGCGAGTTCAAAGCCAGCCTCAGCAATGGCGAGGCACTTAGCAACTCAGTGAGACCCTGTCTCTAAATAAAATACAAAAAAGGGCTGGGGATGTGGCCCAGTGGTCGAGTGCCCCTGAGTTCAATCCCTGGTACAAAAAAAAAAAAAAAAAAAAAAAAAAAAAATTCACCCAGATGAGGCTTGTGCAGCTCACTAAAGCCCAGGCTGCTTTATGGGGAGCAGGAATGACATCGCTGGTGCAGAATGACATCACCAGTACATCGGCCTTGCACTCACGGAGGCGTGGATTGGTGACTAGTCTGCCTTCTGGGTAAACAAAACTTGGCTGCAAACTGATGATTAAGAAAAAGATCCAGTTTGCCCTCCAGACAAATTTCCAGGGTCCTTGGTGGAGGAAAGGTTGGCACGACCCGTGGTTGTAACCCCAGATCCCTGCCTGCTTCACCGTCTCCCCCAACTGAACAGAACCAGCCACCAGGCATCCTAGGCCAGCGAAAGCACACTCAGTGGGCCTGTCTTTCTTTCCACTGTAACACCCTACAGAGCCCTGCAGCTCATTGACGTCATTCACATGAAAATAATAACCCTCCTTTGTTTTGTCTTCCAGGTCCAGAAAAACCTTGGCAGCTGGGTCAGGGGTGTGATAGTGAAGATGTTCTCTGACTCCAGGATGGGCCATTCCAGTGGTTTATGGTCCTGCATCTCAGATACCTGGCCTCAGAGAGGTTCCCGGGAAGTACCAAGGAGGACAGGAGTGAAGTCCCCCTCTGGGCAATTCTGCCACATTGCCAGCCTGACTTAGCTACCACAGGGTCTTTGTTTCCATGCAGAACAAAGGGAGAATGGGGTTGTTCAACAAAGGAGAGGCCCAGGCTGGATGCCAAGGGAGGAGATGGCTTCCTGCCCTCGCCAGCTCAGTGAGCCTGGCCGGGGAGTTAGACTTCTAGGATGACAGCAACACATTTAGAGAACCAGATATGTTAGTTAGGAGTGAAGGTTTAGCCATTTAAACAAATCTGCTCTGCTTGTCTATGTGTGTGATGGGGCTGCATTTAGTAATGTCTAAGGGTATGTAGGAGGCTGTCTGTTCCATTGGTAAAGTCAGGCTCAATGTCCTGTGAATAAGAGCAGGGGAATTTAAACTGCAACACGGTTCATTTAAGTTAAACACAAGGATGAATTTTCTCCAGGGGCTATTCTAAACCACACAGCTTCATCCAGCCCAAGTCTCAATGGAGTGATCAAACTCTTCTCTATTCTGGCCCACTCACCGTCTGCAATCTCAGGCCCACCACCAAGCCACACTCACTGATCCTTCTAGCTTTGGTCTGGAATGTTCACCCTTCTGGCCTCTGAGTTTAAATCCTAGTCATCTGGAGGCTAAGTTGATGCACCCTCCTCTAAGGAGCTCTTAATGCCTTCAGCTGGCCATGCCCCCATACCAATTCAGGTTAGGTGCACTGAGAAGAGCAGCAACAAAATAGTGATAGCTTAAACCAACAAGAAATTTATTTCCCTCTTCCACAGAGTCTGGAGGTGGGCAGTCTAGGGCTGATAGAGGGTGCCATGGTGCAGGGGGTTTGAGTCTTTGATGTTCTGGCATCTATCTCTATAGGAAGCAGCCTTAGGTGGTTGTGTTAATAGGTTTTTGTAGCTGAGAAAAACTTAAAGGAGAAAAGATTGATCTTAGCTTAGAGGTTTGGTTTCAGTCCGTGGTTGGCTGGCCCCATTGCTTTGGGAGGGAAATGAGGTAAAACATCATGGCAGGGGATGTGGTAAAGGAAAGCTGCTCACCTGGGAACAGAGAGAGAGCAAGGAAGGGGCCAGGGACAGTACGCTCCCAGTGATCCACTCCCACTAACTGGGCCCTGCCTTCTACAGTTCCCACCACTTCCCAATGGTCCCATCAAATGATGACTCCATCAATGGACTAATCCAGCGATGAGGTTAAACCCCTCATGATCCAATCCCTTCCCAAAAGCTGCATTGGGGACCACGCCTTCAACACAGATGAGAATTCCAGATCCAAACCATAATAGTAGTTTCATGTTCCAGGCAATAGGCCCAAGGGGGAGGACATTAACAAGGGGGGAAAATGTGACAGTTGCCCTGTGAAGAAGGCTCCAGGACCAGCTATGGTGGTGCAGGCCTGTAACCCCAGGACTTGGGAGGCTAAGGCAGGAAGAGCGCAAGTCCAAGGCAAGCCTGGGCAACTTACCAAGGTCCTGTCTCAAAACAATAATTTTTTTTTTTTGGTACCGGGGATTAAACTCAGGGGCACTTGACCACTGGGCCACATCCCCAGCCCTTTTTTGTATTTTTATTAGAAGCAGGGTCTCACTGAGTTACTAAGTGCCTCGCCATTGCTGAGGCTGGCTTTGAACTCGCGATCCTCCTGCCTCAGCCTCCCAAAGTGCTGGGATTACAGGCGTGCGCCCACCACTCCCAGCTTCAAAACAATAACTTTTTAAAAGTGCCAGAATGTAGCTCAGGGGTTGAGTGTCCCTGGGCTCAATCCACAGTACCACAAGAATAAAACAAACAAACAAAACAGGAGCTGCCCTCAGCTCTTCTGCTCATATGTTATGGCAGAACTTAGTCCTGGCCAACCTGAGCTGCAAGCAAGGCTAGGAAGTACCGTCTTCATTCCGGATGGCCACATGCTCAGCCAAAATCAGGTTTCTGTCACCTCAGAAGATGAATATTGGGGGGGGCGGGGGTTGTTGGCTCAGCGGCAGAGAGCTTGCCTTGCACGTGCGCGGCCCGGGTTCGATCCTCAGCACCACGTAAACATAAATGCATTGCATTGTGTACAACTAAAGTAAATAAATAAATATTTTAAAAAAAAAAAAAGAAGATGAATATTGGGGGGCAAGAACTTTGGCAGAGATTCAGTGTGTCTGGGCAGGATTTTTTATTACTCTCAGGGACTGCTATTTCCCTAGGACCTAACACATGGAGTATGTATATTCAGGAAAGAATAAAGAGGTCTTCCAGGCCCATGAAGGTTTGCTCCTCCTGGAAGCTTCCCCATGCTCCAGCCTTTATCAGCTCCTTCCCCTGAGCTCTGGGTTTATTTTTTTAAATTAATTAATTAATTTATTTTTTTTTTTTGGTACCAGGGATTGAACTCAGGGGCACTCGACTACTGGGCCACATCCCCAGCCCTTTTTTGTATTTTATTAGAACAGGGTCTCACTGAGTTGCTAAGTACCTCGCCATTGCTGAGGCTGGCTTTGAACTCGCGATCCTCCTGCCTCAGCCTCCCAAGTGCTGGGATTACAGGCGTGCGCCACCACTCCCACTTCAAAAACAATAACTTTTTAAAAAGTGCCAGAATGTAGCTCAGGGGTTGAGTGTCCCTGGGCTCAATCCACAGTACCACAAGAATAAAACAAACAAACAAAACAGGAGCTGCCCTCAGCTCTTCTGCTCATATGTTATGGCAGAACTTAGTCCTGGCCAACCTGAGCTGCAAGCAAGGCTAGGAAGTACCGTCTTCATTCCGGATGGCCACATGCTCAGCCAAAATCAGGTTTCTGTCACCTCAGAAGATGAATATTGGGGGGGGGGCGGGGGTTGTGGCTCAGCGGCAGAGAGCTTGCCTTGCACGTGCGCGGCCCGGGTTCGATCCTCAGCACCACGTAAACATAAATGCATTGCATTGTGTACAACTAAAGTAAATAAATAAATATTTAAAAAAAAAAAGAAGATGAATATTGGGGGGCAAGAACTTTGGCAGAGATTCAGTGTGTCTGGGCAGGATTTTTTATTACTCTCAGGGACTGCTATTTCCCTAGGACCTAACACATGGAGTATGTATATTCAGGAAAGAATAAAGAGGTCTTCCAGGCCCATGAAGGTTTGCTCCTCCTGGAAGCTTCCCCATGCTCCAGCCTTTATCAGCTCCTTCCCCTGAGCTCTGGGTTTATTTTTTTAAATTAATTAATTAATTTATTTATTTATTTTGGTACCAGGGATTGAACTCAGGGGCACTCGACTACTGGGCCACATCCCCAGCCCTTTTTTTGTATTTTATTAGAGACAGGGTCTCACTGAGTTGCTAAGTACCTCGCCATTGCTGAGGCTGGCTTTGAACTTGCGATCCTCCTGTCTCAGCCTCCCAAGTGCTGGGATTACAGACGTGTGCTGCCACCACGCCCGGCTATTTTTTTTTTTTTTTTTTTTTGCATCTTTTCCTGCATTTTAGTTACACACACACAGCAGCTGCTCCTGTGTGTTTTAGTTTTCCTGACATCTAGTACCATTGAAGTATTCTGGATGTACAGGAAGCGCTCAGAGCAGCAGGCAAAAGCCTTGGTGTCAGAGAGAAAAAGTACTCTTTTCCTCACCTAGGTTCATGGCTGAGAGCCCTGGAACAAAAATACAGGATAACAAGGAAAAAGCATCATGGACATGATGACATGGGAATAATTGTCTTTGTGTGTGTGTGTGTGTGTATGTGTGTGTGTGTGTGTGTGTGCGCGCGCGCATGCTTGTGCGCTGGAGATGGAACCCAGGGGCACTCTGAGCTATACCCCCAGCCCTTTTTATTTTTTTTATTTTGAGCAGGGTCTCACTAAGTTGCCCAGGCTGGCCTTGAACTTACAATCCTTCTGTCTCAGCCTCCCAAGGTGCTGGAATTACAGGCAGGCACCACTATGGCTTGCACAATTGTCCATTTTTATGCTCAGGTCTGATGAAGAGCAGACAGTTACGAAGAGCTCTGATTAGAGGAAAAAGGGTCTCATCTACCAGCAATAAACAGGGGCAAACTTAGCAAGGTCTGTTTGTTCAGATTCTTCTTGGCATCCTTCTGTGACATCCCTTCCCTCCAGGTGGAGGGCAGGACACCTGTCCCAGGTGGGTCTTCATGGGATGAGGGAAGGAGAAGGCCAGAGAGTGACTTTCCTGGGTTTTATGACCTGCTTCAGGAAGGAAGGGCTAACCCTGTGGTTTTTCCAGTTCCCACAGTGCCATATTTTGGGGTAATGTTTCTTGTGCCCCATCATTATGAAAGCCTACACCATCTGGGTAGGCAATTGCCCCTTTGCTTACGGCTTTGGATGCACTTACAGAAGAGTGACATAAGTCAGTCACTTCTTTTTTCTTCTAAATATTTTTAGTTGTAGATGGACATAATAACTGTATTTATTTATTTTTATGTGGTGCTGAGGATTGAACCCAGTGACTCACACATACCAGGCAAGTGCTCTACCACTGAGCCACAATCCCAGCCCTAAGTCAGTCATTTCTGAGTGTTTTTTTTTTCCCCCTCTTTGGATTTAACCCAGGGGTGCTTAACCACTGAGTCACATCCCCAGCCCTTTCAGAGACAGAGTCTCACTGGGTTGCTTAGAGCCTCACTAAGTTCCTGAGGCTGACTTTGAACTCTGGATCCTCCTGCCTCAGCCTCTCAAACCACTGGGATTATAGGTGTGTGCCATCCCGCCAGGCTTGAGTAAGTGGTTTTTAAAGGAAAAATTGAAAAGGGAAAGTCAATTAGGATCAGGGGGATGGTTGCTCTTCGCTGCCCATTTCTCCTTTAGCTCAAGTGGTTTTTGATTGGCTTGACCTCTCTGAGCTGGAACAGAAGCTAATTGAAGGCCATTTTTCTTTCTTTGCAAGGAGCAGCACAGTGAGAGTATGGCCTTCGGCTCTGCATCTGAATAAAGTGGCCTTGGGTATAAATGTGCAACAATTACCCTGCAACTGGAGTCCTTTTTAGTAAGGACAAACCCAAGATTAGTGGTTAGTGCTGAACCTCCAGAATCCCTGCCCCAAAGCTCCGGGAAATCATCTTGACACTGTGGTATTTCCAGCTCAAAACCATCTGCACATGGGGCCTGGACTTTAAAAGTGGGAAGAAAAGAAGAGAGTGGGCTCTTTTTTGAGGGGGTGGTAGAACTGTTTTTAAAAGTAGCCAACCTGATGAGGAAGCACAGTGGAGTCGAAAGAAAATCTCATGTTCCAGTTCACAGTTCTGCCCCTTATCAGTTGTATGACCCATGCAAACCACATGGCTTCTACAAACTTCAGTTTATATCTAACTCCTGGGACAATTAAATTAGATCTTATATGACTGGCACAGTGGCACACACCTGTAATCCCACTGACTCAGGAGGCTGAGGCAAGAGGATTGCAAGTTCAAGGCCAACCTCAGCAATTTAGTGAGGCCCTAAAGCAATTTAGTGAGATTCTGTCTCAGAAAAAAAATAAAAAATAAAAAGGCTGGGGATGTAGCTCAGTGGTAAAGTGTCTCTGAGTTTAATCCCCAGTACCCCCCTGCCCCCCAAATTGTACATGGGGTAGGGTAAGTACAGAGAGAAAGTATTAAGCCCTCTACAAATGTGGGGTATAGTATTTTTCCTCCTTAGAATCCTCTGTGTGTGTGTGTGTGTGTGTGTGTGTGTGTGTGTGTGTGTCTGTGTATGTGTGTGGTGCTGGGGATCAAACATGGCCTCATACATAATAGGCAAGCATGCTACCAATGAGCTACATCCCCAGTCCCCTTTATTTCCCCTGGTACTTGGGATTGAACTTGGGTGTGCTCTACCATTGAGCTACAATTCCAGCCCTTTTTATTTTATATTTTGAGACAGGGTCTTGCTAACTTGCTAAAACTGACCTAGAACATTGATCCTCCTGCCTCAGGCTCCCAAGCTGTTGAGGTTTAGTACTATTTAGCAACAGCACCCACTTCATGTTGGAGTCCTTGCTTCTAGTTGGGGAGAGGCACAGGACAATGGAATGTCAGTGTATAGCCCAAGTGTGAACTGGCATCACCCTGTCCCTTAGGAGTTAGAGCAAATGACCTTGAACCCATTCCACAGTTATCCTGCTCAGTGCTTACAATCTCACTGCAGTAGGGGGCTGGTGGTTAAGAATAGGGACTCTGCCGAGAGTGGTGGTGCATGCCTGTAAGTAATCCCAGCAATTCTGGAGGCTGAGGCAGAAGGATCACAAGTTTGAAGCCAGCCTCAGCAACTTAGTGAGACCCTATCTCAAAATACAAAATAAAAAGGGTTGCTCAGTTGTGAGAAACTCCGGTTCAATTCCTAGTAACACATGTACACACACACACACACACACACACTGAATCCCCTTATAGTTCTGGGAGAGTAGCTCAGTGACAGAGCACTTGCCTGGCACGAGGCCCTGGGTTCAGTTTGGGTCTCCACAGAGCCTCCAAGTCTGACTTGATAGGGGCAGCCAGAGGCACCCTTCCCCGCTGCTTCTCTGGGCTGCGTTTAGCCAGAGTAAATCCCTGTGAGCATCCCTGGGAAGGTCCTGGGAAGGTCCAGTATTAGTTTCCCCATGCTGCTGTAATAAGTTTCTGCCAAATCATTGACTTAAAACAATACAAATGTGTTCTCTAGCTGTTCTCGGGGCTGGAAGTCCACTATGACTCACAACCCTCATGCAATGAGACATCAGCTGGGCTGGATCTTTCTGGAGGTTCTAGGGGAGAATCAGTTTCCCTGCTTCCTACAGAGGAGAATCAGTGTCCTTGCTTCCCTTGGAGGCTCCCACCTACAAGGATACTTGTAATCATAAATTATATTTAGGGTTCCCAGCTAGTCCAGAATAATCTTCCCATTTCAAGATCTTTTAATCATATTGGCAAAGATGCTTTTGCTAAATAAAAGTAGAAACACTCCCAGGTTCCATGGATTAGTATGTGGATATCTTTGGGGGCCGTTAATCAGCCTACCACAAGTCCCCTTTCTAGAGACAGCTCAAACCCATCCCATGGACATCCCAATGAGTTTTGGGGTCAGCATCTATTGTCACTCTCACGTTGTGGTTCTGAGTCTAGAAGGTGCCAGGCAGGCTATTTGGACTGAACTCAAGTCTTCCCTTCTGCTCTGTCCAATTGAAATGAGAATGGAGCTGTCCAAAAAATAGTGAAAGGGGAGTTCCCACAAGGGAGGACCCCAAGACACCCTGAGACGGAGCCAGTTGAGATTCCAAAGAAAGAAGCACCAAATGCCAGCATGATGAACCTGAAGCATTTATCAGGGGAACTTGTCTGTAGCGTACTGCAAGCTGTCTTCACAATGGACTCCAGAGGAAAAACGTGTTCAACCTAGGTTTTCAGCAGAGGGGGATCAGGGTATGGAGTGTACTTGAGGATTTATGGAACTTGGGCTCAGGGCTGGGGTCAGTATCTTTCCGTGTTTTGGGCAACAATGTAAACATCTTCATTAGTGCCTAGGAATGTTCCAGGTCCTGGTTTGAGCTCCAGTCTGCTGGGAATACCTGTAGCTGGCTGGGTCACAGAGTAGACCAAGCACAGGAAGAAAATGGGGGGGAAACAGGGAGCACTACATCTCTAAAACCCTGAGAACATGGCCAGAGAAGGCAGCATCCCCGCTGCTGGTCCAGGGCTGATAGGTAACTTGCAGGGAAGAGTCACACCTCTCCTTGAGGCATCTTCCTACTTCCACCACTCAGCCCGCTCTGCAGAAGACCTATTTTGCTGTGTGCTCTCCTTGAAGTCACTGACCTCGTGAGCTGTTGACACTTTGGAAAACGCAGCATGCTGTACGTCACGTCTTGTGGCCTTCTCCCAATCTCTAGGCTTTGGAATCTGGGTCCAACGTTCGTAGTTCAGCCAAAGGCTGATGCCAGGCAGGGAGCGACCTCTGACCCTGGTAACGTGACCCAGAGCTGCTGGCCCATCCTGGGTTTCAGAGCTAGAGACCAAGACCAATCTTGGAAGTCACAGAATCAGGAAATCCAAGCCGGAGTCTCAGGTCTACTGACACCTGCTTTGTGGCCTTGTGAAAAGTGTTTTTAATGTCCCGTGGGGTTCGGGAAGTGCTCCCACCCAATCTGAAGGAATTTGAAGAAATGGCAAGAAGTGGGAAGGTCAGTCTGGTCTTCCCCCACCCTGCTCATCCACATCAGGCCCCACAACTAGGAAGGAGTTTCTGACCCTCCCCCAGCTTCTCCACAGCGACTCATAAATCTCGTGTGAGAGACCCTCCTGGTACCTGGAGGAAAGGAGCAGCCTTTCCTCTGAGGCAGGAGAGACTCCCAGAGGACCCTGAGGGAGCGGGCCTTGCTGAGCTTATCACACCGAGGTCACGCCCTCTAGGCCCTCTCATGCTCCTCCACAACTGTCCACGCTTCGTCAAACCTGGCATAAAAGCACACAGGTTTGGGCTGGGACCAGGGCTCAGTGGGTGCAGCGTGTGCTTAGCATGTGCAAGGCTCTGGATTCCATCCCCAGCACTGCAAAATCCAAAACCGAAACAAGAA
Organism: Tamias sibiricus; assembly: GCA_025594165.1. Classification (NCBI taxonomy): domain Eukaryota; kingdom Metazoa; phylum Chordata; class Mammalia; order Rodentia; family Sciuridae; genus Tamias; species Tamias sibiricus. The sequence goes on from CM046670.1 coordinate 57,766,675, forward strand.
CCCACAAGGAACACACACAGAAGCTTTGGGGGTTCGCTTTTCTTTCACACGAAGCCCCTGTGCAGGTAGGTGATAAACACACCACCTTTCCCATGACCCTCTGCCTGTTGTTAGCTTGTTTCCCAGGCTCAGTTAGGGACCCTCAGAGGGCAGAGGGAAGCTTTCCCTCCCTACAGCTCCCTCTTCCTTCCAGTCTGCCTCCGGTTCCTGAGGGATCTGCACATTGGGCTGTCCCCTACCCCTCCCCAAGATGACTCTGATTCCACAGCTGAGTGGCCCTGAGTGCTCCTGACACTTTTAGTACTTACCACCAAGTGTCACATCTTCTGAGCTATGGAGTAAGTGCCTGAGGGTGGGGATTGGGGTCTTCCTGCTGGGCACATCTAGGTGGCACCATAAATATTTATTGAACTAAAACTAACAGCACAACTTGAATTCTACCCCTAACCTACCTCTTTTTTTAAAAAAATTTTTTATTTATTTACTTTAGTTGTACACAATGCAATGCATTTATGTTTACGTGGTGCTGAGGATGGAACCCGGGCCGCGCATGTGCAAGGCAAGCGCTCTGCCACTGAGCCACAACCCCAGACCCCCAACCTACTTCTTTGCTTTCCCCTTTGCTTTCTCCTTCCCTCTCAGTTCAGGACTATAGTCAATTTATAGAGAGAGATGTAAAGAAAATAGATCTTAATTTCTTTAGCCATGCTAAAGCTGTGTGATGTGGGGTGGGTTTCTTAATCTCCCTGGGCCCTAGTTTCTTATCTAAATACAATGTCATCCATATTACAGAAATGGCAAGCTACTTATACAAAGTACCTAGCACAGTACCTGACATATAGAAGTAACTGATAAAAGTTAAATTCTTTTCAAGTCATCTGAAATGTGGGTTCCAAGAGGCCAGAGATTGGATCATCTTCCTTTATCTCCTCCATAGCACCCAGTCTGGGACAAGACACCAAGCAGATGTTCAGCAAATTTTGAATCAGAGGGCACTTGGAGACAGTCTGGGACCTTCCTGGGAGAACCCAGTAGACACATTGGCCTCCCAGCTGCACCAGGATCCCCTGACTCCACCCTGTCATCTTGCCACCTGCCATGGATGGATATGGTTTGAGTATGTCACCCAGGTGTTCTTGAAAGTGTTGGCAAGTGGTAGAGTTTACTGCAAGTTAATTGGGCCACCAGGAGTGCTACCCTTCAAAGCGATTAATGTAGTTGTTATAAAAGACTGAATCTGTTCCCTGCATCCCTCTCTGGCTTCCTGTCTTGCCATGTGATCACTCTTACATGAGCTCCCACCATGATGCCACCTGCCACAAGACCTTCCCCAGAGATCAAGAGGAGCTGAGCAGAAAACTGCACTGTGACCTGGGACCTTCAGCCCTTCAAGAGGTAAACAAAAGTGAACCCTTTTTCTTCAGCCTCAGGTACTTTGTTGTAGCAACGGAAAACTGACTAACATACGACCCGCAGGAACATTCTCCAACACACACACTTCTCGCCCTTCTCTCCCTCTGAGAAGCTCCTTGCTTCCCTGTCACATCTTCCTTGTGACAAGTGAGCAAGGCTCCTTGTCTGATAAAATAGGGAGAGAAAGCAAGGTATCTTTCCCTCTTCTAAGGAATGATATAAGACAAAAATGGCGCCATGATGGATAATTCTATCTCCCTATTCTTTCTGTGTCTCTGTGTGACCACTAGGGGCTCATAAGTTAGCTATTAAACATAAATCTGGCCACACAAATTTACACTGTGGAGTCTGAGCCAGGAGCTCTATAGCAAATTCTTTAGTACATGAGTAAAACAGGTTTATAATTAGACATTAGGCTTATAAGTAATGATTAAACTTGTGGCTCTTGCTGTGCCCCATAGTTCAGACTTTTCTAAGTTATAGTTATAAGATTTTAAGTTATAGTTATAAGGCTTTCTTGTGATTGATAAGGATTCTTTTATCTTAGGTAAGTTTAGGATATTAGTTTAAGATGTATTGATATAAGTTTTCCATGGTAGAGACCCCTTAGATCTAACACCTGATCAAAGGAAAAATACCTGTTAGCTTAACTTCTGAATAATAGCTATACTTCCTTCTTTCTAGTTCAAACAAAGTTATTATAGGAAATAATAGTAAGTTGAGTTCAGTTAAGGTTTAGCTATGATATATTGGAACAATCTAGCTGTGAGAAATCATGAGTGGACTTAGGGGTTATGGGAATAGGTTTAGGTGAAAACATGTTTTGTACTGCTATACGATTGTTCTTGACATTTAAGATTGATCAATGTATGCTTTTTCCTACGTCTTTAGATAGGATTAATCAGTGATGTGTACTTAGAACAATATCCTGTTTTCCTTTATAATGTATAACTCTGAAATTCTTTAATGTAACCTCAAAAGCTGTAACGTAAAAGACTGTGCTGTCTGGGCTATAAAAACTCGGGTAAAAAAAGTAAAGTTAGAGTTAAGCCTCCAGACTTGTGTGCTGCGTAGTTTATCTCTCACACTTTCGCCGACGTCTTCACCCCCCAACTTTCCGGAGCTGGACTCCGGCACTTCCCCAGCCCTCATTGCAGGATGCTACAGGCTCCTCACCCAGCCTGGAGAGGCAGGTCAGGGGACATTCCTGTGCTTCTGACAGATGATGCCACATCTGTGCCCATGGCCCAGGTTATACCTGGTGAGACCCACCAGACAGTGGCTGCAGTGGGACCAGTCTCTCTGGGCTCAGCCCCTCCCCTTCTGGGGATCCCCAAGTCACCAGCAGCCACAAAGGCTTTGCAGACCAGGATAGGTGGATGGAGGGAAAAGCAAGAGCCCAACAGTTTCTTGGTTTCCACTTTTCAAACTGCTGTGGACAAAAGAATTGAACCCATGTGTAGGGGCATCACACCCAACCTGTGAACTCCAGCTCTGGGGTCGGGGGAGTCCATGCCTCTGTGTATGCAGCTGCCAGGAGGCAGCAGTGTGGAAACCCTGTTCCCACTCCCGGTTGTCATTCACCAAACTCTAGGTAAGTAAGACGGGGAGGGAGACCTGAGTTCTAGCCCCACTATGCCCCTTAACTAGCCAAGGCTTTTGGGAAAATTATTTAATTTCCCTGGGAGTCACTAACTCTGGGAGCCTTGCAGTTCCCTAAACCATGATTCTGAGAGTAGTCACCTAAGTCAGATTCACCACCAGTCAGAAAGGATCCTGTCTTAGTCTATTTTCCTGTCTTGCCATATGATCAAAAACAATACAGATCAGGGGCTGGGGTTGTGGCTTAACTGCAGAGCGCTTGCCTAGCACGTGTGCGGCCCGGGTTTGATCCTCAGCACCATGTAAAAATAAACGCATTGTGTACAACTAAAGCAAATAAGTAAATATTAAATAATAATAATAATACAGATCAATTTATATAGAAGAGGGATTTCTCTTGTACAGTTCTAGAGGCTGGGAAGTCTGATAACAAGGTGCTGGCATCTGGTGAGGGCCTCCCTGCTGGGTCATGACTTACTGGAAGGCATCACATGGCCAGAGGACGCAGGTCTCTATTCTTTGGTTTGGTTTGGTTTGGGGATTGAAGCTAGGGACACTTAGGCACTTAACCACTGAGCTACATACATCCCCAGCCTTTATATTTTTTTATTTTGAGACAGAATCTGGCTAAATTGCTGAGGCTGGCTTTGAACTCGTGACACTCGTGTCTCAACCTCCCGAGTCACTGGGATTCCAGGTGTGTACCGCCACACCTGGCTTCAGGTCTCTGACAATAAAGCCACCAGTCCCATCATGGGGTCCCACCCTCATGACCTCATCTAACTCCAATTGCCTTTCCAAAGCCCCCCACCTCCAAATGTCAACATAAGAATTTGGAGATTAAGTTTCCAACGCATGAACTTTGGGGGACGCATTCAAAACAGAGTAACCCTGCCTAAGAACTCTGACATCCTATGTGCCTGGACATATGACCCTGGAAAACACAGCTTGGCGAGGTCAGAGGTCAGGATTGGCCTTCTGCCCGGGGGGCCCTGGCAGCCCCTTGGAATACAGGAGCCACAAGCCTCTGAGGTCTCTGTGTGTGGCTGAGTTGCTGGCTCTGCTTTGGCGTTTGCCTGAGGACCTGGTGTAAGCAGAGCTGCCTTGCTCCACATGGGGCTGGGGTACAACAGGGAGATGAGATAATCTGATCTGTGTCATAGCTCCTTGGACCCCACCAGGACCCCAGCTGGCTCGAATCCAGCAATCACTACAGCAGGGACCCCACTGAAACTGTCACAGAAAGAAATCAGGTCCTGCCCGTCTACCTGGAATGGGGTAGTGTGGGTAGGGCTGGGAGTGAGGGTCTTCCCCCAGAGAAGGGGCAAAGAGCTTTGAGAAATTGTCCAGAAAGAGCAGAGTCCCTGGCAAGCCAGGCCCTCAGACCAGTGTTCTGTCCCTCCAGGGTTTCAGAGTGTGACCCCGCCCCCCACATCCACCCAACAAGCAGCACAGGAGGCGTCAGGAGGACACTGTGGTCAGCCGTCTGGGCTTTACCCTTTGCCTTCAGTGTCTCTCCTAAAGGCTGGTTACTATAGAAACCATCAATACTGGATTGGGGCTGCAACAAAGTAGACCCGGAAAGCATCTGGTTATCAAATTGAGCTTAAAGAATCGCTGACGGTGAAAAAATATCTGACCTGTTCCGGCAGCAGCTAGACCGTGGCGTGAGCAGGGCCTGTAGACAGAGTGAGAGTCCAACAACCAGAGCGGGCACACAAGGCCACCTCAGAGGCAAACGCCAGGTGACAGGCGGGGCGCAGGGCTCCTCCCCTGGTTCCCAGTCTCCACACCCCACCTTCCAGGGGCCCTGCTGTTTCAGCATTTTTCAGTTAGATCTGCCCCGAGCAGGGCCCCTCACCCATAGGGAGGCGAGCATGGCAGGGTGTAGCCATGCGCATTGGAGAAGGGTCCACTCCATGAAGGCCAGGGAGTCATGAATGGCCTTTCAAGGAGGGCCTTGAAGGACAGGGTAGGATTAGAAGGGAAAATGAACTTTTTTTTTTTTTTTTTTTTTTTTGTCAGCAGTGTGCTAAGCACTTTATATAACGTGTCTCACCGAGTTCTCATAATTCCTGAGGTAGGAGTGATTCTCTTTACCAATGGAGCAACTGAGGTTCAGAGGAGTTAAGGAATTTGTCCAAGGCCACACAGTTGGTGAGCAGCAGAGGAAGGACTTGAAGGCTGGTCCTTGTTGAAACAGCTCATACTCTCAATATCTCACGTAGATGTGACAGTAGCAGAGTCGATGCTTCATACCTGTGCCCTGTGCTTTTGTGAGTCCCCCCCAAGAAGGGCACAGAAGACCTTGAACAGCAGGGCTGCAGGGTTCATGGAGGCCACACCTGTTGGCCCTACACCTCCAGATCTGAGGCATCAGTCCTGCTCTTGAATCTCCAGAAAAGGGGATCCACAATCCCCAAGTGACCTCTACAGAAATTAGTAGTTATGCTGCAGTAAAAGGGTTCCATAGTCCAGTGAACTTGGAAACCCAGAATGAACAAATGTCTGATGGGAACTTCCTTCCAGCACCTTCATCTGCTCACACCCTCTAAGAGGGTGCAGAGCAGAAGCCAGAGGCAGAGCTGGTGTTTCCCAGGAGACAATCTATCTGCAGAATTCACAAAGCAGTGCCATCTCCTTCCCAGGGCTTATTCCTTTGGTTCTGCATATAAATTGAGGGACATACCCATTAAATGACAGCTTGCTTCAGGTGTCCTGGTGTGGGAGACTGTCTGTGAGGCTGGAGCCTTAAAGGGAAACCAGGCCCCCAGGAGGAGGTGACAGCAGCCATCCCAGAGAGACTCTTGAGGGAAGGTGGAACTCACGGGGCCAGAGGCAGGACTCCTGGGGAGCCCCCTTCATTGCAACCCTCCCCCAGTCTGCCAGCATCAGACTAAATTGGGTCAGTCCCAGAGTGCTCGCGAAAGCCTTCTCTCATCTAAACTGGGGCGTCGTGGCCAGCAGCAGAACCGTGCAGTCGTGGATTTGACCCCCTTGCTCCAGCCCCTCTGTGGTGCACCTTCCCTCCACAGTGGCTCTGCCTGCCATTCTTCAGGTACCCTGCACCTCTGGGAAGACCCTGCTGTTTGGAGCCGTGCCTCAGGGAGCACCAACCTTTCCTGGAGGTATTTGCACATGTGCACTTGGCTGGCACCCTGGAGGGAGGCTCAGCCTCTGCAGGCCTGGCACCCCCTGGGAGCGGGTGGCTCTAGCAGATGCTCCTCAGGTCACCTGCCAACAACCACTGGTTTTCAAGCCTCTCACTCAGTCCTTCTCAACTTGCCGCACAGAAGTCCCCTAAGGACCTTTTAAGTACTACCTCAGACCCTCTATTTTCAATTAAATTAAAATTGCCGGGCCCAAGCCTGTCTTTTGTCATCAGTCCCCAAGTGACTGTAGTGTGCTGCCAGGGACGCAAAGACTGGCTCCTTGACATGCAATTCCAGGACCAGAAATCCCAGAATGGCTTACAAATGCCCCAGAGCTGTGGAACCAGAGAGGGCACTTTAATAAGATCCCCTGGGGATTCAAATTGCTATTAAAGTTTCAGGAGTGGTGTTACCAATCCTGTGCTAGCGTCCCGCTAGGGTGACAAGAGCGCTGGGCCACACCTTAGTCCTCACTCTACTTTACCAGCTCACCCTAGGCGCCTCACTGCCCTCTCTGGTTTCCTTTTCTGTAATATGTAAAGGTTGGACAAAGTGAGCCCTGGGGTCCTTCTAGCTCTCCACTGCCACCATCATGTCTTACTGAGGACCTACTTTGTGCAGCTAGCCCCTGGGCAGAACCCCTCTGCACTCTGCCCATGAGTCTCTGCAGCTGTCCGGTGGGAACACGAGCATGCCTCCCTCTGTGATGTGCCCCCAGCTGGTTCCTTGTGGCCCAGAGGCTGACCATGCAGTGAGCCCTCGCCTCCCAACCCAGCAGCTCTTCCTTTGCTACATCTTCCATTTCTCTTTAACACAGGCCAATCATCCCCTAATGGTGAGTTGATTGTGAGCAATAAACTGTAATGCCAGGATGGACCTGCAAGCCTGGGGGCATAACTCAGTGGCAGAGCGCTTGCCTAGTATGTGTGAGGTCTTGAGTACAAACCCCAGCACCACATACATACATACATACATACATACATACATACATACTACTCATGATGGATCTGCAGAATCCCAGCAAAAAAGATCCCCATGGCCCTGAATCATGCAAACACTCCCACATTCCTCCACAGGTCAGAAATGCTTACATTGACCCAGACCCCAAGGTGGCTGTGCACAGCTGCCCTTTCTTATCCTGCATCTGATCTATCCCACCTAGGACTGAAAAGTTCCTTCCACAAGTCATGAAGGGAACAGCCCAGCCTCCTACTTTCTCCCACCTCTGGTGGTAGGAGTGCAGACTCTACTCATTGAGGATGCGGACAGAAGGGGGCACCAATACTGGAGTAAGTGACTTAAAGAACAGGGATAGAGGAGGCCCATTGGGCTTGCTGGGTGGCTGAGGGTGTAACAGAGATGACAGTTTGTGGTAACAGGTCACCTTCGCCTCTGGCATCAATGTCCAGCCTGGGGTGTGGCCAGGCTGTGTGGTAACATCTGGTGTCAGAGGCTTCGGGGTCTGCACTGCTTCCTGATTGGGGCGTGAACTGCACTTCCGACTCCCCTGCCTTCCCTTTCTTCCCTCCTCATTTCTGAACTCCAAGCTTCACATTTGAGGCAATTCTGAGAGCCACCCCCTAAGATATCCAGTAGATTCTTTTTCTGCTTAAATCTGCTATAACTGAACAAAGCACATATTAACTGAGAAACACATGAGAAAGCATTTTGCGATGTGGAAAGCGCCAGGAAAATGTTAGTGGTCAGTATTTGAGGCCAGGCAGAGAAGCCTCACAGCAATGCCCCTGTGCCTCTCTGGGTCTTCCCTGCCCGGGGAGCCAGGCCAGGCAATCAATCACGAAATGGAAGATTTTCTCTCAATATGTTTTTCTATCAGGAAGCCAAAAACATAAACCTGGAGATAAATACAGCAACAGGAAGGGTGAAATGGGGTCCACTTCATTCCGTGGCCACTATAATTATTAAAAATAGATGTGGCTGCTCCTGGGGGCACATGACTCATGGTGAACTCCGAAACACATTTTCCTATCCATCCTGAAGTCTGGAAGAGACGGAGTGATGGGGATTCACTTACCACTGTCCCAGGGAGGGTGAGTGGTTTGCTAAGGTCTCAGGGAGCAGAGGCAGAGCCAGGACTAGGCCTGCGGTCTTTGGCTCTGGGCTACCCTGAGAGGCCTCAATGCAGATGGAGCGTGGAGACTAAGCTTTAGCTTGCAGCAGGTTTAATAGCAGCATAACAATTATACAGGGTTTTGAATCACACCCGAGTTAATATGCTGCATCAGTAACTACCATGTCAAGGTAGTTACTGCTCTCCACCTGCAGAGCACCCACCATCTTAAAATAAACCAGGCAGGCCCTTGCAAGGTGCTATTCAGTCCCAGGTCCAAAGATCTGGGAGGTTTGTGGCAGAGGGGGTTACCCAGCAATGCCAGTTCCAGCAATGTATTCTGTAGCTTTATTCCTACACATGCATGGCATGATGTATATACTAAGTGATTCATTACAGCTTTGTTTGTGGCAACAGGCAACAGGAAACTGCCTATGTGTCCATCAGCAGGGGACTGAGTAAGGCTCAGAGCAATAGATTACCAATTGGAATACCAATGGATGCTTCTGAAGTGGGGGGGGGGGGGGAAGCAATCTCTACATCTCCATGACTGATGTGGAAAGATCCCCCAATATATTGTGACATGAAATCAGCAAGTTACAAAAGTAGGTATGGTGGCTACCAATTATACAGAAGAGCATAGAGAGAGAAAATACACGACAGTACCCATATCTCTGGAGAATACAAAAGACTGAAGACTGAGACATCTCATCCGAGCTTTAGATGAGATAAACTGGGTACTTGGGAGATGGGAGTGGGAGGGAGAATTTTTACAGAATATCCTTTTTGTTCCATTCAAATCTGGAACAATGAGAATGTATTACCTATTCAAAAAATTCATGTGATGGTTTCATAGGTTTTTTGTTTTGTTTGGTTTTGCATATAGTTAAAAAAAATTTTTTTTTTCTGTGCTGGGGATCAAACCCAAGCCCTCATGCATGCAAAGCCCATACCCTACCACTGAGCTACATCCCCAGCCTTTGCATATGATGTTTAAAAAATAAAAACTAAAAGGAATGAATTTCAGATGGTCAGGTTTCGCCATCAGGGAGGGGGATATTTAGAGCAACTGGAGAGCCTCCTGGGTTTGCAGGCAGCTGTTTTGTATGTGAGCAGGAAGACAAAGAGGGAAGGTCCTTCTCAGAGCCTGGGGAACCCCTCACACACCCCACTTCCAGGTGGATCAGAAGCACCAGCGGGGAGCTCAATTGAGGCAGAAGGGCCGCAACAGAGTCCTGCAGGGGGCAGAGAAGGTGTGAGAACCCCTCCTGCTAGGAGGACGATGCCCGTGCCTCCCCTGGCTGCACCACTGTGCAGGACAGGATCACCCAAGAGCCCTTGTCAGCAAACATGTCCCAGGGGATCACCACACCTGGTATTCCACCATGAGGGTGAGGTGGAATTCCACCCTTCTACAGGTAGGGTGTTGCTCTGACCCAAGCTCCACTTTCAAAATATACACCTGTTGGGCTGTAGATCAAGAGTATACCTCATGCTGTCCTAACTGCAGCTTGTCAAACCTTTCCTCTCAGGCAGGAGGACCCTGGGTGACATGATAAGTCTCTGCAATGGGTTAAATTGGGGTCCTCCCCAAAGATACAGCACCCGGAACCTTGGAATGTGATCTGATTTAGAATAAGGGTCTCCGCAGAGGTAATGAAGCAAAGCTCTGATGAGGAGATCATCCTGGATTAGGTCGGGTTCTAAATCCAATGACAAGTGTCCCTATAAGAGACAGAAAAGGAGGAGAGACAGCCTCACAGGAAGTGAAAGCCTCATAAGGGTGGAGATAGAGACTGGAGGGGGGCAGCTGTTAGCCAAGGAGCTCCAAGGACCATCACAGCCACCTGAAGCGAGGGGACAGGCATGGAGCTGATCCTCCCCCAGAGGCTCAGTTATGCTGACACCTCAGTTATGGACCTCTGGGCTCCAGAACGGAGAGAAATTGATTTCTGTTTGTTTAAGCCACCAGAGTGTAGTATTTTGTCATGTCAGCCCCCGGACCTCTGGCGAGGAAGATGAGGGGACTTGGGGTGTGGAGTTGATTTGAGGATTTCACAAATTAACTAATGACTGGCCCTGCTGCTGTGTGACCCTAGAAAGGGAGAGTAGGGTGGCCTGTTGGGTTGAAGAGAAACGTCAAGTAAGCTGGGCCACATTTCTGGTCTGGTGTCTCCTTCCCAGTTCCCTGGGACAAGAGCATTCTCTGCAGTTGGCGTGTCTCTAATGGGGAAGGTGTGCCTGCCCCGTCGCTAGGAAACAGGGAGCCGGGCCTGTGGGCTCCCAGCCTGGAGCGAAGGCAGATGGTGACAAGATTAAATAGTGCCTTTCATTTCAACATAGGAAATGTTTTCAATTCTCCTCTCTTCATGTCTCTAAAAAAAGGCGAGTGGCGGAAACGTCCCACTGGAAATTTATTAACAAAAGCCCAGGCAGCCCAAAAAAGCAGACTTTATTCTTTTCAAGTGTCTTTCCAACCAGCCAGCAGGCACTTTGAGGGTGGGGGCCCTGCCTTTACATCATGACCTGCCAGCCACCCCACTGGGCCTCATTCAGTCCTCAGAGTCATTCCATCTCACAGATGAGGAGACCATGGCCTGCAGAAGTACAAGTGTCCCCTTTATCCAGGACCCCCAGTGAACACCTAAAACCTTAGATAGTCCTAAACCTTACATAGTATACTATGTTTTTTCCTATATAAACCCATGATAAAGTTTAATTTATAAATTAGGAAAAGAAAGAGATTAACAATAATAACTAATAATAAAATGGAACAATTGTAATAATATACTATAATAAAAAATTATGTGAATGTGGTCTCTTCCTCTTTCTCAAAATATCTTATTGTACTGTAGCCTCCTTGGTCTTCTTATGATAATGCGAGAGGAAATAACTTGGGTTTTTGTTTTTTGTTTTGTTTTGGTACTGGGGATTGAAACTGGGATGCTTTACCATTGAACTACATCCACAGTTCTTTTTTTAAAAATTTTGAGACAGGGTCTTGATCGGTTACCAAGGCTGACCTTGAAATTGCAATCCTCCTGTCTCAGTCTCCTGGGTTTTCGGTATTATAGGCCTGCCACCACCATGCCCGGTGAGAGGATACAAAGTGAATCATCACTTTGCCTGTGTATCCGTGCTGTATACACTACCCACCCATTAGTCACTTGGTAGCCATCTTGGTCATCATTATCAGACTGACTGCCAAGGTATTTCAGAGTTTATGATCAAGTAATCCTCAGAACAACATATAATTTAAAATTTATGATTTATTTCTTGAATTTTCCATTTAATATTTTCAGATTCTGGTTGACAATAGGTATCCAAAATCATGGCAAGTGAAAACACAGAAAAAGGAGCTATAGTAATTGGTTGGTAAGTTGTGAATCAGGGACATAAATTCGTGCACAAAAGTTATCCCCTTAGCGATAGCATTCATGAAAATATCTGGAAATGATAAGGACAATATAAATCAAGAATCTCATTATTAATATATCTTAGTCCAGTTGGGTTTCCTATAACAGAATGCTAGAGACTGGAAGGCTTTGAAACAACAAAAAATTATCTCTCATAGTTCTAGGAGCTGGGAAGCTCAAGACGAATGTCTGATGAGGCCCTGTATCCTGGTTCATAGACAGCATATGATAAGTTATCATAGGATATAGGAGGCAAGGGAGCCCTCTGGGGCGTCTTTATAAGACCATCAATCCCATTCATGAAAGCAGAGCCTCCCAAACCCCATCTCCTAACACCATCACATTGGGGATTAGGTTCCAACATAGGAATTTGTGGGGAACATAAATGAACACTCAGTCTATAGTATGACACAATATAAGGCTGTGCAGAATGAGCACAGCAAAGAGAAAATGGCTGTTATTTTCTCTGCAAATTAACTTGGGCAAGGAATTAGGTGTACCAGGAGAGATTAGACAGATGTGAAGGTTAAGACATTGCAGTTCAGAGTTCACAGGCTGAGTCTGAATCTCCTTTGAACAGGCCATTTCAGGTCATTCAGGCTCCAAATGATCTAGTCTCCTAGGCTGCTTAGTCAACAGCAGTAGGGGCCAAATGCTGTCCCTGGCACAGTTCTTTGTGTGTTTGCAGCAGGATAAAGGGAAAGGGAAAGATTTCAGGTACCTAAGGTTCCTGGAATTGAGTGCCCAGATTGAAGCTGGGTAACTGGGAGAATGATGGTGAACAGACAAAGAAGGGGGAGAAGAGATGCGAGGGAGCAGGAACTGGGCAGACATGCCCACAAGTGTACCCTTCTTTTCTCATCCTTAGCTCCCTCTGTCCTAAAATAAATACTTCTCACCAAGTGAATCATACCTACAACAATAGTAATCCCTGGGGTGTCTACAACTTCTCTACCATCCAAGTGGTTTTATAGCCATTGTATTATAAGATGCTCAGCTTAGTACTGGAAGGGTGTGGAGCAGGTGCTACTTTGCCATTTTGTACATGGAGAAGCTGATCCATCCTTTTTTTTTTTTTTTTTTTTTTTTTTGGTGCCAGGGATTGAACCCTGGGGGTGCTCAACCACTGAGCCACATCCCCAGCCCTTTTGTTATATTTTATTTAGAGACAGGGTCTTGCTGAGTTGCTTAGGTCCTTGCTAAATTGATGAGGCTGGCTTTGAACTTGCATTCCTCTTGCCTCAGCCTTCCAAGTTTCTGGGATTACAGACGTGCACCACCACGCCCAGCTCCATCCATCTCTTTTCTTTCAGACTTTCTGGGTAGTGTCAATTATTCCACTGAAAACTCTGCCTCCTTTTCTATTCCAAATGTGAGTATCTTAATCCAGCTTCTCAGCAGGCCAATGTTCGTGTCTCTGCCTCCATCTCTCCCCAAGCTGAGTTCTCTTACCAGCTGCCTCTGATTATGCTTCCCAAAGCACTGCTCTCATCCTCGTGACCATCACCACACTCGCCATTTTTTTTTTTTTTTTTTTTTTTTTTTATGGTTCTGGGGATTGAACCCAGGGGCACTCAAACCACTGAGCCACATCCCCAGCCCTTTTTTTGTATTTTATTAGAGACAGGGTCTCACTGAGTTGCTAAGTGTCTCGCCATTGCTGAGGATGACTTTGAACTTGCAATCTTTCTGTCTCAGCTTCCCAAGTGCTGGGATTACAGGCAAGCGCCACCAAACCCGGCTTTACCATTATTCTTAACAACATGTCAACATTGAAAGCCGCTGCCTGCCATCTGAAGCCCTCTTGGTTGGATGTCACTCAGCTCCATTGTCTTATTACCTCTACATCAACTCACATATTCTCTGCTCCAGCCAGACAAGTCTTCTCTTTGATTAACAAATTCATACTGCCCATTCCTGCTTCTGTGTCTTTGCTCATGCTGTGCTCCTTCCTGGCTTACCTTCCCTTTATCAGAGAACAACTCTCCAGTTGCTGGTTATTCTTCACGATGCAGAAAGCCAAATTCTTTCATCAAACCTATCTTTTTTATCCCAGAGATTGTTCTCTCTGCTGAATCCACATTTAGGTAATGGGGTGATGTACTTGAGCACTTGGTAGCTACCTTCTCAGATGGTCCCCAGTGATTCTCAGCTCCTGGTCTTCATACCCCTGGGGAGTCTCCCTCCGTGAGTAGAGTTGGCCTATGTAACCAGCAGGGTAGAGCAGAAATGACACAGTGTGAGTTCCAAACTAGGTCATATAAGATGTTGTGGTTTCTGGCTTGTGCTCTCCTGGGTCTTTTGCTTTGGAGGAATTTAGCCACCATGTCAGAAAGATATTTAAATAGTCCTATGGAGAATTTCACATGGTGATGAACTGAGACAACCAGGCAGCTACCAGAGCTAACTTGGCAGTTGTCTTGGAAGTGGATCTTCCTGCCGTGGTCAATCCTTCAGATGACTGCGACTTTGGCTGACATATTGACACAACCTCACGAGAGACCTGGAGCCAGACCACCCAAAAAAACTATTTCTAAATACCTGACCTACAGAGACATGTTTTACTGTTTTAAGATGCTAAATTGTGTAATAATTTGTTACCCAGTAGTAGATTACTAACCCAACTGTCTTATTCCATAAGTTTCTTCTCAAATCTATGAAAATGAACTTCCCATGATTCCTGTTACAAAGACAGACCCTCTAGAACATGTACAGGAGGGAATGTACCTGCTTTCTCATTCATTCACCAAATATTTTTTGAGCACTGCTATGATTTGGAAATGAGTTGTCCCCCAAAAACTCCTATGTCAATGCAGGTAATGTCTGGAGGTGAAATGATTGGATTATGAAAGATGTGAACTAATCAGTCCATCCTACTTTAAGTGGACTTACTGGGTGGTGACTGTAGGCAGGTGGGGTGTGGCTGGAGGAGGCGGGACACTGGGGATGTGCCCTGGAGAGGTTTATCTGTGTTGTAGTTGTCATCCCCCACATCCCCACTTCCTGGCCACCATGAGCAGAGCGGCTCTCCTCCGCCATACCTTCCCACCAGCTTGTTCTGGTGGATCTCAAGCAGGAGGCCAGCCTCACCAATTAATTCAGCGAGACCCTCAGCAGCTCAGCAAGATCCTGTCTCAAAATTGAAGAAGAAGAAGAAGAAAAAGAGGAGGAAGAGGAGGAGGAGAAAGAAGAAAGGAATGGGGATGTAACTCAGTGATAAAACATCCCTGGATTCAATCCCCAGTACTAAAAGAAAAAAACTATATGGTTCATATTACCATATATAAATATTATGCTACAGCTACATATTTATTAGATATATTTTCTATAACTATAACAATTGAGAGTTGAATTGTAGGTGACCATGGACATTTTATGGACACTTAAGTAACATTTAGTAATTTCAATTTAGAAAATTTTGTCTCTTAGAGCCAATAAATTTTTAATTCTGTAGGCCCTTAAAAAGCCAGCAGGGCGTGGGCATGGTGCCTATAAAGAGAGGCCCAGTGCCAGGTAAGGCTGCTTTTCCAAAGCCATCTGGGGCAGGCAGGGAGGGGTCTGAGGTGGCCACATGACCCCTCGGGGGCCATCCTGACATGCTGCGGTGGTGAGCAGTGGTGCTGTGCTCAGCGTGGCTGATGCCCATCTGCCACCTGGGCACTAAATATAGCCCATGCACAGAGCCCTCTCTGCCTGAACCTGCAGGGTTGGCTTAATTGGCTGGAATTGCCAGAGAGAAGCTCTGTTAAAACGAATTGAAAACGGGCTTCTCCCCATAATTCTAGGATGCCCAGGTTCATAATTAGACTGTGGATTTTTCCTGCCAGCAACACAATATTGCTGGTCTTAATCACTGATATAAATCCTCTGACTTAATCACTTCAGGTATTGAGGCCAGGCCTGGTCCCCCATAGCCCCACAAAGTAGAATGTGTCCCCCAGGGTTCTTTTTCTTAGTATTTTGAACAAAATGTTTTGGGTTCCCCCCAATGGGACATATATGCTGAAGTCCTAATCCCCAGTGTAGCTGTATTTGGAGATGGGGCCTTTAAGGAAGAAATTAAAGTTAACAAGGTCATAAAAGATTAGTGGCTTTATAAGAAGAGACAAGAGCTGAATGCAATGGTGCATGCCTATAATCCCAGATACTCTGGAGGCTGAGGCGGGAGGATCCCAAGTCTGAGGCCAGCCTCAGCAACTTAGTGAGACCATGTCTCAAAATCAGAAATAATGGGCTGAGGTTGTGGCTCATTGGTAGAGGGCTTGCCTAGCATGCCTGAGGCACTGGGTTCAATATTCAGCACTGCATAAAAATAAAATAAAGATATTGTGTCCACCTAAAACTGAAACATAAATATAAAAAAATCAGAAATAATAAGGATTTTTATAGAGAACATACCTCAATGGTAAAGCACCTCTGGGTTCAGTCCCTAGTACTACAAAAAAATAAAATAGTAGTGGACATTTCAATCAATGTCACTTGGATTAAATGGAAAATAGATATTATAAAGTAGCAACAAGTAAGACACATCAAATTCATTCAGTTAGTCAATAGGGAGCACTTTTTCTTTTTTTTTTTTTTGCAGTGGTGGAGGGTAGGAGACAGGGTCTCACTAAGTTACCCAGGCTGACCTTGAACTTGCTAGCCTTGTGCCTCAGCCTCCTGAGTCACTGGGATTATAGGCGTGTGCTGCCATGCCTGGCTTGAAGCATTTTGTATATACAGACACACTTGAAGTGCAGAAGGGTAAAAAGAACGTATCAAGTTCCCGCCCTTGAGGAGGCTTACCTACTAACCAGAGGAGTCCTAACCAATAAGCAAGAATCGCGTGGTAGACATGCAATTTGAACTTTGAACTCTGGAATCCTGTTTTTTCCCCACTATACCACACTTTTTTCTCACTGACAAGGATACATACTCACAATCAGTTCCCACAAGAATTTCCATGGGCTTGTGCCAGGCCAAAATCAGTCTGGCTGTCCTGCTGGAATCAGAACCATGTGGACAGGCCATGCGTAGGTGGAGCCCTTGGGATGACAGAGAGAGGCCCAGACCATCTGAGATGTTCCTGCCCAGAGGCCAGACTTGTGAGGGAAGCCACAGGGACTTTTAGCCCCGGGCTGCACCTCATGCTGCCACTTGATGGTGCTCCAGGCAAGATCAGCAGAAGAACCATCCAGCTAAGCCTCAGGCTACTTACTCCCAGTAAGGGGGGCAGGGAAGAGGAATGTTATGATGGTGGTTGTGTTCAGCCAGCAAGTTTTGGATTGGTTTGTTCTGCAGCAATAAATAACTGAGAGAGATGGCTTCTTTAAGGAGGTGGCGTCTAAGATAGGAACTGCAAGGTTGAGGGGAGGGGTGGGGGGCTTGGGGAAAGACACCTCTGCCTTAGAGGTGTTGGGAAAGAGCTTGGGACACCTGAGGATCTGAAAAACGCCAGTGTGGCTCAAGCGTGGAGAGAGGGGAGGGCAGTACCAGATGAGAGGCAATGAGAGAGGGCAGCAGAGGCCAGGACATTCAGGACCTGTAGGTCTTACTTAGAAAAAACCTGGACTTTATTCCCATTGCAGGGAACACCATTGAAGGGCTTTAAGCAGGGGATCACTGAGAAGATGCTGAGTTGTCAGATGTCTCTCTGGCTATTGTGTGGGAGCTTGCATCACAATCAGGTAACAGGAAGGCAGGACCACCAATTACTGGGCCATTGCAGTGGTCTCTGGGACAGGTGATAATGGCTTGCATGGGGAAGGCCAATAGGCAGGTGGACAGAGGGGGAGGAGCTTAATGCATACTTGGAGGTAGAATCCACAGAACCTGGTGATGTCTGGTGTGAACGAGAAGGAAGTGCCAAACATGACTCCCAGATTCCCGACTTGACAACGGGGTGGAGGCTGGTGGCATTTACTAAGATGGGGAAACCGTGGGAGGAGGAGATTTGGGTTAGGGAGCACAGATCAAGAGTTCACTTTTGCACATGCGAAGCTAGAGGTGTCAGGAAGATATCAAGTGGAGATGCGAGTAGGCAGTTGAATATACAAGTTTACATTTTAGAAAAGGGATCTGGGCTAGGATATACATTTGGGAGTCATCCGCCTAGAGATGATATTTAAAGCCATGAGAAGAGATGAGGTTGCCTAGGGAGAGAGGAAAGAGAGAGAGAAAAAAAAAAAAAAAAAAAAAAAGACTCCAAGGAACTAACATTAGAGGCTGGTAGAGGAGGAGACCCCGGCCAGGAACTGGTATGACAACTTAGGATTTCTCTTTAGAACCCCAGGAAGAAAGTTCAAGGTGCTTCTACCTAACAGCACTGTGGATGTTTAGAATAAGGCGTCGTGTCCTCCTGAGTATCCTCCTCTAGACTCTACCTTCCGTGTTCCCCCTTCTTTTCCTTATAAGACATCATTTAGAGTCCTTCACCATGTTGGTCTTTTTCCTCTCAAAGTTTCTTTCTCCGAGTGTGACACTCCAGGTGTGACTGACCAGCCTACACTAGAAAAGGACCAGCTGGGCAACAAGACAGATACTAAGCCAGGATCACGTCAGGACGGCTGAGCCTTGCTCAGGTGTTGCTAAGAGAGTTTCCATTGCATTTCCCATCTGTAGGGAAGGGCTGAGAATTTCAGAGAAAGCCCCATAAACAATCAAACAAGCTCAGGCTCTCTGTCACTGCCTGACAAGCCTCGCTGGTGGAGACTGAGATTGTTTCCCAGAGCAAAAAAAAAATAATAATAATAATAGTGTAAGACACATCCAACAAGATATGAGTGTCAGAGGACTCCTTGCCTGTTTTATGGGGAGAGCTGGAGATGGATTATTTGGGGAAAGCCAAAACCCATAAACTCAGAGCCAGAAAGTTCTCCATCTTTTGCTCGTTTACATCACAAACTTTTTCATGGCTGAGATGCCAAGGTCCAGATAAATATTCAAGCTATGCTATTATTTCCTCCTGAGTCCTGGCTGGAATAGGAGGCCTGCGTTCTCTATCAGCACCGTTCTGATTCACCATATGAGTCCTTTACTTTGGTTTCTACACTTCGTGCCCAGAAAAATCTAAGGAAAAATAAACACACTCACACACCCCAAACCTCCTGGATGTGCAATTTGAAAACGTGTAAGGCCAATATTGCTTTGGCAAGAAAGGGTTCCTCCTTCTCTCCTCCTTCCCTCTCTCCCTTCCCTGCTAGCTAGTGAGTGGAATCCTTGCCCAGACAGAGACTTGGTCAGCATGACAATGCAGAGATCCAGCCACCAGCATCTTTGAGACCATGCTTGGTCTGTCTTGTAGATGTTCCACTTTGAAAAGAGAGGGAGCCCAGCCATCAGATGATCTGGGAGCACATCTGTCAGCTTCAAGGCCTGATCTTCCCTGTGGCTCTGGGGAGGGAGCGTGTGAGTAGAGTCACTCCAGAACAGTGATTCTCCCTGTGGTTTCCCCAGCCAGCAGCATCAGCAGCACCCAGGAACTTGTTAGAAATGCAAATTCTCAAGCCCCACCCAGCGCTGGGTGCCAACACGTCAGGATCCCAATGCAGGCTCATGCTGGGGAAACTGCTTTACCAGTAGGACTTTCTTTCTGTAATAAACTCTACCTTAATCTTCTTTTAAGCATCATGTGCATGTGATTTCCTTTTGGAAAATGAGGTGGAAACTATTTCTGTAACACAAACTATTGAATATTTGGGAGGCCAAGAGGGGAAACAAGGCATATTAAAACCGCAGAGGTAGAGTTTTTTGTTCACCAAAGTGGGCACGAATTTTTAAAGACTGTAAAACACTGGTTTAGAGAAAAGAAAGAAGGCCCTGGGCACGTGGGTTGCTGAGGTTCATGCTGAGGGTGCTGGTGTTCGGGGCATGATAGACCAAAAGGTGGCCCCTTGGCTTTTGAGGAAAGAGCAGAAGCCGAGAAGCAGGAAGATCTCTCTGGCATCCCCCCACTCTTCTCCCTGAACAGACCACGGAAGAGTTCCCTAACCTTCCTCTAATGCAGGTCAGTAGACCCTCGGGGGAGAGACATCCCCGCCATACCTGGAGGAAAGGAAGGAACGACCTTATTTCTGAAGTCACTGGAATGCAGAGAAGACTGTCAACAGTCAGGCCTTGCTGAGCTCCCCCCAGGTTAGGATGAGATCGTGGCCCCTGGTCCACTCACACTCCTGCACAGCCTAAGCAGAAAAACACGCAGCTGTCCTGTTTCACTGGGTCTTAGTCTCTGAAGGCTCCCATGTCCTAGTCATCCAACCTAGGTAGGAAATTCATCCATGTGCTTTTCTCTTGTTAATTTGTCTTTTACTAGAGATATCTCAGCTATAAACCTAGTGATGGTGAGGAAAAGAAATCTGTCCCCACAACACCCACATACCAGGGAAAGTCAGGATCTTGCCCTGCTCCACACAAGCACAGCTTTTCCTTAATGCAGGGTCTATTGGTTACCCAGCAGACCTTCTGACTGAGTGGCGTGTGTGTGTGTGTGTGTGTGTGTGTGTGTGTGTATAATATGTAAATGTTGTGCACATGCCTATGTGTCACTAAACACCTGTGTGCGTGCAGATGGAGGGGGCTGGAGGAAAAAAGGAGAAGATGGGAAATATTCTGTCTATCACCACCACCATCCCCAAGTGCTCAGCCCCAAGCACTTAGCCCCAGGGGCAATATAGTCTCAATATCCCAGAATGCAAAGGGGACTGATTTCTAGTTTCTAGAGGACTCAAGGGTGCTTTTTGCTCTGCTTCCTCACTAGCAATTCAGCACCTCCCCTCTCACAGAGATTCCAATTCCATCAGCTTGGCACCATGCCACCAACTGTACATTTAAATAAGCCCTTCCCCTCCAAGCCATTCTGTACCTGAGTGGCTGGACTGTACCTTAGATATCAACAGACAGCATGGTGGTGGAGGTGAGGGTGATGGTGATGTTTGGGGGAAGAGAAGGGTGACATTGAGGTGCCAAAAGGGAAAAATTCTGGAAAACTGGAGTGTCTGGTAGGTCTCTTCTCCAGTGTCAACCAGTCACTCAGTAGCACTGAGGTAGAAGGACAATCTCCATGAGAGCTGTCACTGCAGCACACAGGGAGGCATTAGTTTGGGCAGTAAATATCAGGCCATGTGCTTATCCGGGGGGAACCTGGTCATCCTGGTGACTAGAGGCTGACTCCCTGTTCTTTCCAAAAGGGAGGCCTCACAAGACCCTAGCAGCCAGTTCTTTGAGTTGGGAAAGAAGCCTGGGAGTGTCTGCAGGGCAAATGAAGCCTCTAAGCATCACCCAAAGGTAGGATCAATTCTGTTTCAGGTCGGGAACCCTGTGCTGACAGAGGACTTCTTGTCCCTGCATGTCCAGCGAGGCAGCCACCAGCCTCGTGTGGCTTACGAACTCTTGCAATGTGTGTAGTATGACTAAGGGATGGGTTTTAAAACTTTATTTGATTTTAATTAATTTAAATTTAGGTTTAAATAGCCACACGTGGCTGTGACCACTGTGCTAGAAAGCAAACCCTTGGGGAATCTCCAGTGATCAGCCACATCTCAATGCTGGGATGAGACAACTCTCCAAGAGCCCCTCCCTGGGTGGGGATGCTGCTGTGGATGGTCCTGGGATGGCTGAGGTGCTTTGTAAGCCAGAGACTGGGATGGGAAGCACCCTGGCTCTTCTAGGCTCTTCACTGCTCTGGGTGAGTATCAGTTATTTCATAGCAGCACAAGTGCCAGGGCTGTCAGCCCACTGGGTTCAAGGTCAAGGGGCCTGAACATGGCTGGAATACAAGCTCAGCTCTGTAGCTCTGGAAGGAACATGCAGGGGCAGACTGAGGGAAAAGAATCTTGTGCCTTACCTGGAGCACAGGCACACCTCACAATCACCCATCCTTTGCTCTCTCCACTTACCACTGAAAAGATAAAAAGGAAGATCAAACATAAAATAGAAGAACTGCTACATATGAGGACATTTTTTAAAAGGCAAGTGCATAGATACTGCAAACATCCAATTGTGGAAAAACAGGTCAGCCAAGAGGGCTGTCCCCAATGGCCAGCAAAATCCCTCACAGGAGCAAATAGCCTTCAAGGACTGTAGACAGATTCCGCACTTAACTGCCAAGATTGGCAAAAGACCTCCAACATCAGCTTCCACCCAGGCTGCCCCTGGCAAGGCCTGGAGCAGGGTGTAGGAGCAGATCCAGGTGAAGGAGAGGATGCTCTGCTGGGCTGGATGACGTTTTGACCAGGAGACCATGAAATAGCTGAGGAGTAGGCGGCCCAGCCTCCAGCATCAACACCGGGAAGATCTGGAAGGGAAGGAGGAGCTCAAATGTGATGCTGGCCTTGGGTTCCCTTGAAAGGGTGTCCCAGAAGAAAGAGGAGGACTGAGGCTGTGGCTATGGTGCATGGTTGGCCAGACAGTGCGTCAGCTGCACACAGCTGGATTTTCAGGTGCCCAGAGGAGTGGGTCACAAGGCCCAAGGGTGGGGTGTGGATCTCGTCAGAACATTAGAAAAGACCTTCTCCCTGGGCAGCAGGGAACAAGAGCAAACTGAGGCCTGGCAGAGAAAAATGCTGCCGAGAATGTAGCAACAGACGTCATTCCTTCCTCCCATCTTCACACCTTCACTCCTCTGTCTGAAACAGAGGAGGTCCCATGGGGTAAGGATGCTCTGGTTCCTACAGTCTGGAACAGTGATTGGGTGGTACAGCTCTGAAGGTCAGCAGTGGAGCTTCTGATGGTTTAGTGATAAAGAGTGGCAGAAAAACTGTGAACATAGGTCTCTCAATCTTTGTAGCTTTGCAAAGGTTAGTGATAAGGGATGACAAGGTTCTCAAGCCCAAGGATATAGCTAGAGGCAGAGCCTGACATTCAGAACCTCCATTGCCTGCCTCCTCCCTCCTCCTAGAGAGGCTGGGTGCTGCCAGGTCAGCGTCTCTGAGTGTGACTCATGTCTCAGCCTCCCTGCCTGGGACACTGGCAGCCACCCCCCACCCCACCCTCGCAGGCCTGCTTGAGACATGACTGCTCACTCCTTTATTTATTCCCTGTTCCTCAGCCACCTCTCCTCACCCCAAGCCATGACTAATGGTCTCCCCTCACCCCAGGACATGCTGGGAGGGCAGCACCACCACTGCAATTATCTGGATCATTCAGGATCAGGATGTCTCTCCACCCCCAGCCTCAGCTTTGTTCTGAAGTCATCCACATAGCCCCAGGGATCTAGATGTGTGGTCTACACAGTGAGATGCATCCTCAACCTGGTTTCCTCCGGCTGTGAAATCCAGTGCCAGGCTGCTCAGGAATTCCTTTACATTGGCCATTTCACCAAGTTTTTATGCCTCAGAAGCATGGTTGCTTTAGAGCTAGCAGGATTTTAGAAGTGGATTAATCCAGTGATACACACCAGAAGCACCAGCATCATTTAAAACAGGCATGTCTGAGCCACATCCAAGAGATGTTCACCAGCAGGACCAGCTCCAGAGGAGAGTGTTTTTCAAGAGCACCTCTGTCCTCCTGGTTGGGAACCTCTGCTCTGGTCCACCGACTTCATCTGACCCAGGGGGGAGGTCACTAACACAAGACTGCTGATTCAGGGCAGGGCCAGGAGGGATGGGCGCAGCTCCTGTCCATAGACAGAAGGGCCCAACTTCACCCATGGCTCCGGAGCCTCCCAGCACCTGCCAGGCCCACCTGCCCCTCACACCCTGAGCCCCCCCTGGCCCTGTTGGTCAGACCACGGCACCCTCCTGAAATTTCCTCACCACCCTCATGTCTCCTAACTCTTGGAAGCTCCTTAGTCCCTTCCCCACCCCAGTTCCCAGCCCAGCCACTGTGGGCCCAGTGAACCTTCCTACCTGGCAAAAGACAAGTCACCCTGGCTGCCCCAGCCGGCCTGACTTCAGCTCTGTGACGTTGACTTGGGGATTTCACAGGCCATCCATTTGTCTTTTCATTTGGGAAGCTCCAAAAGGGCAGGGAGCCTTCCCCAACTTGTCCAGGTCCTATCCAGGGTGCAGAGTCAGTATGAGGGTGCGAGGTGACGTGACCTGGTGACATCTCACACCCAGGGAAGCTCACAGCACTGTCAGATATTTACTTTTGGAACTTTACAACCTGGGTCCCTTTTCAGATCACACTTTTTTTTTTTTTTTTTTTTTTTTTGTACTGGGGATTGAACTCAGGGGCACTCAACCACTGGGCCACATCCCCAGCCCTTTTTTTGTATTTTATTAGAGACAGGGTCTCACTGAGTTGCTCAGTGCCTCTCCATTGCTGAGGCTGGCTTTGAACTCACGAACCTCCTGCCTCAGCCTCTCAAGTGCTGGGATTACAGGCATGTGCCACCGCGCCCGGCTCACACATTGATATTTTCCATTTGTCTAAACATTCACAAGACAGGCATCCAACGAGGACCAGAGCTTGGCAAGTACTGGGGGTTGAGGGAGGGACAGTCCTTTCACCTCAGGCTGGCCAACACCTTATAGTGGGGGCACTGAGAAGTAGTAAACTAGGACTAATGGTTTCACCCAGAAGAAGAGAAAACATCAATATTGTGATTATTAAAAAACACTCAGAGAACCTGCTGGGGTCCGACCCTTCGTGCTGCTGGTGTCATCTGCCTGAACACAGTTGGCTGGGGACGGGTGAGGCTGCCAAGCACGGCTACCTGGGCGGCCGGATATTGCTTGTGGGCTCCCGCCTTCTCCTGCACACTTGAAAGGGCATTGCAGGCCCAGCAAGCTGCCCCACAGGGGGGGTCAGGCCTTGCCATCTGCCTGCCCTAGGGGCACAGGCATCTCCCTGCTGGTGGAAAAGGAAAGTCCCAGAGACCTCCCTGGCAAGGACTCTGTCCCAGAAGTACTTATCTAGGAGAGTGGGGGAGGAGGTGGCTAAAATCTGTAGCAGCTGCTGGCAACTCACGGGCGTGGGGTGGGCAGTTCTGCACACGGACTCACAGCCAAAGCAAAGCAGCCGGGCCCGGGAATTCAGGGCAGCCCAGGTCAACAGGGATGCAGAGCAGTGGGTGTGCAAGACCAGCTCTCTTCTCTTCTTCCCTCTCCTTGCCGCCTCCGAGGGTCAGCTCTCCAACAAACTTGCCCTTTGTCTGTAATACTGGACGCCTTTCCTCCTTCCACCTACTTCATCTCCCCAACACTTCCCTTCCTCCCCTACTCCAGTTCCTACTCCCTTTCCTCCTCCCTGTGAATGTCTTCCAGTTCCTACATGAACCTCTCTGGGCTTCAGTGCCTTTGCTTTTGCTGTTCGCTCTGCCAGCGGTAACATTTTTCTGATTCCTGGCAAACTCCTATGCATGCCTCAAGACCCAGCTTCAGTGGTATTTCCTGGGTGAAACCCTTTCCGATTCCATGAGACAGAATCAGTGCCTCCACTTGTGCACTTGATCTTGCTACTGTTAAGGTCATTATTGCATTATTTAGTAAGTCTTTGTTTATTCCTCTGTCTTGTTCCCTCCTCTTTTAAACAGGGAGGTCCTTGAAAGTAGTATTTCTCTAAATTCATTATGCAACCTAGTGACTAGTGCATAGAGTTGAAAAATATTTGTTGAATGAATGAATCAGTGCAAATTCTCTTCCATCCTGTTATTGCTTATGCTACAACCCTCAAAGTCTCCAGATGGAGGGAATGCTGCGTGGGCAGGGAGACTCCAAGACAGTCTCCTGGAGCACCAGGTCATGTTGGAGTCAGCTCTGAAGAGAATTTGAATCAGAACAGACATAGCAGTTCGGGTCCAAACTCGACAAGTGAAGGGTGGAGCTGTTAATAAGTAATAAATGGACACTAATAAATAAATACTCCACATAGGCATGGACAGCAGCTATCCCGCTATCCAGGATGGGACTCACCCTGCCCATGCAAACCCTACAACAGTGTCCACCTCCTGCCTGCCCTTGGCCCTGCCATCCAGACCCATCCTCCATTGCCTGCTGGGTAGTTCCATTTGGATGTCCTGTGGGCTACTCAACCACAACACGTCAAACCCTGAAGTCGGTGCCTCCCCATCCCCTCTCCCTCCCCACGGCTTCTCCTGTTCCTGTATTCTCCCTGGAGAGAAACGGCCCCAGCGTCCACCCACCAGTCCCCACCCAGACCCTGGTTGTGTCCTGGATTCCTCCCCACTAACCACACCCAGGCGGTCACTACCAGGGCTGCCCGTGCTGCCTGCTGTGGCCCCTCCCACCGGTTCAGGCCTCCTTGGCTTTGTCCTGGATCACGTTAACAGCCCTCTAACTGGGCTTCCCCTTTCATCCTTCCATCTGTACCTCTAAAGTCCGTCCTCATCACGGTGGCAGAGGAATCTTTCAAATGCACAAAATTGGTCTTGTCACTTCATTGGGTGGCTCCCCTCACACTTTGACACTTGGGGTGAATCCTGAACCCTTCAGGGCCTCCCCAGTGCTCATGTCTCTGGCCTTAAGTCCACCTGCCCTCCAGTCCCTGCTGGCCAGCTCTGTAGAGCTCCTGAGGCTCTCTGCCTCAGCTCCTGCCCTGGTGTCCATCTCCTCTGGTTCTCCTCTGAGGTCCCCTAGCCCCCAAGTGGCACCCTCTGCCCCACCTGTGCTGCCCCTAGGAATGGCCTTCTGCTCCTCCAGCTGTTCATTCATTCGCCAGCTACAGTGTGGCTGTTGGGAGTTTACCAAGAAATATAACCACAAAGAGAAATAAAGCCAGTGGCCAAAATACTCCATCCACCCAGCTGAAAGAGCTGGGATACTGATTGTACCACTCTTGAAATCTTTCTGCGAGTTTTAAGGTTGTTCAAAATAGAAAACTAGGGGGAAAAAAGAAATAGAACATGGGTCTGCATAGAATTCATTCAAACATATGTTTACTGTGGCTGGTTTGAGAGACCAACGTCCACGGAAATTCAGGGTCAAGGGTTTCTGTTACAACTCTACATCACCAGTAACACTGTGTGTTCAGACTTAAACATAATTAATTTGGATTAAAAGTTAGAAACAAATTAAGTAGATAAAAGGAAGGAAAACCAACCCAAATCACACCACCCAGAGAGAACAATCGTAACGATGTCAGTCAGCATCTACCTTCCTGACAATTTTGATATGTAGCTAATATTTTTTAAATACAAAGTGAGTCAGGTTACATATAGTCTTGTAATTGATTCTTTTCATACCACGATATGTTGTGAACACCTTTTCATATCAAGAAATACATCAAGCCAGGCGCGGTGGCGCACGCCTGTAATCCCAGCACTTTGGGAGGCTGAGGCAGGAGGATCACGAGTTCAAAGCCAGCCTCAGCAATGGCGAGGCACTTAGCAACTCAGTGAGACCCTGTCTCTAATAAAATACAAAAAAGGGCTGGGGATGTGGCCCAGTGGTCGAGTGCCCCTGAGTTCAATCCCTGGTACCAAAAAAAAAAAAAACAAACAAACAAAAAAAAAAACATCAGTATTTTACTCTCTGTCCTGCTTTCCCTGAAATAGTTGCCCATAATTTATGTGACCCTGTGATCTCTCCCCTACATGGTACTATCACAGGCCCCAATTCTCTGATTCTAGCAACTTCCATGATTTTAATTCAGAGGAGTGAAAGTCAATGCTGGCCCTTTGTTTAGGGACATGGCATGTTGCTATTTGGGCTTCTAGGAAAAAAATGAAAACTGACAGGTTAGAATTAACTAGAAAAAGCACCTCATCTCAAATGCCATAAGCATTTCAATAGGTAGAGAGGAATCTGCTTACAGCTCTGCCTGAGGAGGCTAACAGTTTCAGGCCACACCTGGGCCACTGAAGATTGAGTGGAGCTAAAAATAGACCAGAACTGAGCATTGGGACTTTTTTATATTCATAGGCATAAAAATGCCCCAGAAGGACTTGCTTCTCCAACATTTCCATCCACAGCATGTCATGCTGCCTAAAATTCCTAAAGGTAGTGGTTTTGTAAATGGCCCTTGTCAGAAAGTAGGCATCTGTCCTGGGAGGAGAACAGTGATTCCCCCAACCAGATAAAGCAGAGAGAGTTGGAGCTTTGGCGTCAAAGACTGGGGCTCATGTTCTGGCCCTCTCCATCACTAGCTGTGTGCCCTTCGATCAAGTCCACAACCTCTCTGAGATGTTGTGTTCTCATCTGTAACAAGGGGATAACAAGCCACCTCATAGAGTCATAAAATGGAACATTTCTTGGAACAGGGTGGAAGGTGAGCAAGTGGGGCTTATTGCTATTGCAAAGAGGACTTGAGTGTGTTCTTGGATTATCCCAGTGTGGTTTGGAGGGAGCTGAGTTTTTCTGGGTTGGGGGTATGTGTGAGTGGAGAGCTGTGTAGCAGAGTCCCCAAGCATGATGCCCAGGGGGCAGGGTGGAGATGTGCTGGCATTGTACCAGGGTGCCTGGTTCACTGCCACGGTCCACGGTCCCCCCAAACTTAATGCTCACAGTGCTGAGTGTCCTGTGGTCGACTCTGATGGTTCGTGATCTGCCATAATCTGTTACATTGCTGAGACAATTGTTTGAGCCCTATTGTCTCAATCTGAGAAAATATGTCTTATAGGTTTTCCCAGGAATAGCCCCTCAGGAAGCTTCACAGCAAACAAATTGAGAGTCTAAAGGAGGATCCAGGTCTACTATCCTGAGTCTGCCCTCTACCCAAGATCCCATGGGGTTCATCACTAAGGTAATCCATTACTGTGGATGTGACTGGGTCCCACTGAGGGCTTTCTGGGAATAGAGTGAATGACTACTGAGTAAAGCGAGTCTCCAAGACGTATTGACACCATCAATTTGCAGGGCACAGACCATGTTAATGCCATTTAGTGGGTTCTGGGGGTGAAGTTGCTTTCACCTCTTTGTTTCCCAGGGCTGCTGTAGCAAAGTACCATAAACAGGTGACTTAGAATAGTAGTGGTCTCCTTGTCCTGGAGGCTAGGAGTTCAGTGAAGGTGTCAGCAGGGCAGTGTCCCCTCTGCAACCTGCAAAGACAGCTCTTTGCGTGTCTTCCAGCTTCTGGTGCTGCCAGCAGCCCTTGGCATTCCTTGGCTTGTAGACTCCCGTCCCTGCCTCTGTTGTCACATGGCTGGCTTCAGCCTGGGTGACTTACAAGGGCACTGGTCAGGGACCCCCCACACACCCTGCTCCAGTATTCCTGCATCCTAGCTAATTACTTCTGCAACAGCCCCATTTCAAATAAGCTCACAAGCTGAGGTACTGGAGGCTTGGACTTCAGCATATCTTGGGGAGAGGGGCACAGTAAAATCCATAAGCCTTTATATCCATCCGTTCTGAGACACATGTGCTCTCTTCGGTGCCTAAGCTCAGATTAGAGCAGCATCAAATATCTTCTCCCCAGTCAGGGAAAAAAAAAAAAAAAAACCTAGGAGAGACCCTGGCCACCTCTGATCCAGGCCTGCAAACTGTCTGAGGACCCCTCTGGGGTGGGGGATTGAAACAGGCCCATAAGGTGGGTACAGATGGGTACCTTGCCTTTCCTACTCAGGGCATCCTCACAACTCAAATCTTTATTGTGCCATGTCATAGGCATTCAGGGTGCAGGGTCCCCAAGTCCTGGGCTCTGCCTCCTGGCCCAGTGGTCCCCATGATACAGTGAGTGAAGAAGTAGGGGGAACAAGCCACAGCTATATGGCTTGAAGGGGGACTGAGCCTAGCTCCTTGCCTCACCCTGGGACATGGGCTAGCCCTGGTGGTCTGCCAGGGAAAGAACCAGGCAGAGCCTGATCCAATTGCTCGGGTATGTTTGAGAGGGAAAACTGATGACAAAGTCCATTTCCTAATACATTTTAAAGTCCTTAACAAAACAAACCTTGGGGCTCGACTAAATTGGCTCCCAGATGCTGGCCAAGGGACAAGCTGGTTGGACAGTGTGGGGAATTGGAGAGAGGACAGGTCAGTGACCAGGGTGGCCGAGCAGTCGCCTCTCACCCAGTGGTGCCAGGGGACTCCTTCTTCTCCCTCCCTTCCACCCCTCCCCCTTCCTTCTTCCTCCTCCTCTTTCTTCCTTACTGTTTATTAGAGCAAGAGAATTAAATTTTTTGATTAACATGTAATAATTGTGCCTATTTGTGGAGTACACTGTGAAATTCAACACATGTATAAGAGCGTTTACTGATCAAGTCAGGGTTATCAGCATTTCCATCTCCTCATCCTTGTTATTTACTTGGGAGAGCAGGGACAGAGGTGAGGACAGAGGGAGGTGGGATTTGGGGGATTGTCCCCGTGTTCCACGACACACTGGGGTGACCTGCAGTCGCCTGTTTCCTGTTTTATGAAGGAGCGCCAGGCAGCTTCTGGGCAAGGTTCCTCTGCTGAGGGCAGAAATCTGGAGCTCCAAAGCCCCCGGGCAGGGTGTGGGGGTCCTCTGCAGCAGGCCCTTCACCCCCAGAGGCTTCCCCTCCCCATAAGCAGCACCAGGACAAGGCCTGTCAGCAAGTCCTCCCCGAGCTGCTGCGCTTCGGGCAGCTTGCCACCCCCCCCCCCGGGACAAACACTGCATGCTGACCCTGCTCTTCTACCTGCTCAGGAGGAGAGCCAGCTTTGACGTCACCCCAGAGAGGAGGGTCACCTCTGGGGCCCAAGGGAAGCCACCAGGAAGGCCTGTTGGGAGCCGAATTGGTGGGGCTTTGCCTCAAGTCCCATTGTGACCCTTCTGCAGTGACACAGGAGGTGTTTGGAAGGACATGGGGGCTCCCTACTGGTGGAAATGGCCTCCCCCACGCTGTCCCCCGTCACTGAGCTCCCAGCTTGGTGCCTTCAGACACGGAGTGCAGATTCCGAGCAGGCAGCAGGATGCACAGGAGTCTGCAGCTCAGGGCAGGTCAGCCAAGGGTGGAGCTGGGCCGGGAATGGGATTTACAGATGCAGTTCCTCAGGGATGACAGTGAGGGGTGTGGGCACTGGTGGCACTGGCAAGGGTGAGTGCAGGAGTCCGCCCTGATGGTTTCTATTCTCTCTACTACGGACGAGGCCCTTGGGTAGAGTGAGTGGAGAGGGAGTGTGGGTGTGAGGAAGGAGGTGGTGGACAGCAGGGTGAGGACAGGAGGGAAAGAAACTTCTCACAAGGCAGGAGGATTGCCCGAGAGCACTGAGTGCAAGCTTGAGATTTGGGATCATAAACAAACTGCAAAGTGCGGTGGCAGAGTCAGCCCTGATGCAAGACCTTCTCCAGTGCCGCTGGGCCTCCTGGGCACAGAGGGGAGGAGACCAGGGCTTCACAGAAGGGGAGGAAGGCGAGCAAGTTAAAGACATCTGCACCAAAGTTAGGACAAAATGAACCAGGGGTTCAAAGCCGGATGGGGAGAGGGTTGATGTGGGGTGACCTGTGCCCCAGACCTTTAACCATACCCTCTGGAGCTGCCAAGGGCAGTTTGCCCCATCCAGATGCAGCAGGGCAGCCCTCCACCTGGGCACCGGCAGCCCCACTCTGCTGTCGGTCCTCTCCTTCCAGTGGCGAGGTCTTGGGCAAAAGCCAGCAACTGTGTGTCACCATCAGAAGAAAGATTTGTACAAGTAATTTGTGGCTAATGAAAAAAAAAAATGAAGCTTGGGAACTACTTTCTTTTTACTGAGTCTGTCGAAGGTTATCTCTATCATGTCACTTTGTCTCATATATATCTGGCTAAGCTTTCTTGCATGGGAGAGAAACGACTAGAGTTATGACCCAAGCTCAATGTATTGTGTAAAATCTGCGGGGAGCTGTTTATGCAGAGCTCGGAGTGAGCTATCCCCAAGGAGTGCTGAGGGTTTTCATCCGCATGAATGACAGTGCTTCAGGGGTCTTTATGCCCAATCAATGGCTCACATTGCTATTTCAGCTGCAGTTTGTGACTCATGGAGTTGGAGTCAAACAAATTTATAGTGAAGAGGTTGTCATGGAGACTCCTGTCCATCCACCACCTCTTTTCTTCTTCTTCTTCTTCTTCTTCTTCTTCTTCTTCTTCTTCTTCTTTTCTTCTTCTTCTTCTTCTTCCAAAGCTGAGTTACAGCCTCCCCTGGCTGCCCAGCTGCCTGATGTTTCCCAGGCTCCCTGTGGCCGTGTGGCCATCTGTGGCATCTTCCTTGCAACAGAATTGAGCAGGGCATCCTCGTCATAAAAATAAAAGGAATAAGCTGGGCGCAGTGGCACACGCCTGTAATGCACTTTGGGAGGCTGAGGCAGGAGGATCGCGAGTTCAAAGCCAGCCTCAGCAATGGCGAGGCACCTAGCAACTCAGTGAGACCCTGTCTAAATAAATACAAAAAAATGTGGCCCAGAGGTCGAGTGCCCCTGAAAGGTACCACAAAAAATAAATAAATAAATAAAATAAAATAAAAGGAATAGATGTACACAAACATGGCGCTGCAGTGGCTAACTCTGTCTTTGTATATTTCTACTGCTTGGTCTTTACGCCTATGTGGCACTGGGTCTAAGGCATAATGCATGAAACTGACCACAATAGATTATTACTCTGTGGAATCTAAGTCAGAAGCTCAGAAACAAGTTCTTAAGTTGAACTAATATAACAGGTTTTTTAGTTAGAAATTAGCTTTTGCAAATGCTCACTGCTTAACCCCTCCCTGCTGTAATCATTGAGCACAGCAAATACCCATTGTTTAACCTTCTCCTTGTTGTAATCATGCATTCCATAGAAAAGCTTTAAATGTTTTCTTATGTTTGGTAAGGACTCCTCTTTATCTTTTAAGTAAATTTAGGATATAGACAACCATACTTCTTTCTTCCTGAGCTCAAAATAAAGAAGGAGCCAGGAAGTCTAGGCCCAGTTGAAGTTTAAAGAAGAAATATTAGGGCAATTTAGCTTAAAACCTTATGAGCAAACATGCCTAGAGTTTGAGGAATCTTTGACATAGGTTTAGATAAATACAAGTTTTAGAATGTTTTCTTCTGCCTATAGATAAGATTAATCAGTAGTATGTACTTAGGATAAATATTTTGTTTTCTCTTGATTATATGACCCTGGAATTCCTTGAAATTCTTTTATGTAACCTTCAAGAGCTGTAATGTGAATTGCTGTGTTTGCTGGGATATATAAAAACCATGCTGAGAAAAGTAAAGTACAGAATTTAGCAACCTGACTCTCATGTCTGTTTGCTGATTTTCCGCCGCCGACGCCTCTCACTAGCACCATCAAGGTTCCTTCCCTTTTGCTGAAGCCGGACTTCAGCAGCATCCTCAGACAGATGTCTTAAAGTATAACATGCTTCTCTACAAAAGGGCCCACAACCTGGCTCTGACCAGGCGGGGGGGGCGGGGGGAGCCCAAGGGATGATGAAGAAACAAGATGGAAAGAACCTGGGTCCCTCAGCTGCCTGCTAGCCAGGAACCTTGATTGTCTGTACTGAGTACCAAAGAATAATAATAATTTAATGAATCTGATATTCTTAGTGTTTGTGTGGAAATAGTGCTTAATGCTATAAGTGTCATGAATATGTCCTGCCTTGTCACACGCTGTGACATGCACAGTGAGTATCCATGGCAACGCCTGAAAGAGCCCCCGCGTGTGTAACCCTGATAACAGAGTGCATGACCCTGATATGTCACTATGAGTGACGTAAGGGCCTAGCTAGAAATAGTATATAAACCGAGTCCCCAGCTCACTCAAGCGAAGCGCCTTCAAGACGACCAGACCCTGTCATGCTTCCCGTCGGAGTGACCTGCTGATGGTGCCGGCTGCTTGCTGAGTTCCTGGACCAGACTTCATCTGATCCAGCGAGCGCGGCTAAGAAGACGTCCCTTGGTGAGCCCCCTGGGACTCGGGGAGATAGAGGCTAAGTTAGGACTGTGTGAATCTAGCTTTGAATTTGGTTGTGAATAAACCTTGGCATTGCAAAGACATATCTGCCTCTGTCTACTTAATGTGCTCGGGACATTGTCTTAAGCCTTTTGACTGGGAACAGACTCCACCTACTGAGCTTTCCTGGGGCAGACTATCAGGAACAGCACCTGCGGTGGCAGGGCAGAAGGCACTGAACTACAGTGAAGTTGGATGGGAGCCCTCCACTGACCCAGTGGGAGCTCTGGAGCTGGAATGGCTCTTTCCAGTTGTCCTGGACTGAGACGGGGGATGGGACCTTCGTCTTCCATGCCTACTACTCCTTCCTGGATGCTGGCTGTGTAATGCCCAGAGAACAGACCCCCTAAAGACTACCAAGGAATCCAGAGTGTATGCAAAAACAAAGAGGCTTTATACGGAGATTAGCTCGGACTCCCAGACCTCACCAACACAGTGAATCTGTACTGAGAGTCCTGAACCCAGGGAGGACAAGTCTTTTATGGGAATAGAAGCAAGGAGAGGGAGGGGGTTACATGATTGGCCATCTTTACAGTTAGGGTGTCTTGTCTCATTGTAATTGGCCAGGGGAGCCCGCGTGAGCCAAGCACATTTTAAATTGATTGGGGAGTGACTTAGGCGGTCTTCATTGGTGGAGGCTATCCTCAGAGCCATGGAATGTGCTGATTATAAACTGGAGTCAGGCACGTAAGGTTTTAGGTACATAGGTTTAGGCACGTAGGCTTAGGTGGGTGTGCAGCTCCAACTGGCCTTGAGGGGAAACTTTTGACTCTTATTATCTTAAAGCCAAGCATTTTACAGAAGCAAAAAGAAGCAAAGGGCATGGGGCTAAAAAGGGGAGGGTTCTACAGCTGCTCCTGCCAGGGGGTGCGTCTTGGGTGAGGCAGTTCCCTTTTTCCAAGGGCAATCTCCAGAGAAGGACTCAACTTGGGAGTCTTCAACCATCAACCATCCTGGCAGCTGGGGGAAGGCTGCCCCAGCCCGGTGGCAGTCAGGAGGTGCACCACAGGACCTGCTGTGGACTGTCACAGAAGGGAGACACTTCCATCTTTAAGTCCTTGATTTATTGTTGGGTCTTCTTATCACAGCAGCCTCACCTGACCCCATCTTTAGATAGCTCTCTGCTGGTTTGCAGGTATGTGTGCTGTCCTTAAGCAGAAACTCCCTGAAATGCACTAGCTGAGTGGTTTGCAAAATGTGGTCCCCAGACCAACAGCACTAATATCACGTGGGAAATGGTCATCTCTCCCTCTAACACATGAGCTAAAAATTCTGGGGATGGGACCCAGCACTGTGTTTCAGAAAGCTCTCTTGACAACTCGCAAGATTGGTTTTCCTTCTTTCTAGACTCAAAACGCCAACCGCTCTCCAGAGCACTCAGTGGCTTGAGGGTGATTTGGAAGAGCCTCTCTGTGAAGCCCTGGGGCTGCATGTTAAGATGCTCACAGCCTGATGTTCCACCTGCTGCCCCGGCCCTTAGCTTTCCTCTCTGATTTTATTGGCCTCTTTTCTCTGCCATGAAATTTCAGACAAAGAAAGAGAGGCATTTCGGGGACACCAGGGATAACTTCCTGTCCTGAAAAATCCTCCTCAATCTGCTAGTTGAGGACTGACAGTCCTGGACCCAGGGTCAACACCTTCCACTCTGCATCTGGACTACAGAGCCCCAAGGAAGAGGACCAAGTGACCTTCACTCACACCAAAGATAAAATGACTGGCTGACAGTAGGCCTTTCTTTCCTGGAGTTGGTCCTGGTAGGTGGGAGTTCTGGGCAGCTGAAGAGGGAGGGTGCCCAGATCAAATCAGTCACAAACACGACTTTGTTTCATACCCTGTCACCTGGCCCAGTGCTGGGGTTTCATCCCAACTTTTACTTTTCTCTGAGGTCTTCATTAATTCTAGGAACAAACCCTCTGTACTCTGTGCCAGTGGCTGGCTACAGGAGCCATCCATTCCAGTCCCCAGGCACACAGGGAGTCCCCCACCGATCGCACTGCTCTGACAGGCTGTGCCTGAGAGACTCAAAGGCCACATGGAAGGAGTGAGGGCTGGGTGTCTGTCTCCAGGGCAGCCCAGTGCTCAGCTGAGAGCACTTGATTCTGCCTCCAGGATCCTGCAGGGGACTCAGAGCCCACTTTGTACTGTTTTCCAAGACGGGGAACCCAAATCCTTGTCCTGAGCCAGTGCCCCTCGTGACCTTCTTATTTGGACAGAGTTTTGGAATTCACCAAGCTCTTTCCCAAGGCCGTCTCATCTGGTTTACCTCAACCCCACGAGGAAGGGCACCCAGGTTTGGATGGGGAAGCAGGCTCAGAGAGACAAGGACACAGCTAGTAAAGGGTGACTCGGGGCTTGTCCCCAGGTCTTGCACCCCCCCCCAGATCTGGTGTACTCTCCGTTGCCCAAGGAGACAGTGGGAGCAGGAAAGCATGGAGCAGGTGCATATTCCCAGGACATCTGCCAGAGCAAGGGGAGGGAGGGAGGGCCTGGGCCGAGTCCCAGCTGGAATCTAGTGGTAGAAAATCCCTTATATAAAATGAGTCATTTCTTTTTTTTTTTTCTTTTTTCTCTTTTCTTTTCTTCTCTCTCTCTCTCTCTTTTTTTTTTTTTTTTTCTTTTTTGGTACCAGGGATTGAACTCAGGGGCACTTGACCACTGGGCCACATCCCCAGCCCTTATTTGTATTGTTATTAGAGACAGGGTCTCACTGAGTTGCTCAGTGCCTCGCCATTGCTGAGGCTGGCTTTGAACTCACAAACCTCCTGCCTCAGCCTCCCAAGTGCTGGGATTACAGGTTCGTGCCACTGTGCCCGGCTAGAAATAATATTGTAATTTGAACCAAAAGGAATTAAAATTTTGTGCTTTATAAAAAACATCAAGTTTTGGTGGAGATACACACACACACACACACACACACACACACACATATATATATTTGCTTTAGTTGTACACAATGCGTTTATTTGTACGTGGTGCTGAGGATCAAACCTGGGCCGCGCATGTGCTAGGCGAGTGCTCTACTGCTGAGCCACAACCCCAGCCCCAGGTTTTGGTGGCTATATTGGCGCATGTCTGTAATCCCAACTACTCAGGAGGTTGAGGCAGGAGGATCACAAGTTGGAGGCCAGCATCAGAAATTTAGCAAGACCCTGTCTAGAAAAAAAAAAAGAGCCAAAGGGAGAGAAGAGAAACATAGGGCTGGGATGTAGCTCAGCGCAAGAGTGCTAGCCCAGCATATGTGAGGCCCAGGACTTAATCCTCAGCATGGAAAGACAAAAAAAATCCCCTACTTGTCTTGGGCAAATTATTTGACCCATCTTTCTTTTTTTCTTTCTTTTTTGGTACTGGGGATTGAACTCAGGGGCACTTGACCACTGAGCCACATCCCCAGCCCTTTTTTGTATTTTATTAGAGACAGGGTCTCACTGAGTTGCTAAGTGCCTCGCCATTGCTGAGGCTGACTTTGAACTTGTGATCCTCTGCCTCAGCCTCAGCCTCCCAAGTGCTGGGATTACAGGCGTGCACCACTGCGCCCAGTTGAAGTCATTTCTTTTACACCCCACTAAAATAGTGTTAAGGATCCTTGGGAACGAAAGGGAAATACTCAGGTCACAGATATCTCTGCTTCAGGAATTTTCTCAGAAATCAACCCAATAAAACAGCTTGCCCTGTCTTGTTTTTTTGTTTGTTTGTTTGTTTGTTTGTTTTGTTGTTGTTGTTTTGTTTTTAACTGAGAATTGAACCCAGAGGCACTTTACCACTAAGCTATATCCCCAGCCCTTTTTTATTTTGAGGCAGGGTCTCGCTAATGCCCAAAATTCCGGGATTACAGGTGTGTCTACCACACCTGGCCTGCTCTATCTTTTTAAGAATCTTTTGTACTGTAGACATACTTTGAGGCCACTCTCCTGGCCTGAACTTACACTCTGTCCGTGTCCTGGGTTGAGGCAATCCTGTGTCTGTGTGTCCTGGGTTTTTTGTTTTTTCCCCCAAAAAAGTTCCTATATTGGAGATTTGTTTGTTTGTTTGGGGGGGAGGGTACCAAGGGTTGAACTCAGGATGCTTAACCATTGAACAATATCCCCAGCCATTTTTATTTTTTATTTTGAGACAGGGTCTCACTCAGTTGCTTAGGGCCTCACTAATTTGCTGAGGCTGGCTTTGAACTTGCAATCCTCCTGCCTCAGCCTCTTGAGTCGCTGAGATTACAGGTACACACCACCATGCCTAGCTTTGTTCCTATATTTTTGTTTGACTTTGACAAAGCCTTGATTTAGAAGGGAAAGAGCACCTCATCACGTGACCTCTAGCCACAGGCCTGGGACCTGAGGGAGGCGGGAGCCTGGTGGTCTCCAGAGACAAGAGTGGAGGTTTACATAAGGTCACGAGTGTCCTCGTCCTCCAGGAGAAGACATGCAACGCGGCTCACCTGTTGGACAGGAGCACAGCCAAGCCCTAAGTGATCCTGCCCCCTCTTCAGACTGTGGCTTCCCCATGACGTCAGCTCTGGAGGTGGGCTGACTCCAGGGCCGCTCTTCAGAGCTCGGGATGTGTGGCCTGTCTGGAATGGCCTCCCTCCCTCCCTGCCTCCCCGGGACCCCTCAGGGAGTCCTCTCTTCTTTCCTCGCGGCTACACTGGGGTGAGGGAGGCATCTAAGTGGCCTAGAAGTTTTTCTGTGAAGTTTCGCCAGTAAGAGAAAAATGTCTAGGTTTAGGGAAGAGCAACAGCTCCTTGTCCCCGGACAGAGAGCTCTAGTCCATGGCTCCTCTTGAGGGACACACAAAGGTCCTGCTTTTAACAGCTTCCTTCCTTCTGCCTGCTCATCCTTAGAAAAATATCTTTCCCATCGCTTTCTCAAAGAAGCTAGTTCCACACCCAAAACACCACAGTCTAAGTGGCCCAGTAAATGTGTCTGTACATGCATTTGGGTAGCTACTGTTTAAACAGTGCATTCACTGAATAAAGACTTCCTTGTTTTGTGTGCATATGGGACCATGTATTAAAAAACAAAAACAAATCAATGGGTGTCTAGCCTATTTTGTTTTTATTTTATTTTTTGTACTGGGGATCGAACCCAGAGGCACTTTCCCACTGAGCCACATCCACAGACTGTTTTAATTTTTTATTTCTTTTTTTTTTTTTTTTTTTTTTTTTGAGACAGGGTCTTGCTGAGTTACTAAGGGACTCACTAAATTGCCAAGGCTGGCCTCGAACTTGTGATCCTCCTGCCTCAGCCTCCAGAGTCACTGGGATTACAGGCATGTACCACCACTCCCAGCTCTAGCCCATTTTGGATAGAAACAAGTCACTGTTAAGGGAGGATATAATTTAGGGAGAACCACTGGTCCACCCCTCAGTGGCCGGAGACTGGAGGGGTGTGAGAGATGGACATGCTGGGTCAAACCAACTTCTCATTAAACTTGGGCCTCCAGCTGACCTTCGGTTCACAGTTGTGTCACTTAAGGTTCCCTTTCTCTGCTTGTGTTCACGCAAGATAAGTGACAGATTTTAATTATGCTGATTCCCTATCCATTAGCATTTTGCTTTATGATCCCCAAACAGACACTGTCGATTCTCTTCCCATAAACCCTAGACTTATCTTTGGGTACTTCTGTGTACCTCTCCCCAACTTCCACGGGCCTTCCACACACCCCACTCCAGAGCCTATCTTAAGAGATTAACCCTGGGCTACTGGAGGTATTTTCCCAGATGAAATCACCCGGGCATCTGGATTCCCTCACCCTCACCCCCACCCCAGGGTAGCGCACAGCCAATGACAGGCCAGCACAGAAGCATTGCAGTTTCCATAGCAATATCTGGGGTCCCATGTGTTCTTCCAGAACTTTGTTGTTCCTCTTGTAGAGACACCTCTTTACTTTACAGAAAATTTTAAATGGGCTTCTCCAGAAATCTTCATCATAGCTGATTTTAAGACTGTCAGCAAAAGAGTCTCTACAAAAAAGTTTAGTGTAGATAAACTTCCTATTTTCCTGTTGCTCTATTACTTGGCCACTGGCCTGGAAGAAATCTGCAGTCCAGGTCTGGATGCCCCTTTTCTTAGTATAAGTGTGTCTGCAAATACAAAGTGTCATAATAAGAAGGACAAATTCTTTTTTTTTTTTTTTTTTTTACACAGCTATATGTAGTTTAATAGTGCTAACTGAAGAAATGATTGAAAGGACCTCATAAATCCATATGCACAAAGGTATACTCTCCATCAAAAAAATGTAGCAAACAGGATTTTTTAAAAAAATTTAAGGAGGGCTGGGGATGTGGCTCAGTGGTAGAGCGCTCGCCTAACACGTGCACGGCCCGGGTTCGATCCCCAGCACCACGTAAAAATAAAAACGCATTGTGTACAACTAAAAGCAAATAAATAAATATTTTTTTTTAAATTTAAGGATATATGTGATACATAGCATGGCATATATTTATATAATCAAAGTATCATATATGGTCACATATACACAAACATACTTATCTATTTTCATATACATAATATGTAACTAAGGCAACACAATTCTTCAATCATGAATTCTGTAAACACAGTTGTTTAAGTTTTAGAGGATAAGGAGGTCAGTGAAGATAGATTGAGGGAAAACATCAAGGCATATTTACTGGCTGGGTTGTTCATCTCTGTTTCCCCAGATATAAAAGTGAGAATCATTCTTTAAAAACATAAATCAGAAATTTCACTGGCCTCATTAAAATACTTCCATGACTTCCCATTATGCTTACAATAAAATCCAAACTCTTCACAAAACGGAGCCCTGCTCTCCTCGGCTCCCATGCACCTACCTGCCATGCTTTTTCCAGCTTCAGTGTTTTGGCACAAGCTGCAGTCCCCATGGGCATGCCACGACTCTACTTCACCTGTCTAGCTCCTTTGCTTTTTCTGTCAATCTCAACTTAAATGGAAGGACAAATTCTTTAACAAGGCCTCTGGCCTTGAGTTGGAGCTCACAGAGATGTCTACATATTTCTAAGACAAGAGGAGTTACTATTTGGGCTCCATGGTATCAGCTGGCAGGGGAGAGGAAGCTCTCCCCTTCTGAGGTGTTGTCCTTGAAGGGTTAACTTGCCCAAAACAGTGAAAGAGGGAAAAAAAACTGCTTGTATGTGAACTTCTGTAAACTGTGCTTCGGAGCCCTTCCCCTTACATGCTGGGTATAAAGTTCTGAAACTACCTGAACTCGCAGTTTGGGGGGGATTGGTTGATTGCAGCGAGAGGGTGTGGCTCTCGCTGTGATCGATTAATCCCCTCCGGACCAGCTGAGGCCAGAATAATAAAACTGTTTCCTGTTATCTTCGGTGCCTTGCCTTGTCTGTCCCTACAACACTCTCACCAAGAGGTGGACAAGTGCCCCTGAGTTCAATCCCCGGTACCCCCCCCAAAAAAAAAAAAGAGGTGGAGTCTGAGTCTGCTTCCTCTTTCCTTGAAACTGGGTGGGTCTTTCTGATGACTTCAGCAGAATGTGGTGAGAGCCATGCCGTAAGGTTTGAGTTTAGGCCATAAAAGGAGATATTGAGGAGATATTGCTGCTCTCCCTCTCTCTGTTTCTCAGAACACAGGCCCTTGGAACCCAGCCACCATGTGGTGAGGACTCCCAGACCACATGGGGAAGGAAAGTGTAGATTTGCTGCAGCCCCAGTCAACATCCCGGCCCACAGCCAGGACCCATTTCCAGACAGCCGAGTGTGACTGAGCCTCCAGAGGGTTCCAGGCCCCAGTCTTCAAGCTGCTCCAGCTGCCCTGGAGTGGAGCTGAGATAGGCTGTC
Source organism: Tamias sibiricus (assembly GCA_025594165.1). NCBI lineage: Eukaryota > Metazoa > Chordata > Mammalia > Rodentia > Sciuridae > Tamias > Tamias sibiricus. The sequence goes on from CM046670.1 coordinate 57,807,857, forward strand.
CTCACCAAGTCCTACCCAAATTGAAGCTCATGAAAAAAACTAGTGCTATCATTGTTTTGGGGCCACTATGGCTAAGAATGGGTTGTTGTGCAGCAATAGATGCCTGATGTAGACTTCAGGACCTGGAAGTGAGGTGCTACCACAATGAAACCTAAACACTGGGGCTTTGGATTAGGTGTCCAGTGGGGGCTGGAAGGACTCTGATGGAAGGATGAACGAAAACCTAAATAGCCTCAAGAGACTATCAGAGAAGCTGATAGCCCAGGAGGCCTATAACTATACTTCTAGTCCCAAGTGTTCTTCACTGGAGAAGTGGGGGGGGGCTTTATTTCCCCACCCCTGGAGATTGGGTAGACCTAAATTTTGCTAGATGAACAGAGCAAAGTTAATGCTGGTTGTTCTTGTTTTCAGCACTGTGGGGAGGGGCTGGAAAAGAAGGACACTCAAGTTAATCTATCAATCACTCCAAACCAACACCTAAAAAAAAAAATGCATAGAGTTTTCCTAAACTTACTTTTTTAAAAAAAATTATTTATTTGCTTTAGTTGTACACAATGCGCTTATTTTTATGTGGTGCTGAGGATTGAACCTGGGCCGCGCATGTGCTAGGCGAGCGCTCTACTGCTGAACCACAATCCCAGCCCCCTTAAACTTACTTTTAAAAATTCACAACAATGAGAAACACCATGATTTCGATTTGCTTTTTTCATGCCCCTACTGAATTCTAAAACTAACTCACTAAGTTATAGTTAAAAACTCTCTAACTCACTAAGAGAACCATATTTTTACCACTCCAAGGAATTGGGGTTACCATTCCAAGAAGATTGGATGAGTTTCTTGCTAGGCTGGGGTGGCCCATAGATCATGTGTCTGACTGGGTCATAAGATCTGGAGCTATAGACACCTCAGGAGATTTTTCTCATTACAAAATAGATAATTTAAACTCAATTAATTATATGGAAGCTCTGTTTAAACTTTCAGTCTCTAGTCCCAGCCCTCCAAATGGGGTGGTCTCATGGCCTGGAGCCTGGATTATGTCTTTCCATGTACTTTTCATACACTCCCAATTTATCAAGTCTGATTTGAGTTTGCAAAGCTACCCACTTTCCCCAGATCCCACCTCACTACATAGGAGGGCCTCTGTTGACTGCCTAATGCTATTCTGAATTTTTTCCATGCTCTGCCAATGTGGCTAGGCCACATTTCTTGAATATATTTCAGTCCAATTGGATTCTGAGCATCCCTTCTGTCTGGCTCCCGGTGAGGTCACATCAATGACAGACAGAAAGCACAAAGATGGTTCTTGTAACATCAAGCCTATTGTAACAGACTAACAATTGAAAACAAATGAAACGACCAAGAAAGAAAGTGTGGGATCTCAACTAGGTCACACTCAGGGTGAGGCAGCCAGGGGGCACACTCCCTGAGAGTTGTCCTGGGAAAGCCTAGAGGAAAGGTAGGGCCATGGAGATCTCAAGCCCAGAGCAGAACTTGGAATCTGAGCACCCATACAACTCCTTGTACCCAGTGCTGTCCCAGGGAAGAAGCCTGTAAGCTGCCTGGAAGGATAAATTCATGTCACATGTACACAGAGGTGTGTGGGACCCTCTTGAAGACTGAGCGTCACACCCATGCCCAGGTCTGGAGATGCAGAAACCCCACAACTAGAATGATCCTGCAAGCTGTGACTCCCTGGTAGGAAAAGGCCTGGATAAACTCATTCATACTGAGGGGCTGTGGCCCTGGAATGTCTATCTAGGGCTGGGTTTGGTGGCACATGCCTATAATCCCAGTGATTTGGGAAGCTGAATCAGGAGAATTGCAAGTTTGAGGCCAGTCTCAGCAACTTAGTGAGGCCTAAGTAACTTAGTGAGACCCTGTCTTAAAAAAGAAAAAAAGTAGACGGGTGCGGTGGCACACGCCTGTAATCCCAGCACTTTGGGAGGCTGAGGTAGGAGGACCGCAAGTTCAAAGCCAGCCTCAGCAATGGCGAGGCACTTAGTAACTCAGTGAGACCCTGTCTCTAATAAAATACAAAAAAGGGCTGGGGGAGCGCGGTGGCGCACGCCTGTAATCCCAGCACTTTGGGAGGCTGAGGCAGGAGGATCGCGAGTTCAAAGCCAGCCTCAGCAATGGCGAGGCACTTAGCAACTCAGTGAGACCCTGTCTCTAAATAAAATACAAAAAAAGGGCTGGGGATGTGACCCAGTGGTCAAGTGCCCCTGAGTTCAATCCCCAGTAACCAAAAAAAAAAAAAAAAAAAAAAAAAAAAAAAAAAAAAGGGCTGGGGATGTGGCCCAGTGGTCAAGTGCCCCTGAGTTCAATCCCTGGTACCAAAAAAAAAAAAAAAAAGAAAAAAAAAAGAAAAAAAGTGTGTGGGGGGGAGGGGATGTAACTCAGTGGTACAGCAGCTGCCTAGCATGTATGAGGCCTTCAGTTCAATCCTCAGCACCACACACAAAATAGTTGGGGAGGTGGGCAATTTTTTGGAATGAGGAAACTGGCCTACTTGGGTGGAAACTGTGTTAATATGCCAAGCACAAGGCTTTAATTCTGAATTAAAATTCTAGCTAGCCACTATCCCAGCACTGTTTGGCATTACCTGTATTAGACACAGAAGGTGTGTAAAGAGGACAGTGCCATATCCCAACAAAAGGACACTTCAATGGTGGGTCACGGGTGCCAGAGGTAGAGACAGGAAATTAGGCTTGATGGAGAGGTTCCCTGAGAGCAGAAAATAGTGCTCACGGGTCTTGCAACAAAATTTGTTCTGTAGCTTAGTGAGATGGATAGGATAGGTTGATAAGAGTGGCTGGAAATGACTTCCCAAGAGGAAATCAGGAAGGCAAAGTCATGGCTGGGCAGTCAGTGCTTTCTTTTTTCTTTTTGGTACTGGGGATTGACCCCAGGGGTACACTACCAGTGAGCCACCTCTTGAGACCTTTCAGTCTTTTTTTTTGGGGGGGGGGTACCGGGGATTGAATTCAGGGGCACTTGACCACTGGGCTATATCCCCAGCCCTTTTTTGTATTTTATTTAGAGACAGGGTCTCACTGAGTTGCTAAGTGCCTCAACATTGCTGAGGCTGGCTTTGAACTCGTGATCCTCCTGCCTCAGCCTCCCAAGTGCTAGGATTACAGGCGTGCGCCACCACGCCTGGCGAGACCTTTTAGTCTTTTATTTTGAGACAGGGACTCACTAAGTTGCTGAGGCTGGCTTTGAATTTGCAATCCTCCTGCCTCAGCACCCCTGAGTTGCTGGGATTACAGGCATAAACCACTGTGCTCAGTCAGGCAGTGCTTTCTAGAAGGCAGAGTGCTTGTCACCTGTTCTCCAGTGACTGAGTCGGCAGAGGACCTGGGTGACCGTTGCGTTCTGTATCTAGCTGCTGTGTTTGTGTTAGCACATCTGTGGGTGATGGTTTTGCTGATGAGAGATTCTTCCAGCTAGAAACCCTGGTCCTGGTCCAGGGTGATACCACCCAAGGGAGGGTAAAATCTGGACTTCTGCAGAGCAGGCATGTGGGAAAATCCTCAAGTTCAAATGTCAGTGTTTTGACCCAAAGAAGGCTATGTCGGGACCAGAGCCGGGAGACAGGAGGCAGCCCTGGGCTCTGTCCCCTGGGAGCTCTGTGGAAGGCAGGCAGAAGTGGCAAGTCAGCCAGTGCTCTTCAACTCACAAGGGCCCAGATGAATTGGGTACTGTGTGTCAGGGTGGGAGTGGGGACCAGGAGAAAAGCAAGAAGGCAGATCTCCCTGTGACAGAGGAAAGGCAAAGCTGTGGGTCACTGTTATGGTCTCAATTTTTAATGTCCCTTGAAGGAATGCTTAATGGTGAAATGGTTAGATTATGAGAGCTGTAACTTTCATCAGTGGATTAATCCACTTGATGGATTAATCATTTAAATTCATTGTTCTGGACAATGAATTCAACCACGGATTGAGAGCTCTGAAACCACGAGCCAAAATAAACTTTTCTTCTCCTAAGTTGTTCTGATCAGGCATTTGGATCACAGCAACAAAAAATCCGACTAACATAGTCACATTCAAAAACCAGGATGCAGCTTGATGGTCACTATGCTTCGGGAAACCTGGATTCCAGGCTGAGCACCACTTGGGGTGGAGACTACTTCGATACAGTCATTTGACACATGATTTCACACTGCAAGACCAATAAGATGTCTCAAAAGGCAGCAGCAAAATAAAACGGTGCAGTGAAAGAGACACAAAAGACCACATATCACATGATTGTAATCCTTTGAAATGTCCAGAATTGGCAAATCAATAGAGATAGAAAGCAGATTAGTGATTAAAGGGCATGGGGGAGGGGATGGTAACAGGGAGCGTTATCTTAATGGGTACAGGGTTACCCTTTCGAATGGTGAAAATGTTTTGGAACTAGAGAGTGAGGTTGTACAACACTGGGAGTATACTTAATGCCACTAGATTGTTCACTTTATTGATTAATGATTAAATGATAAAGTAATATATTTTATGTTATATGTGTTTTCCAATTTTTTTGAGGTACTGAGAATTGAACTCAGGGTTGCTCTACCACTAAGCTACATCCCCAGTTCTTTTTATTTTTATTTGGAAACAGGCTCCCACTAAGTTCCGTGGATGGCCTTGAACTTGCAAACCTCCTGCCTCAGCCTCCTAAGAGGCTGGGGGCATGTGTCACAGCTTCTGATTTAAAAAATAATAATAATTTTCTTTTGTTTTGTTTTTTAGATGAAAGGGCCCATTTGCTTTTCTGTGTGACTTTTAAGGAAGTAGCCTCTTTGAGCTTCAGTCTTATTTCCCTGTACCATGAAGCTCTTGGCCCTGCTCAAGCAGGAAGGACATGGCTATGGGCTCAAAGCCCACCACACTCACTTGCTGTGGGACAGGAACATGTTACTTGGCTCTCTGTCAGTATGTACAAAGAGAGTTGTTAGAAGCCCACTTTTTTTTTTTTTTTTTTTTTTTTTTTTGGTGCCAAGGATTGAACTCAGGGGCACTCGACCACTGGGCCACATCCCCAGCCCTTTTATGTGTTTTATTAGAGACAGGGTATCACTGAGTTGCTAAGTGCCTCACCATTGCTGAGGCTGGCTTTGAACTTTGCGATCCTCCTGCCTCAGCCTCCCAAGTGCTGGGATTACAGGCGTGTGCCACCACGCCCGGCTAGAAGCCCATACTTTTGAGGTTTGAGTTAGTAACAACTTTTATAAGGAAACAAACATTTATAAACCAATCAAATGTGCAGGCATGTGTCCATAGGGGGGTGTCTATGCAATGTTTGGTGTAGACGTGTTTAAAGGGAGCTAATAGAACTAATAAATAGAATCAACACTTACTAAAAAAATGAATAGAACGGATAAAAGAGAAGGGATGATGTAAAATAAAGCTCCTGTCTAAACCTAAGGAGGAGAAGATGGCCAAGTGGGCCATAATTGTCAGTAACACTTCATAGAAAAATGGGATTTGTGTAGAACCAGTGACTTGAAAAATTGTGCTCTATAGATGTAATATGAAATGAATTGCATTCAGCAAGCTTGTGTAACAAATTAGAATAAATAATTTTTTTTTTTTTTTTTTTGGAACTGGGGATTGAACTCAGGGGCACTTGACCACTGGGCCACATCCCCAGCCCTTTTTTTTTTTTTTTTTTTTTGTATTTTATTATTAGAGACAGGGTCTCATTGAGTTGCCAAGTGCCTTGCCATTGATGAGGCTGGCTTTGAACTTGAGATCCTCCTGCCTCAGCCTCCCAAGTGCTGGGATTACAGGTGTGCACCACCGCACCCAGCTTAGAATAAATAATTTAATAAAAAATAAAATTAAGTTAAAAAATAAAAATGGGATTTGAACTGATCTTTAAGGAGAGGTAAGATTTGGGCAGGTGGGGGCGGTGAAGGGCAGGGCAGAACACGCTTGAGCAAAAGTGTAGGTAGGGGTGGGGGCATGCTTGGGCCAGTTGAAAGACAGGTCTAACTGGAGCAGAGCATTTGAGGTACATGGGGAAGTACCAGATTTGGGGCTTCCTTGCATTCCGGATCAAGGAGTTTTGACCTTATCCTGAGGACATTCTGGAGTCACGGATGATTCTTGAACAGGGGAGCAATAGGCTAAGTCTTGCAACATAGAACAGATCCATCCTCCCCATGCATAAATGATTTGGAAATAAGAGTCAGAGGCAAGACCACTCTGGCTTCTGTGACTTTAACCCAGCATTGGATACAGGACATGAGTGACAGGAATAGAAACACCCAGCCGAAGAATTCACAGAAGTCCTTCAGGGTTCCAGACTCACCCCGACACCACTACTTCTTGGCTTTTGGCATTCACAACAATGGTGTAGCTATTTCTCATCTGTGGGTATTTTCCTGGGAAAAACTTAGAGTGGTGGCCAAGAAAATGATTCAGGGGACAGAAATGGAGCTAAGCTGATGAACCCATAATAGGAAGGATGTGCACAAAGCCGAGAGAGGAAGAGCTGGCTTTCTGGAGTTCAGGACACACTGCCCCAAAATATGGCAGCTTGGTCTTTGAGGAAACAGAAGTGGGAATCTGACTTCATCTCCCCATTCTCTCTAGAAGTAGGTCCTAAGACCTAGAAAGGATTTTCCTGACCTTCCTCTAAAGCAAGTCCCAAGACCCTCCCTATATCATGAAGAAAGGAACATCCTCAAGGGACACAAGATCACAGCAAGGTCACAGTTTATTACCATCTGATCATATTTGATTTTATCTGTTCATACTTCTCTACCACTATTTAGTTTTTCATCAAACTCAGCATGAAAAATTTACAAGTTAACCTTTTTCATTGGGTCTTCATTTATCTTTTTGTTTTATTTTTGTGTTTCTGAGACAGTTTCTCCCTATGTTGCCCCGCCTGGCCTCAAACTTGAGATCCTCTGGCCTCGACTTTCTGAGTAGCTGGGATTACAGTTGTGTGCCAAGGCTCCCATGGCATGTAAAACTTGTATTAAATAAGTCTGCATGTTTTTCTCTTGCTAATCTATCTATCTTTTTTTAGAGGGGCCTCAGCAATGAACGTAGGCTGGGAGAGGTAAAGATACTTTCCCTCCCTTACAGGCTATTCCTTGCTTCGGTGGATTTGGATGCCAGGTTCGGATTGGGCATGAGGCTCCAGGCATTTGGACTGCTACTGCAGGTCTGCTGGCTGGCAGCCAGGAGGACTCATTAATCCCCAAGTGGCAGCACTCTGGCAGGGAAAGTCAGCAGCTACTGACACACACATTGATCACTGTCTCCACATTCCTGGCAAGTGGCCCCAGGAGAGGACCCTTGCTCTATCAGCCAATCAGAATAACTTTTGCAAGAGTCCTGAAGCCTGCCCATTAGCTGACCATTCTATGCCAACCTATGTGGGAGCACACGTCTTCTGCAGAGACCTACATGCTAGAAACTGCAAAGCATTAGAGCAACTAAAGGAAATCTAAATGAATGGAGAAATAGTCTGTGTTGGTGGCTTGCAAAACTCCATATTATGAAGATGCCAATTCTCCCTGAATTGTTCTGTAGAGTCAATGTAATCCCAATCAAAATCCCAGGCTTTTTTTTTTTTTTTTTTTTTTTTTTTTTGTGTGTGTGTGTGTGGTAGAAATTGGCAAACTGATTTTAAAACTCACATGGAAAAAACCAAAACAACGTTGAAAAAGAACAAAATTGGAGGAACACTGCCTGATTGCAAGTTTATTGTAAAGTTCATCAAGACAGGTGGTATTGGCATGAAAGTACACACATAGATCAATGGAACATAAGAGAGTCCAGAAGTAGATCCACATGCATACAGGAAGTGATTTTCAACAAAGGCACACAGGTAATGCAGTGTAGAAACCAATCTTTTGCACAAATAATGCTGGAATGCCTGGATAAGCCAAGTGCAAAAGAATAAACGTCAATCCACACCCCCGACCACATATAAAAACGAACTCAGAATGAGCCATTGACTTTCATGCAGAACCAACAACTATCAAACTTAGAAGAAAATAGGAGCAAATCTTTGTGGCCATGGGTTAGGCAGAGTGTTCTGATATGTAACACCAAAAGCATGATTCAGAAAAGAAAGAAACTAATGCATTTGACTTCATAAAAATTAAGACCCTGTTATTTGAAAGACATTGTTAGGAGAATGAAAAGATAAGCTGCAGATTGGGAGAAAATATTTACAAATTATATATCTGATAGAGGTATATATCCAGAATATATAATTGGGACATAATAAGAATGAAATATTTGGCATAGATGATGATGATGATGATGATGATGATGATTATAACAGGGATTAAGCCCAGGGGCACTTAACCACTGAGCCATATCCCCAGCCCTTTTTACATTTTAGTTAGAGACAGGGTCTCACTGAGTTGCTAAGCGCCTCGCCATTGTTGAAGCTGGCTTTGAACTCGAGATCCTCCTGTCTCAGCCTCCTGAGCTGCTGGGATTACAGGCGTGTGCCACCACACCTGGATTGGCACAGAACTTTGAAATACCCTTGTACCTTCCTGAGTAACAGTGTTGATCAGAGCATCTTTATTGAAATAAATAAAGGAGCTCCTTTCAACCAGGCCTGAGTTCATGGCTACTGAATAATTTTGGAGGGTGACAACTGATAGCCAGAGGAACTGGCCACGTGATTAGGTTGGAATTTTCAGCCCCAGAGCAATCTCTAGGGAGGAGGGAGGGGCTGGAGATTGAGTTCAATTACCAATGGTCAGTGATCTAATCAATCAGTCTTATGTATCGGGTCCTCCATAAAACCCCTGAGCCACAGGCTTGGAGAACTTCTGGGTGGGTGAACACGTAGGGGTGCTGGGAGGGTGGTGCTCCAAAGAGCAAATGGGGGCCCTGCACCCCTCCCCATGCCTCAGCTGTGCATCTCCTCCTTCTGCCCCTTCGTCTGTACCCTGTGCAGTATCCTTTACGATAAACAGCAAATGTAAGTAAATGCTTCTCTGAGTTCTGTGAACTGTTATGGCATGAAGTTATCAAACATGAAGAGAGTGAAACCAAAGGAAAACCTCGAGCTTCACTTGCTTTGTTACTTGCTTTTAATTGAGGGATTGAACTCAGGGCCACTCAACCACTGAGCCACATCCCCAGCCCAATTTGCATTTTATTTAGAGACAGGGTCTCACTGAGTTGCTTTGCACCTCACCATTGCTGAGGCTGGTTTTGAATTTGCAATCCTCCTGCCTCAGCCTACGGAGCCCCCAGGCCTATAGGAGTGAGCCACCATGCCCTTGACCACTGGGGCATTTTTAATTGACTCTTAAAATCACCAGTTTAGAAGTCAGTAGCTAGGCAATAGAATTAGACTCCCACTAGCCTTGCTGTAGATGATACCCCTTAGACATGGGTCAAGATTCTAAGTTGTTTTTCAGGAACCTGGGGGCAGCTTTTGTCCTACTCAAGTTCCTTGAAACCATGATCCTTTACTTGGGCCTGTGCAAGTGTCTGAAGGGTGACTTCTTTGACACCAGAGTCCCCAAAACTGTGCCTCATACCATGCTAACACAGTTATTTTCTGAACATGTGTCCTATGGAGGGCCATGAAGTTCAGTTACCCACTGACCACCCATTACTTCACTTTTCCATACCTCCAATCACTGTGCCCCTGCCATAGGGTCACCCTGCATTGTCCTATAAACCTCCCTAACCCCTATCCTCAGGGAGACAGATTTGAGATTTGTTCTCCCATTTCTCTCTCTGTCTCTCTCTCTCTCTCTCTCTCTCTGTCTCTCCCTCTGTCTCTCTCTCTCTCTCTCTCTGGTATTGGGGATTGCACCCAGGGCCGTGCACATGCTAAGCAAGTGCTCTATCACTGAACACCCCCAGCTTGCCCCTCCATCTCCATGCTTAGCTTCCCCATGTACAAACCCTTTGTTTTCTGCAAAACTCGTGGTTTTAGTGATTAGCATACTGCAAGATAGACAAAAACAGGCCTGGTTTGGTAATAAGGGGTAATGGGAACCTTGGGTTTACAGCTGGTTAGTCAGAAGTACAGGCAATAACCTGGGACTTCTAATTGGCATCTGGCATGGTGGGGGCAGTCTTATGGGACTAAGCCCTTAACATGTGGGATTGGCACTAACTCTGGATAGTTAGTGTCAGGATTGAGTTAAATTATAGTATACCTGTTTGGTATCAGCAGAAAATTGGAGAATTGTGTGGTGTGAAAAATCTACACGTTTTGTATCAAAAACATAGTTTTTCTTTTAATAATGAACTCTCAAAATTCAATTTGAAAATAAGCAACCTTTTTTTTTTTTTTTTTTTTTTTTTTTGTACTGGGGATTAAACCCAGGGTGCTTAACCACTGAGCCATATTCCCAGACCTCTTAAAATATTTTATCTAGAGACAGGTTCTCACTGAGTTGCTGAGTGCCTGGCTAAGTTGCTGAGGTTGGCTTTGAACTCACAAGCCTCCTGCCTCAGTCTCTGGAGCTGTTGGGATTACAGGTGTGTGCTACCACACCTGACTCCTTTTTTTTTTTTTCCCCCCTAATAGTGAGGATCAAACCCAGGGGCACTGAGCTATATCCCCCATCCTTTTTATTTCTTATTTTGAGACAAGATCTTGCTAAATTTCCATGGATGGCCTTGAACTTGCAATTTACCTGTCTCAGCCTCCTGCACAGGCATATGCCTGTCACTCAATTTTTTTATCATTACCAGGGGTTGAACCTAGGAACACTTAACCACTAAGTCACATCCCTAGCCCTTTTTATTTTTTTTATTTTGAGACAGGATCTGGCTAGTTGCTTAGGGCCTTGCTAAATTGCAGAGGCTGGCCTTGAACTTGAGATCCTCTTGCAGCCTCTCAAATCATTGGAATTACAGGCCTGAGCCACCATGCCCAGCTCATCACTCAATTTTTTAAGGGGGCAATAGATTTAAACAGACAGTTTTTCAAAGAAGATATACAGATGACAAATTAACATATGAAAAAAATATGTTCAACATCACTAGTCATTGAAAAATGCAAATTAAAATCATGGTGTGATATAATATATACCTATTAGAAAGGCTCAAATTTTGAAGACTCACCATTCTAAGTGATGGAAAGAATGTGAGGCAACTGGAAATCTTATACGCTGCTGGTGTGAATGTAAAGTGCTACAATGGAAAGCAGTTTATTTCTCATAAAGTTAAACATCTACCTACCATATGGTTCCACATGGAAACAACTCCAATGTCCATCAACTGAGAAATGGTGGTATACTACTCAACAATAAAAAGGAATCGACTTTTAATACAAGCAACAAAAATAAGTATGCTAAGTTAAAGAAACCACACTAAAAAGAACACAGCCTATTCCATTCTAGAAAACACAACTAATCTAGCTGGGCGTGGTGGCACACAACTGTAATCCCAGCTATTCTGGAGGCTGAGGTAGGGGAATTGCAAGTTCAAGGCCAGCCTCAGTAATTTAGCAAGACTCTGCCTCAAAAATAAAATGGGCTGGGGATATAGTTCAGTGATTGAAGCACCCCTGGGTTCGATCCCCACTACAAAAAAAAAAAAAATGCAACTAATCTGTATTTTGATTAGTTGGTGCCTATGGATGTGTGGGTGGGGAGGGGTAGGGGAAGGGGTGCAGGAAAACTTTGGGGGAAGATATTCAATATCTTGATGGTGGTGATGGTTTCATGGGTAGATATACACACATCAAACCTCATGAAATCGTGCACTTTATGTGTGTGAAGTTTGACAGTTTTGTTTGTCCATTATATGTCCATAAACCTACAGGGGAAAACACACCTCTGAGTTCTCTGCATTCCAATCAGGATAAAAACCAAAGTCCTTAAAGTGACGAAGCTTTGTCCTTACTGACCTCTAATCATAGTACTGTTTCCCCAGTGTCCAGAACAGTTCCTGGAACATTAAAAGAGCTTAATAAGTATTTATTGAGTGATTGTCTAGCAGGTCCCCAATTAACAGTTGTTGTTCGATAATCTTTAAGAACAGAATGGAGCTCCTTAAATGACTAAACAGAATTACCACTTAACCTGATAACTCCACTCCTAGGTATATTCCCAAGAGAAATAAAAACACATGTCTGTGCAGAAATTGTTCATAGTAGCCAAAATGTACAAACAAGCCAAATACCTATCAACTGATGAAATGAAAACAAAATGTAGGCTGTCCATACTCCAGAAAAGTATTTGACCATTAAAAGAAATGGAGTTCCGATAATGTACACCAAACCATGAGTGAACCCTAAAAACATGCTAAGTCAAAGAAGCCAGTCACAGAAGATCATGTTTCATCTGATTCCATTTTTATGAAATGTCCAGAAGCAGACTCAACAGGGACAGAAAATAGACATGTCTTAGGGCTGGGGTGGGTGGCAATGGGGAGACAGGGAGGTGATAGCTAAAGGATTTCTTTGGGGGTGCTGAAAATGTTCTATATTGTGGAGATTCCACAAATCTGTGAATATACTAAAAACCACCGAATCATACACTGTAGTTGAATTGTATGTTGTATAAATTATATCTCAATAAAGCTGTTTAAAGATCAAGAATGAGGTGGTGTATGAGGGAAGGCCCAGCCCTGGCTCAGTTCCAGTGGAGGGTGGTGGGTGGTAGCCCCCTCTTACTGCCACTTCAACAGCATGGTCAGGACCCCCGCAAGTGTGCCCTCAGAATGGGGGTGGCTCGTTTTTCTGGCAGAGAGGGGGCAAAGGGCACAGAGAGGACACTGGGTTTGCTCAGGTCACTCTGATGGTGAGCACTGAGCAGAGGGAGAGTTCTTTCTCCAGGGAGCAGGTGGTTGGCAACCCTGCAGCCCACGGCAAGGCTCTGGCTGCTGTGTTGAGCTGCATCGAGCGACATGACGTCTTCCAGTTGCCTCATAATGATGATACCTTCTATTTATACCAAACACCTCTCCTCCCAGGGGAGTGCTGTGTTTTCCCAACATTGATTTAGTCAGCCAGACAGGCTGGGCTGAATTAAAATTCACAGAAGCCACTCACTGCATGCCTACCTCTTTCCCTGCCTGTCCTGGGAAGCTCACAGCAGCGCAGGGAAGTCAAGAGGGTTGGGCTTCTATACTCTTGTCCCCTTGAGGGGCCTCTACCCCGACCCTGCCTCCGGGGATGGGGGTATGCCACCCCAGGGCCCTTCCATCAAGGAAGAAATATAGTTCAGAAGAGCAGGATCTTCAAGAGTGACACCTCCCCCTTTCCATAAACATATCCATTTGAAACAGTTAAACTTCAAAAGTGAGGGCTGGGGGCATAGTTCAGTTGGTAGAGTGCTTGCTTTGCATTTGCATGCACTGACCCTGGGTTCAATCCCCAGCAGCACATAAATAAATAAATAAATAAATAAATAAATAAATAAACTTCAAAAGTGAGACCTGCTAAGGAGGAGTTATCAGGCACAAAAGAGAATGATATTAAGATGGCATTGGAGTCTTTTTTAATTTTTTTTTTTTTTTTTTTTTTTTTTTTTTTTTTGCACCAGGGATTGAACTCAGGGGCACTTTACCACTGAGCCACAACCCAAGTCCTATTTTTTGTTTTATTTAGAGACAGAGTGTCACTGAGTTGCTTAGCACCTTACTTTTGCTGAGGCCGGCTTTGAACTCACGATCCTCCTGCCTCAGCCTTCGAAACCACTGGGATTACAGGCGTACACCACCACACCTGGCTTTTCTAATTCCTTTTTTTATGAGGGGGTGGGGGTACCAGGGATTGAACTCAGGGGCACTCGACCACTGGGCCACATCCGCAGCCCTTTTTTGTATTTTTTTATTTAGAGACAGGGTCTCACTGGGTTGCTAAGTGCCCCGCCATTGCTGAGGCTGGCTCTAATTCTTAATATATATGACAGGGCAGCTGGTGGGCATGAGTGGAGACCCTGGCTCACTGGAGAAATGAGAAGGGGCTCTGCACTCAACTCACCATCTCCATTTAGTACTCAACTGGCCTTGGCCAGTCCACAGCCCTGGCTGGGGGCACAGAGCAGTGAGTGGCCCAAGGAGGAACCTGCACTGCATTGGCCCATTGAATTGATGGATGGATGTCCCCAAATATCCACAACTCCCCCCATCAGTGAATTGGTCAAGGGTGAGTCCTTTCTGAGGTTACTCTGTGCTTGCCTTTTGTCACCTTCTAAGGAGAAGACCACGCCTCCTGCCCTGCCTGGGGAGCTGCAGATGGCTTGGAAATAGAGCCCAAAAGTGCCTCCCATGCAGGGCAGAACCACATGGCACAGACCCTAGGGTCTGCAGTCCTGAAGAGCTGAACTCACAGACCCTGGACCTCAGGGTGGGAACTACTTGGGGGCTGTTTGATCACCCACTCTCGTCCATCACCCGCACCCCTTACCAACATCGCAGCCCTTGAAGGACAGGAGTGTCACTGCCCTAGTCTTCTCCACTCACGGCCTTGTCCGTCCCTCACTGCCCTTCATTACCAAATCACCCTTGGTGCTACCTGAGGTCGAAGTCCTCACCCCTATTGGTGATCTTGGCTCCTGGAGAGGACATCAAGTGATGGGGCATGGAACTGCAGGAATCACACAAAACCTATTCTTTAATAAGGCAATTTGTTGGCCCTTAGAAAAGTAGCAGTCCATGACATGAAGGGAACATTCCTCAAACCACAGGCTACGCCAACTCCCACAGAAAGGGTGCCCAAAGGCTGGCCTCTATCACATCTTATTTAAAATACTAGGTCAAGAACAAGTTGTAGCTGAGCATGGTGGTACTCACCTGTAATTTCACCAACTTGGAGGCCAAAACAGGAGGACTGCAAATTTGAAGCCCCAGCAATTTAACAAGGCCCTAAGCAACTTAGCAAGACCCTGTCTCAAAAAAATAAAGTGTTGGGGATTTACAGCTCGCTGATTGGCAAAGTGCCCCTGGACAAAATTCCCAGTTCCAAAAAAGAAAAGAAAAAAGAACCAGTTGTAGTGGTGCATGCTTATAATCCCAACTACTCAGAAGGCTGAGGCAGGAGTATTGCAGGTTCAAGGCCAGCCTGGGCAACAACACAGTGAAACTTCCATCTCAAAAACAAAAAAATAAAATACCAATTCAAGTGTTTGGGTATTGAAACTGACCTCGAGCCAGGCAAGATGAGGACACCTGTAATCCTAGAGACTCCAGAGGCTGAGGCAGGAAGATCAAAAGTCTATGGCCAACCTCAGCAATTTAGCTAGACCCTGTCTCAAAATAAAAAATAATAATAATAAAAAGAACCAGGGATGTAGCTCAGTAGTAAAGTGCCCTGGGTTCAACCTCCAGTGTAAAAAAGAAAGAAAGAAAGAAAGAAAGAAAGAAAGAAAGAAAGAAAGAAAGAAAGAAAGAAAAAGAAATTCATGTTGAAACCACAATTAAGAAGTGATCATTTGCAGCCAGTCTTGATGGTATACACCTGCAATCCCAGAGGTTTGGGGAACTGAGGCAGGAAGATGGCAAATTCTAAGCCAGCCTCAGCAACTTAGCAAAGTCCTAAGTGACTTAGTGAGACCCTGCCTCAAAATACAAAAAAGCTGGGCACATTGGCACACACCTGTAATCCCAGCACTTGGAAGGCTGAGGCAGGAGGATCGCGAGTTCAAAGCCAGTCTCAGCAATGGCGAGGCACTTAACAACTCAGTGAGACCCCCGTCTCTAATAAAATGCAAAAAAAGGGCTGGGGATATGGCCCAGTGGTCAAGTGCCCCAGAGTTCAATCCCTGGTACCAAAAAATAAAAAATAAAAAGGGTTGAGGATGTGGCTCAGTGGTTAAGCACCCTGGTTTTTATCCTTGGTATCAAAAAGAAAAAAAAGATCATTTGTATCTCTTGGATTGGTATAAGAGTTGGGCAATAGAAATAGTAATAAAACAACATATTCTAAGGCTGGGAGTTGTAGAGTGCTTACCTACCATGCTCGAGGCCTTGGGTCCAATCCCCAGCACAACAACAAAAGAATAACATTATTATAGCATTTGTGTATGCCAAATACATTTATATATGTTGTAAAACAGAATGAACCTTTGATTAGAAGAATGGAATGTTAAAAGAGAGTCATTCTCAGGTAGGCACTGAGTTCACAGAAGGCGGGCTTCCTGATGGCTCTGTGTGTGTGTGTGTGTGTGTGTGTGTGTGTGTGTGTGTGTGTGTAAGAAAGGCAAGGAAAGAGAGATACACCCAAATACTGTTCAGCCCTCCAAGGACCCCGCCTGAGATTGGTTGTGCATGTAGGCACTTACAGTGCTGCTGGTGATATGAATGAACTTGATGCCTCCAGGCTCGGCATTTAAACAGGAAGTCGCCTCCCCCACGATGGCCTGGGGAGCTCCAACGTCACTAAGGGCCAGTTGTGGGGAGCACATCATTGCCCCTCCGTCAGTAACAATGGTTTCATTTCCTGTGGCAGCTGCTGCTTGCGTGGCTTTCATCTGCTGCAGGAGCTTCCTGGAGCTCGTCACACAAGCCCTCCAGGAACCGCCCCCACATGCAGTGGTCAGCCAATGAACCAAGCGTGTGCACGGGAGAGCGGGGCAAAGGGGCCAGTGCAGGTGGTCTGGATTATTACCCAGCCAGCCACATGGATTTTAATGAAGATTCAGAGAGCAAGGGTGAACGCTTGGGAGCAAGGTAGCATGAGATGCACCCAGGATGCGAGGCTGTCGGTGTGACCATGTACTAGGTCCCTCTCATTTGACACTTGAGAAACTGAGACCTAGAGACAGTATGTGACTTGCTGAAGGCCACATACTGAGTAGGCGCAGCCCAAGTGTCCTGACCCGGTTCTGCTCTCTCCATAGTCACTCCCTGTCTTAGTCCATTCAGGCAGCAATAACAAAGTACCATAAAATTGGGCATCGTACAAACAACAGACACTTATTTCTCATGATTCTGGAGTATGGGAAGTCCAAGATCAATGAGCTGGCAGGTGTGGAATCTGGTGAGATTTGTTTCTCATAGACGGCAGGTTCTCACTGTGTTCTCACGTGGTGGAGTAGCTGGGCAGCTCTATGGGATCTTATTTATAAGAGATTTATAAGATTTTTTTATAAGAGCACTATACCCATGCAGAAGGGACCCACCATCATAATCTAATGACCTCCAAAGGCACCACCTCTTAATATCATCATCTTGGAGGTTAGGATTTCAACACATGAATTTGGTGGGGACACAAGCCTTTAGACTATGACACCTTTATCAGCTTTCCTTCACCTGATGGTGAGTGTACAGCTGTTAACACTGCCCACCTCAGCTCCAAAGGCCTGGATCTGTGGAGAGACAGACCATCCACAGCCTTGACCCAAGCTGAAACTCAGCCCACATCAGCTTGTGACCTTTTAGCACAGCTCTGCCGGCTGTGCAGAATGCTTGGGCTGACAGACCCTGCAGGGCTGCGCCTCTCCCAGCAGCTGAAGACAGAAGCTGTTCTGAGATGTGGATCCTTAGCTAGGATCATTCCTGGGTTATGAATTGCACCAGCATGGTTCACCAGCCAAGGAATCACCACCAGGGATTAATCATTGAGTGGTAGGTTAAAGCTATAACCCAATCATTTCTCTTCCAGACTAGTGAGGGACATTTGGCTGGAGGGCTGGGGACAGTCAAACGCACAACTTTGGCATGTAGCTAGCAGATATTGTTGAATAAATGAGACAGTGAAGAAGGACTATAGACTCAGCCACTGTGGAAAAGAGTCTGGCAGCTTTTCCAAAAAATCAGACAGAGAATTATCATGTGATCCAACAATTCCGCTCCCACATACATACCCAAAAGAACTAAAGACAGGGTGTTTTAGTCAGCTTTTTTCGCTGCTGTGACTAAAAGACCCAACCAGCACAATTGTAGAGGAGGAAAAGTTGATTTGAGGGCCTGCAGTTTCAGAGATCTCAGTGCCCAGAGGGCTGACTCCATTCTTTGGGGCTTGAGGTGAGGCAGAACATCATGGCAGAAGAGTGTAGCAGAGGGAAGCAGCTCACACGACGATCAGGAAGCAGAGAGAGAGGTCTCCATTTGCCAGATACAAATCTATACCCCATAGCCTTGCCCCCAGTGAACCACTTCATCCAACCACACCCCTCCTGCCTCCTGTTACCACTCAGTTAATCCCACCAGGGATTAATCATTGAGTTGGTAGGTTAAAGCTATAACCCAATCATTTCTCTTCCAAAGCTTGCATTGTCTCACACGTGAGCCTTTGGGGGACACCACATCTAAACCGTAACACAGGGGTTCAAACAAACAGTTGTACATGAATATTTGTAGTGGCCTGATTCATGAGAGCCAAAAGGAAGAAACAACTAAATGTCCATCAACGGAGGAATGGATAAGCAACATGCTGTGTATCCACATGATAGAATCATACTCCTCCATGTAAGGGAAGGAAGTACCAACATGTTACCATGAGGATGACTTCTAATACATTGTGCTGAGTGAAAGAAGCCAGTCACAAAATGCCACATATTGTAGTAGTCCATTTATAGGAAATGTCCAGAATAGGTAAATTCATAGAATTAGAGTGTAGATTGGCAAAGTTACTAAAATGACCTTGAACTTTCAATCCCCCTATCCTAGCCTCTGAGCTGCTAGAGAGAGTAGGTTGGCAGTTGCCAGGGCTGAGCATAGGGAGGATGGGGGAGGAACAGTTTAACCAGCAGAGTTTTATTCTGGGGTGATCAAAGTGTTTTGGCACTAGTTCAGGGTAGTGTCTGCACAACACTAGGACTATACTAAATGCCACAGATTTGTTCCCTTTAAAACGGTTATTTTACAAAAGAAAAAAATTTATGGCTGGCATAACCAAAAAACACAGGCATTCCAAGGATCTCTTCATGACTTGGTCTCTCTCCTCTTCCATCCCTCAGTTCTGCTTCCCCCTTGACAGGTTTGGCCACTTGCTGGCCCCTGGACACCCGCTCAGACACTCTCCCTAGAGTTAGTCATTTCCATTGAATGAGAGCTTCGTTTTCCCCAGTAGATCTACCAAAGGTCCCAGGTTTGAGTGCCATTTTCCTGAACCAATTCCTGAGATTAGGCAGATGTTATGTCCTGTCAGGCCAGACTGAGTCTTGGCCCATCCTTGTGGCAGGGGTCTGGGTAAACATCATAGGACCTGCTCCACCCAAACCAGAGGGCCTGGGGATGGGGAGGAGGTGTCCCCAAAGGTGATGGAGCCAATGTCCTCCAGGACTCTAGAAAGGACAGCTTCTTTTTCTCCCTGCCTCTCCTTGTGCTGAAACATTTTTTTGAAGGACACAGCATGAAGGGAATGATTCCTCTGTGTGTGGACCTGGTCTCCGGTTTCCTGGCATAGCCCTGGTTTTCAGTCATCTGTTCCAATGCTACGTATGAGTCAGACCTTGCATCCTGAATGAAGGTTAGAAAACATGATCAGATCCCTAACAGTCCTACCAGGGCCGCTTTCCTCTTATCATCTCCCCTCCAACCATCTAACTGACCTGGCCATGCCAGAACAAGCTCATCCTCAGGAATTTTATTTTGATGATCAATAATGAACTTTAGACCAGGAGGATAAAGCTGGTGAGAGAGCAAGAGAGAGAGAGTGCGGAAGGCCGGCTTCCGCGGAGAATGACAGGGCGAATCCGATCAATGCTGGAGGGGAAAGTCGGCAGAGTGAAAAAAATGCACACGAGTCAGGTTGCAGAAATCCAGAAATCCTACTCTGGTTTTACTTTTCTCAGCATGGTTTTTATACATCCCAACAAACAC
Organism: Tamias sibiricus; assembly: GCA_025594165.1. Lineage (NCBI taxonomy): Eukaryota > Metazoa > Chordata > Mammalia > Rodentia > Sciuridae > Tamias > Tamias sibiricus. Next base: position 57,827,560 of record CM046670.1, read on the forward strand.
AGTAATTCACATACCAACTATAGGAGGTTACATTAAAGAATTTCAGTAATTTACATTTCAACTATAGGAGGTTTCATTAAAGAATTTCAGTAATTTACATTTCAACTATAGGAGGTTACATTAAGGAATTTCCAGAATTTCCAGGGTCGTATAATCAGGGGAAAATCAAATATTTATCCTGAGTACATACTACTGATTAATCTTATCTATAGGCAGAGGAAAACGTTCTAAAAATCTTAAAGCTTGTATTATCTAAACTAATGTTAAAAAATTCCTCAACTCTAGGCACGCCTGCTCATAAGGTTATATTGCCCTAGTATCTTCTTTAAACTTCAACTGGGCCTAGACCTTCTGACTTCTACTGTGTGCAAGAGCCAGTCCTTATTGGGGAAATGGCTGAGATTGCGGTTGGGTGCAGGCCATAGAGATATTCGGACATTGCCGCCTTCCGTGGTCTCACGGGACTTGGCCCGGGATCTCGCGAGACTTGAGCCAAGATCGGATCGGGTCGGCGCCATTTTGTGGTGGGCTTTTTGGTGGTGTGTGGTGCGTGTTAGGGAGAAGTTATCAGAATAAAAAGCCTGTTTGTTTCCAGTTTGCCTCTGAACTTCTTCCCGCGGCTTTGTTGCTCCAAGCGGCAATTGCTTCAGACGGCAACAACTGTGTCCTTATAATAACCTTTTATTTTGGGGCTCAGGAAGAAAAGAGATATGGTTGTCAAAAATCCTAAATTAGCTAGAGGATAAAGAAGAGTCCTTTACAGACACACAAAAAGACCATTAGCTTTTCAATGGAGAGAAGTTTAAACAATGGGTAATGCTGCGCCCTCTAGGGAGGGGTTATTTGCAAAAGCTAATCTTTAGCTGAAAAACCTATCTTGCTGATTTAGCTAGCTTCTGGCTAGATTCCACAGGGCCATAGAACTGGTTTTATTTTTGATAATTAAATGTATTCATACCTGGTGGCCATGCAGCAGAAATACATCAAGAGCATATACAGACAAAGTTAATTCCTCTATAGTCACATAAAGGTGGCATTTCATCAGCAAAGAGGAGCCAAGTTCAAACTTCCAGGCATTTAACTGGAAGGAGCTCAGTCTCAAACTCATTTGCGTAAATGAGGAAGAACTCAGATTCAAACTGCCCCGAATTAACGGGGAGGAACCCAGCTCGATTCCTGGTTGAGAGATGCCACAAGAGAGGAAACCTGATCCTTTGCTCCTGGGGGCTACAGATCCAAGTCCTGCTTCATGGTCCTTCTTCTGCAGCCCACTCCAGGGCCTTCCTTCCTGATGCACATAGTTAGGACCACCACAGTACCAAGTGCGGACAGTGATGGATTGACCAAGGGAGATGCCTGGCAGAGGTATTCATTCAGAAGCCTTCTGCTCTCTAGAGTAGGGGGTGATGTCCTATCCCTGCTCAGTTCCTAGGCTGGATGAAGGACAACCACAGTTGTCCTTCTCAGGAAGTGAAGAGGTGGGAGTAGAGGTAGGGCAAGAAGAATGAGGGTACCAGGTCCTTTGTTCTAGTTCAAATCAGGCAGGTATCTGAAGAATCTCTTGCCAGGTAGAGATCTTGCCAGGTCTGTAATCCAGTGACTCCCAGGATGAGGCAGGAAGATCACAAGTTAGAGGCCAGTCTGGGCAACATAGCCAGATCCTGTCTCACAATAATAAAAAATAAAAAGGGTTGGGGATGTAGCTCAGTGGTAAAGCACACATGGGTTCAATTCCCAGTACCCTGCACCCCCCGCAAAAAAAAATCTGCTGAAGTTTTTTTGTTTGGGGGGTGGGCTTATATGTGTTTTGTTTTGTTTTTGGTTTTGTTTTTTGTTTGTTTGTTTGTTTGTTTTTTGGGGTTTTTTTTGGTACCGGGGATTGAACTCAGGGGCACTTGACCACTGGGCCACATCCCCAGCCCTTTCTTGTATTTTATTAGAAGCAGGGTCTCACTGAGTTACTAAGTGCCTCGCCATTGCTGAGGCTGGCTTTGAACTCGCGATCCTCCTGCCTCAGCCTCCCAAAGTGCTGGGATTACAGGCATGCGCCACCGCGCCTGGCTTGTTTTTGTTTTTTGTTTGGTTTTCTGCACTGGAAATGGAAGCTGGGGGCTCGTGTCACAATATTCTTTTTGATGAATTCGGGCTGTCCCTCACTTCAGGGAACTGAGGAAGCCCTTGCCTACTTACTTGAAAATCTAATAATGAACTATCTCTGTCTAGCTCTTTGTCTAGGAAACGGAGCACTTCTCCACAGAGGACAGCATAGTGATTCACTGTTTTACTGAACATGGAAGGAATCTAGTGGGCAGGGGACAGGACAGGAGGCTGGTGAAGAATGCCATCTTGGGTGTGCTCTGCAGGAGAGAGGACGGGGTAATGGCTGCCTGGTTTCCCTGCACACTCCCTCCCTTTAGCTCTGCTCCTTCCCCAGCCCCTCTCCTTGTGGTAACTGGTCAGTTCATAGACATGAAAATAGTCCATGTAGATTGTTTATTCTCTGGGGGAAAAAAAAAAAAAAACAACCACACAACAGAAAGCATTTTATAATCAGCAATCACTCTCATGGGAAATCCTATTAAATGACAATTTACTTCTTGTGGGCTGATTCTCCCCTGAAATGGGTTGGCCCAAATCCCACAATTCATGGACTGCCTGTCTTACCTTTGGTTTCCATTTGTTGAACAGATTCCAGAGCCAGGCTGAGATAGGGATTTAGGATAAAGAAATATACTGAGTCTTAAAGGAAATGCCCATGAGCAGTTGAGATGCAGAGGACACAGTTGTCAATCTTGAGCAACAGGCCCTTGTAAAATGAGGGAAATGCACAGGCTGGGGAAATTGGCTCCACCTCCAGGCCGGCCCCTAACTACACCCCTTCTATAAATATTGGATTCTCAGCCCAAACTGAGGCTTCTCACTCTCCAGACAGCCCACAATCTCCCCTGAATGTGTATCTACTTCCTCAACAAACCTCTGTTATGCTTTCATCTGGCTTGTGCTGAAATTCTTTTCTGTCATTCTGTCATGCTGGTCCTGAGTTGAGTTCCTCATCTCTTCTGGGAACACCTCAGACCCTTCTCTGGAGACCTCATCTCTTCTATGGAACTAAAGTTAGTTCTTTTTTTTTTTTTTACCTCCTGCTTACACAGGAGTTGGCCTGACCTTGATGAGGCCTGGCTTGCGACTATAGTTTCTCAGCTCTGCTACAAAGAGACCAGACCTCAAAGGAACCCAAGTTTCCTGCAGTCCATTTTAACCCTTTCTTCTGCCTCAAAGAGGAGTCACTGTAATTGACACTTAGTGGTGTGTCTCGTAGGTTTCTAGGGGCCGAAGACAGAGCAACTTGACTCAATTGTCTCAGGTGGAGTTACCATAAGCAACTTTAGTAATTGGGGTCGTCTTTGCCATTTTCTTCTGAAGTGGCCCCAGTGGTGTCTTCAGTGCCTGTACCTCCTGGTGTTTTCTGATGTTCCCAGGGAGGCCTGTCTCTGCTCAGGGAATTTGAGAGTAACAAGTATAATCCCACACATAGGAGAAGTCTCAGACACTCCCTCCCTTACCAGCGTAAATGACCAATGAGTCAGAAGAATCCCACTGGCTTTCTCAGGTCACTAGTAGCAAGAGGAGGTCACAAGCTTACTTTCCTCATCTGTCCCCGACCCCGTTCTCATAATGAGCAAATGAGGCCATGTGTGTGCAGGGTTAAAAATTTTATTTTTGTCCCAATCTAACTGTAATCCTGATGATGACTTCTAAATGGCTTCTGGTTTGTAGGTAGAACTAATTTGGTCTCTAGTAAGGTAGATGGATGGATGGATAGATGGATAGATTAGATGATACACATCAGTCTACACAGCTTAGCTTCTCCCTTCAGAGTTACTTTCTTTCTTTCTTTCTTTCTCTTTTTTTGTATAGAAGATGGAACCCAGGTGAGCTTTACCACTGAGCTACCTCCCTCCTCCTGTTTATTTTTTCTTTTGAGATGGGGTCTTGTTAAATTGATTAGGCTAGCCTCTAACTTGCAATCCTCCCACCTCAGCCTCCTGAGTTCCAAAATCAGACATGAGCCACTGTATTCCCTTTGGCATTTCTACTTGAACAAGAAAAAGACAAACAGCAAAAGAAGCAAATCCCATTGATCCAAGACAACTAATTGGTGTTTTATTATGCTTCAGATGTGGTCTATTCTTGGGTAATTCTCCATTTAAATTGTCATGGTTGCCAACGGGGGAGTGGCTGGAGAATGAGCAAAGAGTTTAGGATGAAAGCAAATTAGAAAACAAATATTTTATTCATTCATTTTTCATCACTGGCAAAAACAAAATTACAACAAATATAGTTAAGTGATCTAATTGACTTCTATCTTCAATTCATGAATTGGTGCAGTATCTCCTCTAAAAGAAAAGTTGCTCAGATGAGCTGCACAGGGGATGGCTAGACAGGCAAATAGGGCTGAAGAAAGCATAAACGGGAAAAGAAAGTGGATCTGCTAATGCTGAGACTCAGAAAACCAGACCTGGACATATGGCACTTGGCAGGCTGAGCACTTCGAATTAAGGGAAATTGGAAGGCTTAGAAGTTGCTTCAGATTCAAGTCTCTCTGACCTTTCTTGTCCCTCCCACCAGACATAGGGAGGGACTCTAACATTCCCTTATCTGACTGAAGTAACTAACTTCTTCCAAAAGAAATGCAGCTTTATGGAGTCCCTCCCTGAAATCTCCTTAACCAGGGAAAATTAATCACAAAAAGCAGTCACTACACCTACTCAACCTGGATAGACTTTTTACCTATCTGAAAGCTGCTACCTGTTTGCCTGGCGTGGGGGTGCATGCCTGTTATCCCAGCTGCTGGGAGGCTGAGGCAGGAGGATTACAAGTTTGAGGCCAGGGCTCCCCAGCCTGGGGAACTCAGTTGGTAGAGTGCTTGCCTTGCATGCCCAAGGCCCTGGGTTCAATCCCTAGCACCAAAAAAAAAAAAAAAAAAAAAAAAATAGTTTGAGGCCAGCCTCAACAATTTAGTAAATTCTGTCTCAAAATAAAAAATGAAAAGGGCTGAGGAACCAGGCATGGTGGCTCATGCCTGTAATTCCAGTGGCTCTGGAGGCTGAGACAGGAGGATGGCAAGTTCAAGACCAGCCTCAGCAATTTAGCAAGGCCCTAAGCAACTTAGTAAAACCCTGTCTCAAAATTTAAAAAAAGAAAGAAAGAAAAAGGGCTGGGGATATGGCTCAGTAATATAACACCACTGAGTTAAATCTCCAGTATCATAAAAAAAAAAAACACTATATACTCCCACATCTCCTTCCCTCTTCCTTTGAAAAGGGTATGTAAGCTTCAAATATCAAATATTTGACTCTTTTGACTTTCTTTTGCTTCCCTTTTTCTTTCTTTCTTTCTTTCTTTCTTTTTTTTTTTTTTTTTTTTTTTTTTTTAAGTGCTGAGGATTGAACCAAGGGTCTTGCAAGGGTTTTGCTTATGCTAGGCAAGCTCTACTATTGAGCTACGTCCTTAGCCCAAAGCCCCGAGAACTTTATGTTTTCTAGGGTTCCTGTGCATATCGATTTATTTCAGGAGACTCAATTATCAAACATCCAAAGAGTGGAAAGAAACATTAGTATCCACTTACTTAAGGCTATTTTATTTTTAATATTTATTTATTTGCTTTAGTTGTACACAATGCAATGCATTTATGTTTATGTAGTGCTGAGGATCAACTGGCGGCACACATGCTAGGCGAGCGCTCTACCGCTGAGCCACAACCCCAGCCCAAGGCTATTTTCATCATAAGGGTTAAAGCAGAGAGAACTTTCACCACATCCAACGACTTCTTCTAAGAAAACAAAATTGTGGGGCTGGGGTTGTGACTCAGCAGTAGAGCGCTCGCCTAGCTTGTGTGCAGCCCAGGTTCAGCACCACATAAAAATAAACGCATTGTGTACAACTAAAAGCAAATAAATAAATATTCTTAAAAAGTTAAAAAAAAAAAAAAAAACTAAATTGTTTTAAAACCACTTTAATTCAGTTTAGTGATGTGAAACTTAGCATGAGTGACTCCATTTTGGTTTTTTATGACCTAATGCAGGAGCTCAAGTCCAGCCTCCAATACATTTTATTTAACATTTCTTCTATAAAAATATTGAGGGGCTGGGGTTGTGGCTCAGCGGTATAGCTCTCGCCTAGCACATGCGCGGCCTGGGTTCGATACTCAGCACTACATAAGAATAAAGGCGGGGGGTGGGGGTGGGGGGCTGGGGTTGTGGTTCAGCAGCAGAGCGCTCGCCTTGCACATGCGCAGCCCGGGTTCAATCCTCAGCACCACGTAAACATAAATGCATTGCATTGTGTACAACTAAAGTAAATAAATAAATATAAAAAAAAAAAAAAAAAAAGAATAAAGGCGGGCTGAGATTGTGGCTCAGCGGTAGAGCGCTCACCTAGCACGTGTGCGGCCCGGGTTCAATCCTCAGCACCACGTACAAATAAACCCATTTAAACCCATTGTGTACAACTAAAGCAAATAAATAAATATTTAAAAAAAAGAATAAAGGTGTTGTGTACAACTAAAACAAATAAATATATATTTAAAAATATATATATTGAGATGAAAGTCATATAACAAAAAAAACATCATTTATTTTAAAGTGAACAAGTCAAAAGATTTTAATATATTCACAATATTGGATAATCATCACCACTAATTCTAGAACATTTTCCATTACACCAGAAAGAACCCTGTGCCTTCCAGTTGCTTCCTCCCCTACCCCCTGGCAACTAAACTATTTTCTATCTCCATGGATTTGTTTATTCTGGAAGTTTCATATAAATGGCAGCCCGTGATGTGGCCTCTCATTGAACACCCACCATGGGCAGGTACTAGGTGAGTGTCTATCCTCCAGAGGTCAAATGCAGTCAGAGACTGACCCGCGGCAGTAGACTTGGGAGTGTAGGTGGTATCCTGGCATTTCTGTGTCTATGTTGACAAAGGAGTTTTCTAGTAAAGAAGAGGGAAGGGCATTCCAGGAAGAAGAAACAACAAAGAAATTATGTATATTTGGAGACCGTGGAGGAGTTCCTGGGGTGTGGTATCAGGTGGAGAAGGAGCAGGTGGGGATGTTGGGGAGGGAGGAGATTGTGCAATGGGCAGGTTGTGTCAGAAAGAACAGAGTCTCAGGGGTTCCTATAAGGAGACTGGGATGGCTCATCTAGGTTCTGGGGGGGCAAAAGAGGGACACAAACCAGTCAGGGATCAGTGTATGTTTGGGGAAGGAAATGGGTTACAGAGGGTGGATACTGCAGAGGAAAACTCCCGTGGAAGAACAGAGGAACTGCAGCAGCTCAAGAAGGAGGACCAGGACTCTTGCTCTGGCATTGGCAGGGCTCAGGGAACAGGAAGAGTCCACCTGAGAGGGACTTCAAAGACTGACTAGCAGGAGTTGGGTGTCTGTCTAGATAGGGCAGGTGTGAGAGAGAAGGTCAGGGCTCTGGACTGAGCTCCTTTGGATGAGCAAGGAAATCTTGGGGGAGGCGGAAGCAGCCTGTTAATCCATTGCCCTCTGCCTGGAACGCAGTGCCACCCCCACCCCACCCCCATTCTGGGGTTTGTTGTTGTTGTTGTTGTTTTGTTTGTTTGTTAGGATTTCCTGTGTGTTTCCAAAGTCCCACGGGGTCAGGCTTCTGCCCTCCCCACCTGGTCCCACAGTGGCCTTCTTCAGCTGGGCCCTCCTGCCAGTGGCCTCAGCACATGCTGTTGTTCCTCTGTGTGGCCGCTCCCTGGCACTCACACGTCCCCTCTCCCGGCCACTGCCTGCACTTCTCTGTGTGCATCTTGTCACACAGTTTCCCTTCAGTGCTACTGTCACAGTGGCCCGTTCTCAGTTGTATAATTATGGATCCTCCATGAAAGCAGGAACCATGCCAATTTGGGCTCTTGCATCCAGCATGTAGCAGCAGAGCTGATGGGGAGTTGCTACCCAACTCTATTTATTGGAAAGACAAATGAGTGCATGAAACTGGAACCTTTCTAAGGACCCTGGGGCCACTTAAGATCTTGTTTCCATTAAGGACATTGGGAAGAGTAGAGAGGGTCGCTGGAATTCCAGCATTTTCGAGGTGCAAGTTCTCCTCCACTATGGATTTGATCAGGCCTTTCTCCTGCTAAAATCTGTTTTGTGAGGAATGCCAAGGGAACAGCAGCTCCCAGGGTGAGTCCAGCTGGTGCTTGGCTGGCTTACCATGCCCAGGTTGCAGTATATTATGCTTTTTACATAGACCATAATGAGGACGCACATAATGAGAAAACACCTTCTAGATTGTAATTGTGTCTGAAAGTGAGTTTACGCAGCACTTTTCCTTCTTGCTCAACTTGCTCAGAAAGACTTGAACTTCTCCAGCAAACTTTCTTGGAGCTGGTTCCTCTGGTCTCCCTTTTCATCCTCCCTCCTCTCTCCACCTGATCATTTCCCTCCAATTGGTCTCCTATGAGGGAGTGAGATGCTGAACATGCTAAACGGAGCATCTTCCTGTTCAGTAAGAACCAAAGGGACTTCAGATGCAGGGGGTAGAATACAGTCCACTTCCAGCTGAGTCAGTCCTGTGGACACATTTGTGTTGATGGAGATGGAAAATGCACTGCATAGGTGTTATTGTTGGAGTATCGAGATGAGGTCCAGGTCCTTGGTGTCCCAAACAAAGAATTTAACAAGTTAAAAACAAAGTACAGATTTATTGAAGGTGAAAGTGGAAGTAGCACTCTGTAAGTTATAGTAGAGTGGGCCAAGCAAGAGAGAGGCTCAAGGTCCCCATGTCTGGAAGTTAGTGTCTTCTATGCTGAGCCGTGAGGTGTTCTCTTTCTTTCTTTCTTTCTTTTTTTTTTTTTTTTTTTTTTTTTTTTGTGTGTGTGTGTGTGTGTGTGTGTGTGGTGGTGGGGGCGGCTGGTACTTGGAATACTCAGGGGCATTCGTCCACTGAACCACGTCCCCAGCCTTTTTTTTTTTTTTTTTTTTTTTTTTTGGTACTGGGAATTGAACTTAGAGGCACTTGACCACTGGGCCACATCCCCAGCCCCATTTTGTATTTTACTTAGAGACAGGGTCTCACTGAGTTGCTAAGTGCCTCACCATTGCTGAGACTGACTTTGAACTTGCGATCCTCCTGCCTCAGCCTCCCAAGTGCTGGGATTACAGGCGGGTACCACCACGCCCAGCACGTTCTCTTTCTCATATGAACTGGATTGAAGACCTTACCCCCACTTGCTCCCATTGATTACCTTATGATAACCAATAATTAGAATACTGTCAGATTTTCCCCCACTGGTTACTTTAGAAAACCTAATTAGAATACTGCCCACTTTACCCCCATTGGTCATTTTAAAATACCTACCCTGTGTCAGGAGCTGTCCTGATGGTAAGTCCTCATTTGGCAGGAGTTGTCATGAATGGGACTTATCATAAACAGGGACATGACTTGTCTCCCTGCCTTGTCCTTCAGTGGCATCTTTCTTATACCCTGCCTCCACCATCTTGGTGTCCTTGAGCTCTTGCTTAACAAGGGGATGACCTCTGACTGCTCCCCTGGGCCTTAGAATCCTTATTTGAGAGTCAGCTGCCTCAGTGTCACTCCCAACCTCTTTCCTACCCAGTCATGAAAATAAAGCCAATTTGTAATGAGTTAGAATCCTTACTAGCACAGTGCCTGGCACAGTGGAGAGGTTGAGGAAAGAAGGGGAGAGGAAGGAAGGAAGGAAGGAAGGAAGGAAGGAAGGAGAAAGGAAAGGAAAGGAGGGAGGAAGGGAGGGAGAGGGAGGGAGGTGGGAGACAGGAGGGAGGGTGCACACCACCAGCTTTAGAGAACTTCTATTCTCAAGAAACATTTCTTCAGGCTGGGGATGTAGCTCAGTTGGTAGAGTGCTTGCCTTGCATGCACAAGGCCCTGGGTTCAATCCCCACCACCACAAAAAAAAAAGAGAGAGAGAAAGACATTCCTTCCCCCAAAGGCCCTGTTGACTCTCATGTAATAATTAAAAAGTTGTCCTCAAGCCTCTTCTCCCCATCCCATCCCCACTCTTACCTCTACAAACCCTCCCCCTGTGGACACCATCCCCCTCCATCCCCCTCCTCAATTCTCAGCCCTCAGCCCTTTCCTGGGCTATTACAAGGACAGCTGAGCCAGGCGCGATGGCGCACACCTGTAATCCCAGCACTAGGGAGGCTGAGGCAGGAGGATCGCGAGTTCAAAGCCAGCCTCAGCAATGGTGAGGCACTGAGCAACTCAGTGAGACCCTGTCTCTAATAAACTATAAAAAAGGGCCAGGGATGTGGCCCAGTGGTTGAGTGCTCCTGAGTTTAATCCCCAGTACAAAAATAAAAATTAAAAAAAAAAAAGGAAAGCTGTTATCCCTGGTTCCCCTCTCTGTTCTTCAAGTTGAATATGATGTTCTGTGCCATGGTCCATCCTCAGCAGGAGTTTTAATTACTGTCTAATGAGCAAATCTCTTGCCCTTGCACGAGATGTTTCACAGCCCACAGCGAAGTGGAGAATGTGAAGTGTGGTTTGGTTACAAGAACAATTGTTCCCGTAATCTCTGTCTGCTCTTCCATGCTGGCTTTCATTCCTTCTCCATCAGGTCTCACCCCCATTTTAAAAGTTTCCTAGCAAAAACAAACTCTTGAACACTCTAAAGAGATCAGTCCAATATTCTCAGAACTCCAGCTCTTTCAAACAGTGAGATGTCAGTAATGGCAACCCCATCTGTCTGCTTGGGCTCTCCTCCCTGCTTGATTTTGCTCTTGGTCCTGACAAGTTGGATAAGAAAAACTTACCATCATTTAATCTCTCCCAATTCTCAGAATATGGAGGAATCAGAAAACCAGCCATGGTGAGGTTATAAGATACCTAAGAGAAGGGACACTAGAGGATGGAGGGAAAACTTAAAGCAAATGAAGGAGTCGGGCCTACTGAATCTAAATTTCTATCTCACATTCATTTCAAACAGGGACTCTTGAATATCAGAATATTCAATCAGCAAGAGACTGGACAACAGTGGGTCAGACCTATAATGCTGTCCTGCAAAAGACTTCGACATTTTGCTTCTCCACACTGTGACTTTCACCCTTAAAGTCACCTCATGATTAAAATGGCAGCTGAAACCATAGCCATCAATCCACCCACATTGCATCACATCTAGGAAGCATGACTGAGGAAGAACAAAAGGTACCTCTCCAGGTGGAATTTAGCTTCCTTTATGCAGCCTTCCTGCAAGTCCCACATAATATTTTGCTAGAACTTAATAATGCAGTCTCACCTAACTACGAGGGAGCCTGCAAAATAGGGCTTTTTAATTGGGCTCATTGACACCCAAATAAAGAGATTAAACATATATTTGGGTGGGAATTAAAAGTTTCATTAAGAAGCCAAAATCAGGGCTGGGGTTATGGCTCAGTGGTAGAGTGTTTGCCTTGTACATGTGAAGCACTGGGTTCGATCCTCAGCACCACATTAAAAAAAAATTAGGGGGCTGGGGTTGTGGCTCAGCGGTAGAGTGCTAGCCTAGCATATGCGCGGCCCGGGTTTGATCCTCAGCACCACATAAATAGATGCATTGTGTACAACTAAAGCAAATAAATAAATATATTTAAAATGAATAAATAAAAATAAAAGGTATTGTATCCACCTACAACTAAAAAATAAAAAAGAAGCCAAATCAGCCTGGTGTGGTGGCACATACCTGTAATCCCAGCTACTTAGGAAGCTAAAATAGGAGGATCACAAGTTCAAGGCCAGCCTGGGCAATTTAGTAAGACCCTGTCTCAAGATAAAAAATATAAAAGAGGGAAGCCAGGCGCGGTGGCGCACGCCTGTAATCCCAGCACTTGAGAGGCTGAGGCAGGAGGATCGCGAGTTCAAAGCCAGCTTCAGCAATGGCAAGGCACTTAGCAACTTAGTGAGACCCTGTCTCTAATAAAATACAAAAAAGGGCTGGGGATGTGGCCCAGTGGTCGAGTGCCCCTGAGTTCAATCCCCAGTACCAAAAATTATATATATAAAAGAGGGCTTGGATTGTAGCTCAGTAATAGAGTGCTTGCCTAGCACATGTGAGGCAGTGGGTTTGATCCTCAGCACCACATAAAAATAAATAAAATAAAGGTCCATTGACAACTTAAAAAATAATAATGACAAAAAAGACTGGGGATGTAACTTAGTGGTAAAGTGTCCCTGAGTTCAATCCCTAGTACCAATAAATAAGTAATTAAATAAGTGATTAAATAATTAAAAAGAAATAAAGGAAACCAAACCCAAACACTTACTGATACTTTAATGGAGAAAAGAACGAATGATGAAAAAGGGATGGAGAAAAAGGAAGAAGGAACCTAAAAAAATCTAACAGAACCTGCCAATATGAAACTCAGCTAAAACTTCACCTGACAGGACACTATGCAAACACTATCTGCTGCATATCCATCTATTGGCATGGAAGCAATGTAAGCTCCATGTTGATTGATTAACTCCAGGCACCTTGAACAGAGTTCAGCATGTAGTACATACTCAACAAATATGTTCTAGTCCAAGTATTTGAAATATTTTTGAATGACGGATAGTAAATAAAAGGTAAATTTAAACCGGGCGCAGTGGCGCACGCCTGTAATCCCAGCACTTGGGAGGCTGAGGCAGGAGGATTCAGAGTTCAAAGCCAGCCTCAGCAATGGCGAGGCACTTAGTAATTCAGTGAGACCCTGTCTCTAATAAAATACAAAAAAGGGCTGGGAATGTGGCCCAGTGGTCGAGTGCCCCTGAGTTCAATCCCTAGTGCCAAAAAAAAAAAAAAAAAAAAAAAAGTAAATTTAAAGCAGCATGTAATATATCCTATGATTTTAACCAAATCAAATTTGTGTATATACATGTGAAAATAGATCAGATAAATGATGTATGAGAGAAGATAGAAAGACAGAGTCAGCCAACCAGGCAGAAGAGTTATTAAAATGATTGATCATAGTAATTCTCTACAATAATGAAATAATAGAATAGAAATTGGGTAATTTGTATTTTCTTATTTTTGCTTTTCTAAATTTTCCAATTGTTCTAAGTTAAATAGCCTTTAGAAGTTATATCCAATTCCATTTGAGACAAATTGATACATTTATCAGCCTTACCTACAAAACAAAAAAATTCTCAAAAGTAACAAAGAGTTGAAAGAGACATTTTAAAAGTACTTCTCAATATGGAATGCTTTGGTGTTGCAAAAGAGGACTTCATGGAGGTTTTTAGACAAGGAACCCACAGCCTTCTGGATAAGATCAGGAGATAAAAGTCATCTCTGATGGCCTTATGGCTCCTCACCACCCTAGGATTCTGGTCTTCACTTCTAAACTCTTAGTAAATGGAGTGATTGGTGACTTTGTTAATCCTCAAATATCATGGTGACATAAAGATAAAATAGTGTGTTCTTCACAAAGTCAGATGTGGAAACGGGAGCACTGGGAGGCTTGAACTCCAGAGCTCCTGACCCTACCCTCAACATGTGGCTCATTTGTCTTGCTTTTCCTTCGCAGGCCCAGTTGATGCCTCTCAGTGTGGCAGTGTCTATGGGGGAAACAGGAAGTTGACATAAACTTGGCTTCATTAAGTCCAAGTCCACCTATTTTAGATATTCAACTCTCACTCACCTTTGGGGTTTACCAGTCAGTTATTGCATGAACTAATAACTAAAGTCTCAATGAGAGGCTGAGAGGTCAGTCAGTGAAATCATGGATTTAAAAATAGGCTGAGCTGGTTATAGTGGCACAGGCCTGTAATCCCAGGGGCTCCAGAGGCTGAGGCAGGAGGATTGTGAGTTCAAGGTCAGCCTCAGCAATTTAACAAGGCCCTAAGAAACTCAGTGAGACCCTGTCTCCAAATAAAAAGGACTGGGCTGTAGCTCAGTGGTTAAGTGCTCCCAAGTTCAATCCTAGGTACCCCCCCAAAAAAAATTGCTCCAAGAGACAAAAAAGGGACATTCTATATTAATTAAAGGGTAAATCCATCAAGAAGCAAGTGATGTGGTCCACGCCTGTAATCCCAGTGACTTGGAAGGCTGAGGCAAGAGGATCACAAGTTCAAAGCAGCCTCAGCAACTTAGCAAGCCCTAAGCTAGTTAGCAGGGTCCTGTCTCAAAATAAAAAAATAAAAGGGCCTGGGGATATGGCTTAGTGGTTAAGCACTAAGAAGAGGTGGAAGAGGAAGAGGAAGAGGAGGAGGACAGGAGGAGGAGGAAATTAAGAAGAGAAGGAAGAAATAATAATTATAAATATATAACATTTTATATAAAAGGTTTTCTAAACGCCTAAGTTCAAGAGAATTGGGGAGGAGAGTTGCTGCATTTATACAATGAAGAAGGCAACTCAAGTGGTCTCTTGTAGGATAGAAATGAATTAACATTTAACAATTATGTCATTACACAGTCACTTGTCAATAAGTAATGTAGACAATGAGTTGTCCTTTTAAATAGATTTATTGAGATATAACTCATATACCATATAATTTAGCCATTTAAAAGGTACAAATTGATGGGTTTTTTTTTGTTGTTTTTTTTTTTTTTTTTTTTTTTTTTTTTTTTTTTTTGGTACCAGGGATTGAACTCAGGGGCACTTGTCCACTGGGTCACATCCCCAGCCCTTTTTTGTATTTTATTTAGAGACAGGGTCTCACTGAGTTGTTAAGTGCCTCGCCACTGCTGAGGCTGGCTTTGAACTCGCGATCCTCCTGCCTCAGCCTCCCAAAGTGCTGGGATTACAGGCGCGAGCCACCGCGCCCGGCTAAATTGATGTTTTTTAATGTATTTAGAGCTGTGCAATCATTACCACAAACGTCTGTGTGTGTGTGTGTGTGTGTGTGTGTGTGTGTGTGTGTGTGTGGTGCTGGGTCTCAAACCCAGCTAGAACATTTGTTATCACCCCAAAAGAAACCCCATCCCCATCAGCAATCATTTTCATTTCTCCTCAATCCCCCAGCAACAACTAAGATGTTTCTCTTCTTTTTTTTTTTTTTTTTTTTTTTGTGATACCGGGGATTGAACTCAGGGGCACTCGACCACTGGGCCACATCCCCAGCCCTTTTTTGTATTTTATTTAGAGACAGGGTCTCACTGAGTTGCTAAGTGCCTCGCCATTGCTGAGGCTGGCTTTGAACTCGTGATCCTCCTGCCTCAGCCTCCCAAAGTGCTGGGATTACAGGCGTGCGCCACCGTGCCCGGCTTAAGATGTTTTCTCTCTATGGATTTGCCCATATAAATAGAATCATATAGTTTAAAAAATATTTTTATAGTTGTAGATGGACGCAATATCTTTATTATTTTTATGTGGTGCTGAGGATCTAACCCAGTACCTCATGCATGCGAGGCATATGCACTACCACTGCTACAGCCCCAGCCCAGAATCATAATTTATAGTCTTTTGTGACTGGCTTCTTTCACTTAGTATAATTTTCAAGATTCATGTACCTTGTAGCACATATCAATACTTTAACCACTTTTTGTTGCCAAATATTTTGTTGCATGGATAGACTTCATTTTATTTTTCCATTCATCTGTTGATGGACTTATCAGTTGTTTCCACTTATTGTTGCCATGAACATCAATGTACAAGTTTTTGTGTGGATGTATGTTTTTGTTTGTTTTTATGTGGTGCTGAGGATCGAACCCAGTGCCTCGAACATGCCGCTGAGCTACAGCCCCAGCCCAAGGATGTATGTTTTTGTTTATCTTAACTATATGCCTAAAGTGGAGTTGCCAATTGGTTGCATTTGACCTGATCTAATTTTCCTGAATAAAACTCCTACATGGTGTTTTCTTTTATAAAACACAGAAACGTAGAAAGAGAGAGGGAAAAGGAGGAGGCAGAATATGAAATTCTTGAGCCCATGGCAGATTCAGTAAACTTGGGATTCAAATGATAGCGTTGAAGTGATTGGCTCAAGGGGCTGGGGTTGTGGCTCAGTAGTAGAGCACTCGCCTAGCACATGTGCAGCCTGGGCTAGATCCTCAGCACCACATAAAAACAGATTGTGTACAACTAAAGCAAATAAATAAATATTTTTTTAAATCAGTGATTGGCTCAAAATATACCACAAAAGGAAAGCTTTTATAGAAAAAGCCTCTGAGAGCTGAGTTGAGCTTTATATTTGAAGAGCTGGAGAGAAGAGGGTGGTACTTCAGTAAGGGACACAGCAGAAGCAAAGGCCTGGTGATTGGGTTGGTATGGGGTACTTGAGGAATAAGTAATGTTACCAGTCCTAGCTCAACGAGTTACCTGATTCTGGGGGGATGGACCAGGTCTGATCATTAGCCACAAAACTCAAACAGAAAAAGTAATGGTGAAATAGGAAAGGAATGTATTATTCAGTGTAGCCACACTAGGAAACAGGAAGACTAGTGTTCTAAGCCTTGGATTAGAGGAGCTAAGACAAATTTGGGGAATATATAGAGGAAGGACAAAGTTTGTAGGGGGTAGCAGGGAGTATGCATATTCAAGCAGTCATGGTGAAACTGGTCTGATTGATCATTGTTTCAGGATGGTCAAGCAGAGCCTTATCAGTGGTAAGAAACTTGTTGCTGCCTGAGTGTCTTGTTGTTGTTGTTTGTTAGTTTGGTACCAGGGATTTAACCCAAGGATGCTTTACCACTGAGCCACATCCCCAGCCCTTTTTAATATTTTATTTTGAGGTAGGGTCTCGCTAAGTTGCATAGGGCTTCGCTAAATTGCTGAGGCTGGCTTTGATCTGCTATCCTCCTGCCTCAGCCTCCTGAGCCACTTGATTTACAGGCATGGGCTGTTGCTGCCTGAAGCGATGGCCGCTTGGAGCAACGAAGCCGCGGGAAGAAGTTCAGAGGCAAACTGGAAACAAACAGCTTTTTTTTTTTTTTTTTTTTTTTTTTGTGGTACCGGAGATTGAACTCAGGGGCACTCGACCACTGGGTCACATCCCCAGACCTTTTTTTGCATATTGTTTAGAGACAGGGTCTCACTGAGTTGCTAAGTGCCTCCCCATTGCTGAGGCTGGCTTTGAACTCGCGATCCTCCTGCCTCAGCCTCCCAAAGTGACAAACAGCTTTTTATTCTGATAACTTTTCTCTCTGGCTCTAACAACAACTAACACGTGCCACACACACCACCAAAATGGCGCTGACCCGATCAGCAATCTCGGCTCAAGTCACTCAAGATCCCAGGCCAAGTCCCCATGAGACTACGGAAGGCGACAATGCCCAAATCTCCATGGCCCATAGTCAACCGCAATTTAAGCCATCTCCCCAAACAGGGCTCCTGCAATGGGCCACCCTGCCTGGCTTGGGTGTGGTTTTGACTCCTGTCCTGGGATGCTTACCAATCACACCTGTTGTCTTAGAATCCAAGGTGACTATAGAAGAAAATGACTCCGAGAAGGAACAAGTCAGAACAGCAAGGTGGATTAGGGTAATGACTGGAGACTTGTGAGCACCATTACAGTGGTATAGTACAGGATATAAAAGTAGGTGGTTGACACTATTTATTATCGGGGGCCACCCTAAACAGGAGCTATGCACACGCCTTTAAGTCCCAAGTAAAGAGGTACTGGACTGGTATTGCACCCTGCAATGCAAGTGGATTTTACCTCCTCTAGGATAAGAAAGGTGCAGCTCTGGGAGTGGGTGCCACCAGATAGGGTTGAATCACACCCACCTATTTGTTGTAATCCTACCCCTATGCCCTTTTTTGGATATAATGCTCCATGGATTAGCTCCCCCCCCCATTAAAAAACCTGAGTTCGAGACATGCTCCCTCTCTTTCTTGCCTGCCTTGCCTCCTTTGTGGGAGCTGGGTCAGAGGGGCCATCACAGAACCCAAAGAAAGAGGTATTTTTCTGTCTGTATGTCACTAATTTGTGCCAGCCCAGTTCTCCTGGAGTGACCCTGACTGGCTTAGTTATGTATCGTGACAATTGATTATGATGTGCCTTCAAATTTTGAGAATATAAAAAAATTTTTGAGGACAGTTTAGTTATTTTTATCTCAGTGTCTTCAACCATGGTGAGGAGGATTACCAGATTTAAACAAACAAACACTCCTTAAAAGATTAATATGTCTACCTGCAGAATTAAGAAGAAATCTGACCCAAAGTTTAAGGTAGCAAAGGGAACAGATGAAAATGAAAACAGAGATTCCAAGTTTTTATCCTTTTATACTGTATTAGATGAGCTAATAAAAATTTAATTATTCATTGGGCATCTGTAGGCCCAAGTGAAGAGTCAGTGCTTTTTAGCAAAAGCAGCCTCTAACTCCCTGTTACTGTAAGAAGCAGTAGGTACTAGGAATGACTTGTTAGGAATCGTGCCATTAAGGGCTTTGAATGGCAGCCTCTAGAGTTTAAAGAATAAATTTTTGTATCTTTAGGGGAACCACTGGAGGCTGGTTTAGAGACTTCAGATGCATTATCAGATCAGATAGGTATGATCACAGCAATGACTGGCAGGTGCAGCAGAATGGACCTACATGAGGAGACATCTACAATAGCCAGCTCTACCATTAGGAGGCTCTTGTAGCAATTCAGGATGGAAGTAAAGGTTTTGAGGCTAGTCCTATAGCAGTCAATAGCTTAAATATTGATCCAGTGGATAAAAACCACATTCATCATGGGGCTAGTTCCCTAAAGGACCCAGGACTATGTGCAGGTACTCATCATTTCCTTATTACATAAATTGATTAGGTCATACAGAGTTGAAATTTATGCCAGGGGTTTGCTCTTAATCAAGCTAGAATAGCAAATTTGAGGACAGGGCAGGCCCTCTGCCAATTGAGCAAGAAGCTAGTCCCAGAACACTGCAGCAAAGCACCCTGTCCCTGATCTGGGAGCTGGGGCAAGAACAGCCATTGAGAGGTCCGGCAATGCCCTTCAGCTGTATCAGGAGGCTCGAGAGTCAACTGTTAAAGTGATGCCTCACATGGCGTCTTTCAGAGCTTCTTTCCACCAAGTGGAATTCAGTCCCAGAGGTCCATGGCTAGGCTATCCTCACTGCCCACTGGGATTGTATGTATGAGGGACAAGGGGGAGGGAACAGGACCTGTGGGGAAAAAGACCTGGGGCACTGCTGTAGAGAGCCCAGGAAAGGCAAAGTCTTAGAGTGAGAACGGTTGACAATAATAATAGTTTGCAATGACAATAATCTGTGTGTATATAAGGCTCCCACTGTACTACAGAAATGGAGAAGCAGGCTCAGATTTCTCCTCCTCACACAAGGGCTTCCCTGCCCCATTCTAAAAAGATCACTGCAAGCCGTGCACGGTGGCGCATGCCTGTAATCCCAGCACTTTGGGAGGCTGAGGCAGGAGGATCGCGAGTTCAAAGCCAGCCTCAGCAATGGCGAGGCACTTAGCAACTCAGTGAGACCCTGTCTCTAAATAAAATACAAAAAAGGGCTGGGGATGTGACCCAGTGGTCGAGTGCCCCTGAGTTCAATCCCCGGTACCATAAATAAAAAAATAAATAAAGGTATTGTGTCCACCTACAACTAAAAAATATTTTTTTAAATAAATAAATAAATAAATAAAAAGATCACTGCAAAACTAGCCCCATGTCATCCAGTGCCAGGAAGCCCAGCTCTAACAATGGTGGTGGTGGTGGGAAGGGGGACTTCTTCCCATCTACACTAACACAGAGGAGAGTGCAGCGGGCTCTATTCATGCTCTGGAGCAGCATTTCTGGGAAGATCCAAGTCTCTGATGCCCCGGTTTGGCATAATAGACATCTCAAATCAGAGGCCTTTGAATTTTCCGGCACCTCCCCTGAAGCCCATCTCAGTCGGCCTCCAGTGAGGGTATCAGGCACAGGACCCTAATTTCAGGGCTGTAAAATGCTCAGTGAGTGGTGGAGGATTATTCAGAGACCACGATGATCCATAGGGAACTGACGCTGTGGCCACGAATGAGTAGACTTTAGCTTGGAGTTTTCCTGTGGTGGTCAAAGGGCCTGAGATTGGGGCTGGAGCAGGGGCAGGGGCAGCTCTGAATTTTGCCACAGTTCATCCACTTGGAGTATCTAAGCACTGTCTCCACCGTTATCTTTATTTTCTATCAGCTGTATGGTATCATCACCAGGGTCTTCCATCCACAGCCCGAACAAGGATGGGAGGAGGGCAGAGAAGGGACGGGCTACCCAAAGAGGACAGTATTCCGCCTGCAGCAAGAGCGTTCCTCGCCTCAGAACTTTGTGGACCCAGCCAAGCCAACTAGTGTCCGGTGGAGAAGAGCCCCAGGCAGAGCCAAGTACCGCTATCTTTCCTCACGGAGGGGGCGACCTTTTCCGCGGGGCGCTCCAGAGCACACACTTGCCCGCACCAGCCGCCGGGAAGCCGCAAGCTAGCTTCTCCTAACCTCCTCTACCACTCTACCGCAGCCAGGGTCGTATCCACGCTCCCCTACCTGGGCTAGAGGGGTTGGTAAACTGGGGTGGAGAGAGGAGACCCCGCCGGGCCTGTGCGTCTCTGGCTCGGGTAGCCCTCAGTCCCCTTTCGGCGCCTGACTCCTCCTCCGTCTCTGTTCCGCAGCGTCTCCACCCTGTCAGCACTCTGCTTTGGCGACCGCACCTGCCTCGGGATAGGGGACATATGGAAGGTAAAAGAAAAACAGGGAGGATTTGGGGAACAAGGCGCAGCGCGGCGAGCCGCCTAGCCGACCACAGCCGGCCCCCGCAGCCCTGAAGCTGCCCGCCCAGCGGCTGCCGCAACGATGCGCTGTCCGCGGTGCTGACGCCGGCCGCCCGCCGGGTTGGGAGGGGGAGCAAACACCCTCGTTCCCCGGTCTCCCGGAGCCCCGTGACTGCCTCTACCCTCTCCCTAAGCGGTGTCATTTCCCTAAAAGACTCCTTTGAGTCCTGGCGCTGCGGCTGGATCCAGGGCAAAGGAGTGAGAGAAGGGAACGTAAACTTCGGAGTGGAGCCCAAGAGCCCAGTATCTGGGATTTGCGTCGTGAGACCCCCAGCCCCTGAGACCTCAAAAGCACTATCAAGTTGAGCAAAGTTTCTCGATGGCTTGAGATAAGGGAGGAATTTTGAAGCTGAAGGGCAGGAAGAGATAGGACGCGGTTCCCTAGCCGGGTGGTAACTAGCACCGCAGTCGGACACCTGCTCCGGTGTCCCGCATTGGTGCCACCACAACGACCCAGAGGCGTCCCAGCGGCCCATCTCTCCACCCCTCCCTCCCTTCCTTACTCACCCCTCCCCAACACCCCGCCCCGGGCTCCAGTGACTCCGCCTCTCCTAGCCGGGCGGCTCTTCGGCTGGAGCTGGGAAGGGAGCGCTTCCCCGGACTCCTCTCAGCTCTGAGGCTCGGAAGCCGTCGCCGCCAGCTCAGCCCCGGGGGCGGGAGCAGGACTGCCCGCGCAGCCTGCGCCTAGGAGCCGCCGAACCCGGAAAGCCTCATGGGATGCCCCCGGGGGCTATCTCCGAGCCCCACGACCGCGCCCCAGTCCTAGGCACCCAGGCTCTACCGCCCGCCCCGCGCACAGCCCGCGGCCTCTCTGGAGAGGAGTATGAGGCCCGGGGCCTCGCGGACGCCGGCCATAGGGGGGCAGGGGCCTAGCTACGGAGTCCCGCGCCCAACGGCGGCGGATAAGAAGCCGCGGGAGCTGGCGAGGCGTCGGGGCGCGAAGAGGAGCGCCCCAGTCCCGGCGCCCGATGGGCCGCGGAACCTGTGCGTGGCCTGAGCGCCCGGGAGGAGACCGAGGCGCCCGGCCGTCCGGGCTCTGAGAAGGCTGTAAAGGGGCTCCGCGGCGGCCCCCGACCCCTGGCCACCATCCTCACGCTTCTGTTCCCGCGGGGGGGATGTCGCGGCTCGGGCTCCAAGCGCCGCCCCGGCCCCGGGGCTGAGCTCCGGACCATGTCCTCCCGCAGTCCCCGGCCCCCTCCCCGCCGCTGTCGCCGCCGCCTGCCGCGCCCCTCCTGCTGCTGCTGCTGCTGCCGCCGTTCGCACCTAAACGAGGACACCGGTCGCTTCGTTCTGCTGGCGGCGCTCATCGGCCTATACCTGGTGGCGGGCGCCACAGTCTTCTCCGCGCTGGAGAGCCCTGGCGAGGCGGAGGCGCGAGCGCGCTGGGGCGCCACGCTGCGCAACTTCAGCGCCGCGCACGGCGTGGCCGAACCCGAGCTGCGCGCTTTCCTCCGGCACTACGAGGCCGCGTTGGCCGCGGGTGTCCGGGCCGACGCGCTGCGCCCGCGCTGGGACTTCCCTGGCGCCTTCTACTTCGTGGGCACCGTGGTGTCGACCATAGGTGAGCGACGCGCCCCGCGCGCTTCTTTTTTCTGCGCGCCATTCACTTGCTGCCCTTTCCACCCTTCTGGAGCTCTGTCCGCAACTCCTCCATTCCCTTCTAATGCCCCTCTGCCTACTTTTGTTTCGCCCTCTCCTCTCCGCCCAACTTCCTTCTCCTGCCCCTCTCTCCTCTTTCCTGGTTTTCGATGCAGAAGGTGGCCTGAACAGCCTATTTTCGGCGTTCACCCAGCGGTGACTCTCCTGGCAGCGTTGCTGAATGGGGAGAGCCTCACTCAGGCGCCAGGCAGACCCGGGTCGCCTGAGCTTTAGCACCTGCAGGCTCCATATCCTAATGTCTGGGCGCCCCAATTTTTTCCTCAAGAGAATTTGTGAGAATGTGTCAAGTGCCACTGGTTTCTTCCCATTTCCCACGCCACCGCAGACCTCAGTGTCCTCACCCAGATATTTTATAAACACCTTTTCTCCTTCACTCTCAGCTTTTTCATTTCCTCTTCATTCTCACTTTCTTCCTTTACCCCGTGTTTTCCTCTCAGCGGCTTTTACCCAGTCATGGGTGACCGCTGGCCCAGAATCACTTTCCCTGGATCTCTTTCCCATCCACTTCTGCAGTTTACACTCCCCACCCCCGCACAGTGAAAAGCCCGTTAGTCAGAGGCCAGGACTCCCGTGGTTCTACACTCCTTTCCTCCTTGGTTTTCTCCCCACACCCCCCCCCCCCCGCCTGTCCTCCAATTTCTTGGCGTCTTTTCCTTTTTTCCTTCGCCACTTTTTCCAACCGGTACTGGTGCCAAGTGGGTAGCCAGGTGCCGGACGATTCCGCAATACTTTTCATTGCCCCTTCTTACCACTTTTGGCATAAACAGTTTGTGTTTTCTCAACCTTATGAAAAATGTTGTGCGAGCCTCTATTCCTCCCTTTTTAGCTAGATTGCAGCTCCAAGCTCCTCCTGGAGAGATTCTGGAGCCACATCTAATGCCTTCTCCACCTTTTTGCCCCTTGCCTGCTTCACTTTCCCCACCCCACTCCTTTCCCTGGGCATCATGTGAAACACAGTCCTTCCTCCCCAATGGTTTCCTTGTACAGAGTATGGAAGAAATTACAAGCTTTTCACTTCGGCAAGATTTGGTGTGTGATCCACTAGCTCCTATTTGAGTCCCAGGGTGGGAGAAGGCCCATGACTAGTCACACTATCATTCCAGGGCACTGTGTCCTGGTGGTGCGGTTTTGGAGGAGAGGGCTGTATTTACTGAATCTGAGAAGAGAGGAGTTCATGGACATACCTTCCTTGTGTGGCTTCTGAGCTGGTTTGGTATGCCAGCTAAGAGCGTGGGGCATGGACTAACTGATCAGTGAAAGCCAAGTGCGTGGCTGTTTGGAGGCAGGGAGAGAGGGTGCATCCACATGCAGGATATGAGCAGCAAGAAATGCCTCTCTGAGTGTATATGTAAAGTCTGTAAAAGGGCTTCCTTGTCTTCAATGATTTTTTTTCATGTGTCATGCTTGATTTGATTATTTTAAATAGAAAAGGCAAATATGGCCAGAGTCCAAAGCATACACAAATTGGATAAAAATACCTTTTAAAAACTATATCATGTTGTTATGGTGATTGAAGATAAAAAATGACCCCCTCAAAAAATCCCCTTTTAAGAGCTGCATCAAGTTGCTATAGCAACTAGAGTTTTTTTTTAAGTGCTTTAAAAGTACTAAAGATGCTTAGTCCTGGAGGATGACATCATGCATTCATAGCTCCTGACTTATGCTCTTCCTCTTGTAAACACGCCCTTTTGCTTTCTTCCACCTAAAAGCACAACTGTGAACATGTTGGGTGGTCACAGCATCTTTTCCCCGGTGACATCCTCTAGCTTCTTATTGGAACCTACAGGCCAAAGAAGAAGCTATTGGCAGTGTCTTCTTTCTGTATGGACTGTGAGTCCATGTAAATAGGATGACCCATTCCCGTGGTCTGTGGTCTATGTGCCTGTCTGATGACTTCCCATCAATCTTCCATTCATGGCCCCTCTGAAGGAAGTGATTCTGAGCCCGGCCATGGCTTCTAAGCTTCCCTCTCAGTTCTGTGCACAAAATCAAGTCAGCATGTTAGAAATTTGTTCCATACAGCCTTTAATCTACTGGCAGAATTGGCTAGTCTTTCATCAAATGGAAAGGAACAATGTTCTCTTTTTTGATTTGTGTTTTGAGATGTAGGCAAGCAGTGTAGGAGGGCTACACTGAAACATGTGGCCGCATTATGAATGACCAAGCACATTGCTTCCAAAATCTGCAGGGAAACATTCAAACCAGCCCCTGGACCACTCAGGATTGAACTAGCCCTCTACAGGGAGACCAACACAGCTGCACAAGTAACAGGGTCTCTGCCTGCTATCCACCTACTGTGGCAATCTTGGGTAGTGGTTTCAGTTGGTTGCTTCAGTCAGTCAGATAAGTTCTGCTGAATTCCTATTTAGCAAGATTATCATTTCAACCTTCTTTTTGCAAAATGCACTTGGATGAGATTTTTTTTCCCCCAGCACTGGGGATTGAACCCAGACCCTTGCACACACTAAGCAAGTACTCTACCACTAAGCTACACCTAGCCTGAGATTTAATTCAAGACCTGCATTTGTCAGTTTCTCTCCTGCTTGCATAGTTCCTTTCCCTTAAATGTTCAAATCTTCAGATACATTATTATTACTGATTCCTTTATGGATTCAAAGCTCAGTCCAAATGGGCAGTCAGGATTCTCTATCTGCTGCCTCATCCAGTGAAGAGGAAAATTAGTTCATACTCAGTTTTATTTGATCAGTGAATATCACAGTATGTATGGTTCATGCAGCAATGTGGAATTCAGGAGACCAAAATGATTTGGTTCAACTGTTTACATTGTCTTATCAATACAGGATATTTCTTTTTTGTGTTGTATAGACCCTAGTAAATAATTCATCAAGTCTTTCATATAGAGAACACTTCATTCATTCCTTAAATACCATGTGTTGTATGTGGCCATCCCAGAGCCATAGTTTAGAAGGTTAAAGCTTATTTTATATGGCAAAGGTTAAAGCATATTCCAACATGGACAGTGGGATTGGTAGCATATGTTGACATCCTCACTAAAGATAATTAGAGTAAGGGCACTTTTGGTCTAAGCCCATGTGGCACAGTGTAAATGGACTTTGTAAGGTCACACAATTAATGAGGGGATTACCTAGGTCCAGAATCCAAGTTATTCATTGTATATTCCATCAATTTCTTGCACGTAATTGGTGGGAACATTCTTGTTTGAGACTGGAGTATTAAATGTTTGTGTATCTGACACTAGGGCAGGGACTGGTCTGTTGGTCAGACTAGCCACTGATTAATCCAGAGAAAACTGGAAGGAGCACACAGATCTTATATGTCAGAAAGAGATTTTTTTTTTCTTTTTTTTTTTTTTTTTTTTTAGGCAAGATCTGGCTAAGTTGCCCAGTTCTTTGCCCTATTGCCTTAGCCTTCAAAGTTCTACAGATCAAGAAGCCTAGCTTTACATCCAGATAAATTGCAGCAATCCTATTGCCTTAGCCTTCAAAGTAGCTGGGACTACAGATCAAGCCACAGCCTTTAGCTTTACAGGTCAGATAAATTAGAAGCCTCTGCAGGGCCAGGCATGGTGGCGCAACCTGTAATTCCAGTGACTTCAGAGGCTGCAAGTTCAGGGCCAGCCTCAGCAATTTAGCAAGGCTCTAAACAACTTAGGGAGATCCTATCTCAAAATAAAAATAAAAAGGGCTGGTGATGGCCAGGCACGGTGGCGCACTCCTGTAATCCCAGCACTTGGGAGGCTAAGGCAGGAGGATTTCGAGTTCAAAGCCAGCCTCAGCAATGACGAGGTACTTAGCAACTCAGTGAGACCCTGTCTCTAAATAAAATACAAAAAATGGCTGGGGATGTGGTTCAGTGGTTGAGTGCCCCTGAGTTCAATCCCCGGTACCAAAAAAACAAAAAGGGGGTTGGTGATAAAGTGTCCCTGGGTTCAATTGCTAGTACCAAAAAGAAAAGAACAAGTCAATCTGAGTAGCTAGTTCAAGGAAGATTAAAAATCCATTTTGTCCTCTAAATTATTCATACTGATTGCTTACATGGAACTGAAATCCTGGGTAATTATTTCTCCCATTTGTGCTATGTGACATATTCCCAGGGGCTTGAAGTGAAGTTTGTTTTAATGTGAATGAATCTATTCATTCATTCATTCCTCCAATTAACAAACATCCAAGACAAACATAACTCATTGCAGATGAGTGTGTGGCCTTTGGCATGTCATTATCTGCATCTTATGTGAGTGCATGAACTAAAGTAGCTTGTGTTCTTCTTCTGGTTCTACACTATGTTCTTGAAGGGAACACTCCAGCTCAGAGATATTCAAAACTATCCAAAGAGTATTAATCCATCATTTCACATCCTAAAGGATGTTTTATTGGCTTACTTTGAAAAGATTAAAAAGAAGCTCTCCACTGGGGTTTTAATTATGCATCTGCTGTCAGATTTACACATAGGAAAGAACATATTTTAAAGTCTTTCTCAAATGGCAGCTTGATAGAAACAGCAATATTTTTGCTTCCTTTTATTAGGTTTTCTGGCAATGCTTTTCAGCTGTAAAGCTAAAACCACGCCGGTATAGACGGGATGGTGTAGGTATGAGAGTTGTCACTTTTGGCACTGCATAATTTAGCTTGCTACTTTCAGAATTAGGCGCACTTAATTATTCAACCACGAGATTAGTAACAAGTCCTAACTTTTTTCCTCTTTTTTAACATGGGTTTTTTTGGGGGAAAAAATGTTTTTGCTGCAGAGGAAACTAAAATGTTATAAGATTGAAATGTCACTACCACATTTACATTTGGGTTTCTTCTCACATGTGTGTAATCCAGCCAGAGAAGGCTCTGATACCGGGAATGAAATACTTTGCCTAGAAGGGGGGAGCACCTTTCTTCCCTTATTTCTCTTGTTACTGGTTTGTTTGTTTGTTTTGCATTAAAAAATCATGCTGTGACAGACTCCAAGGCCATGTAGGAAAAAACATTGCATTTGAAGCTGGAGATGGAGTGCATTTCCATCCACTACCTCATCTTCAGCACCCAGAACATAGTAAACACGCAGTGATTTTTTTATATATTTATTTTTTAGTTATAGGTGGACACGATATCTTTATTTTCATGTGGTGCTAAGGATCGAACCCAGTGCCTCACGCATGCTAGGCGAGCACTCTACCTCTGAGCCACAACCCCAGCCCACTCAGTAATTATTTACGACTACCCTAACACAACTTTCTTTATTTCTTCAGGTTTCCCTGCAGTTTCTTGTCATGCCTTTATTTAGTGAAAAGAAGGGGAGCTAAGCTGCGCTGCTTCCCTTTTTATAACATTTTACCCATGTTGGTTCTGTGTCTCCATGTGACCTTCATGTGCTGATTTTAGTGAGTGCATAATATTCCATCCAGTTGATGTTCTGTAGTTCACCGCTCCTATTGCTGGGGAGCTGGGTGGTTCCCAGTGTAGGGCTATTTTGAGAAATGCCACAGTGATCATCTTTATGCATATGGCTTTTCTTTCTGTAGTTCCTCCTTGGGATGAGTTTCCAGCAGTGAAATTGCTGAGTCAGTGGGCACTGCTGTCTTCCCAGTGTTTGTGTTCAGCCCTTTTGGAGCGAGGGACTGTCTGGTCTCTCCTAAGCTGAGCCTCTGCCTCTACGCAGCCTATCAGAGACTGGACAGCTACCCAGCTAATGGCTGCATGGAAGCAGACCACAGATCCACTAGGTTTTCTCTAGGATCACACTCAGTTCCAGGGGCAGAGCTGCCTCCTGAGCAAGCCCGTTGTGTCGACTTTCATGAGAGCTATTTCCATTAGGAAGGTTTAGGTGAGAGGAGAAGGGGAAGGAGAAATAGACTAGAGCAGCTGCCAGGCCATCCAAGACTAAGACAAGAGGGGTACCTGGATGCTTCCCCCGCCCCCCACCGCCCCGTCCCCTTCCTCGCAGGCATGGTCTGCCATGAGTCCTGGGCAAAGCCACCTGAGGGGCAGCATCCTTCTGCCTTGAATTGGGCCAAATGGAGCAAGAGTACACCCCTAGATATTCCAACTGGAAACACCATAAAAACGCCCCTCCCCCAAGCATTTAGATCATTTTGCCAACAAAGGCCAGCGAAGCAGCGCGTTAGAAAAGACACAACGGCAGAGCTGCTGAGCAGGGTGAGGTCTGGAGCCCTGATGTCAGGGCAGCCCCTCGATGCCAACCACTCACAAAAGTCTTTTCTAGAGCTCCTCCAAGACCAGCCCAGTGAGGGCCAGTTTTTCCTCATTCTTCATTTTATGCAAGGCTCAGAGAGGGGAGAGGCTGCCCAGTGTTGCCCAGCAAGCAGGAAGGGCATTAGCCGAGAGCCGGAGCTCCTACCCTGCCCCAGATGTGTGTGGTCAATATAGCTGGGGGTAGATGAGTCCCCACCCGCCTCCTCAGGACACACTCACACACAGGTGACTTCTCACCTGCTCACACAGGGAGACAAGTACAGAATCCAGCTGAGGTTGTCCTGAGGGGCAGGCCTTCAGCTGCACGTGAAGGAAGGGAAGAGCTTGCTGAGCGTGGGGTGTGGGTGCCCAGGAGAAGCACAGCCAAGTGACCTGGAGGTGAACTTAGGTCCAAGCTTCTCTATCTGAAGGTTGCGGTGGCAGCCTTTGGGTCTGTGTTTAGAGGTGAAGTTCAGTGCTCCTGTCCCTGCCAACCAAAGTGGGACTTCCCTCCCCTGCTTGACTGTCTCAGACTCAGAGGAACTGGGAGAGAGCCACAAGCTGTTGCTCTGTTCCGGGGTTGTCCTAGCCCCTGGTTTTCCCTAAACTTCCCACCACCCTTCCTTACCACTGTCCAGCTCCACTGCCCTCCCCAGGCCAGTAGCCAGCCAAGGGAATGTATGTGGAGCCCAAGGAAGCCGCCCTGGGCAAGGTCCCTGCCTCTGAGGATCAGAGTGAGGATACAGAATCAGACTTTCTATATAGGGAGGAGTGCAGGAGTTTGAAGTTACAGAGCAACACACTTTCCATGGGATTGAGAAACACCAAATCACAGTACCAGGGAGGGGGTGGTGGAGGGGAATTGGAGCCCCTATCCCTCACCCCACGCCAGCTCTTGTCTGCCACTCCTGCTGTGAGCTCTGGAAGTTCTGCCCTAACCCTTGCTACTCCCTAGCAACTACTAGGTCTAGTGCTTTCTTCAGGACAACTCGGCCCCCTCTAGTGGCCAGCTGCGGTGGAGGATGATCTAGACTCTTCCTGGGACTGTTGCCTCCCTGGGCCTGGGTAATCTCTAGCTCCTGGCTCATTAGCAGGTCCCTCGTGACAGGTGCGCCTGGGCCCTTCGAAGGACTTGCTCCATTGTTTCCTCTGTGTCTCAGAGGATTCATCATGTGGTGACTGCCATGGTGTGTCCAGAATCTTCCAATTTCAGATTTTACAATGCCCAGATACAGTGTCTTTATACTCACAGTAACAGAAGTCGCAGACCAGAAAGGTAAGGGTAGCATTATCAGTGCTTCTCAAACCATAGCATGCAGGTGAGTCACCTGGGATCCTGGCACCTCCCTGCAGGTTCTGAAGTCTAGGGTGAGACCTGCAATTCCACTTTCCTCATGAGCTCCCAGCAATGTCCAGGCTGCTGGGCCCCAGACCACACTTTAGAGCCAGGGTATAGGGAACCAGTGGTGGGTATGGACCTGGGAACCTAGACCTGGCTTTTCTGCTCACTAGTGATGTGGCTTGGGACAGGATACATCACCACCCACTGGTTCTGTTTCTAACTCCCCTAAAGTGGGGAATTCTTGGGGTCACTTGGGTCCCTTTCATCCCTGCTTCTGTCGTGTCTTTGGGGCTGGTCACTCAGATCTCCCAGTGTGGGCTGGTGTGGACTGGACTCTGACACACCAGCTCTGCAACCTGCCTGCTGGGGTTCCAGGCCTGATTCTGCCACTTACAAGCTGTGTGCTCCCGTGAGGGATGAGCTCCTCGCCTCGCTTTCCTCCTTTATGAAGTGAAGGTAATGATGCTTCTTGTCCCATGGGGTTCAAGACTGAGGAGCTAATCCACGTGTGCCTGCTTGGTACACCTGCAGGAACGTCAGGTCCCCAGAGCTGGACACACCCTGTGGGTGCTGCCTCTCTGCACAGGGGGGAGACCAGAGCACTCCTCCTCCCTTGCAGCCCACCCTGGCCACACCACCCTGCACAGGGCCCTCTGGGTCTCCGCCACCCCTGCAGTGTGGCATCTGCTGCACTCTGGCCACTGTCTCTCCCACGGCTACTGTCCCGTGCCGTTACATAACTGGCCTGTATTTTTATTTTATTTTGTTTATTTATTTATTTAACTGCAATGCTGAAAATTGCAGTTAAATAAATAAAATACTTTGCCAGTAGCTATATGCCCAATCCATATTTTTTTTTTTTATTTTGAGACAGGGTTTTGCTAAGTTGCCCAGACTGACCTTGAACTTGAGATCCTCCTGTCTCAGCCTCTTGAGTTGCTGGGATTACAGGCATGTGCGACCATGCAGGCAGAAGGGTGGTTTTTTTTTTTTTTTTTTTTTTTTTTTGGTACCAGGGATTGAACTCAAGGGCACTGGACCCCTGGAACCCTGGGCCACATCCCCAGCCCTTTTTTGTAATTTATTAGAGACAGGGTCTCACTGAGTTGCTAAATGCCTCGCCATTGCTGAGGCCGGCTTTGCACTCGCGATCCTCCTGCCTCAGCCTCCCAAGTGCTGGGATTACAGGCATGTGCCACTGCACCCGGCTAGAAGGGTGCTTTTTAAAATGCATTTTCTTTGGGTCCTCAGCTGCAGTGTCTCAATCATTCCTCACATGGCGGTGCTTTTTAATAATTTTAAAGATCTGGCGAATGATTGAAAGAGCGATCAAGCGGTGGGTTGAGACAGTGTCATCCAGTGTTCCTCTGCCGCCCCCCCCCCCCCACCACAAACCCACCCCAGCCCCAGAGCAGAGCCCTGCCTGGCCACGCCCTGCCCACCCTCCTTGTTTCCCAGGTGTGTCTGGGTCTCTTGGAAGTGCTCAGGCTTCAGATGAGGTCATGAAGCTAAGAGCAGCAGAGAGCCCAGGAGGCCAGGCCCTGCCGTATTTCCTGAGGTGGATCTGGTGTCAGGACTACTGGGTGAAGGCCACTGGAGGATGGCGCTACTGCAGACAGCACCTGGGGAGTCAGGGTGCTGCACCCTTCACCCCTGGCTACCATAGCACCAGGGCCTCATTTCCAGTCAGGAGCCTCCTGGGGCAGGAAGAGTCTGTGGGGCCTGCCAGCCTCTCCCCTTTCCAGACTACCGCACCAGCAGCCAGGCTTGTGTTCTGGGAGTGAAGGGGGGGTAACGTTCTTATTGACTTATAGATCTCATTAATGTCATGTTATTATGGCCAGTCTACTGTTTTTGCCTATGTTTCCAGAAACCTTCCCCAAACCCTAAGACTGCAAAGAAGATGATATCCCACTTCACAGATGAAGAGACAGGCTCAGAGAAGCTAAGTGACTTTCTTTTTTTTTTTTTATTGGTGCCGGGGATTGAACTCAGTGGCACTTGGCCACTGGGCCACATCCCCAGCCCTATTTTTTGTATTTTATTAGAGACAGGGTCTCACTGAGTTGCTAAGTGCCTCGCCATTGCTGAGGCTGGCTTTGGACGCGCGATCCTTCTGCCTCAGCCTCCCAAGTGCTGGGATTACAGGCGTGTGCCACCGCGCCCAGCTAAAGTGACTTTCTTGGCATCACACAACAAGTCAGTCAATGGTAGAGGATTGGGGCTCCTGACTGCCCAGGATCTTCTCTGATGTCCCTGAATTGAACACTACCATGGTAGAAGGAACCTCAGCCCAGTCTGGGCTGTGCTGGTAGCTGAGGGGGAGGAGGAGGTGTCAGCAAGGGCTGAAGTACAGTTTGGGGACTGTGGGATCTGGCTGTGCTCCTTTCTGCTCCATGGCTGCACTGAAGTGAGGGCTGCCTGCTTTCCATCCTTCACAGCCCAGTGCCTCTCTGGGAGGAGGCTGCTAAGCAGATAGCATGGTGCTGCATGCAGAGCTCACCAGCATTCTGGAAGCTTGTGTTCACAGGAATCTTGGAAGCCCATTGCACTGAGTTCCTGCCCAGAGGGGACCCCAGGACCTGAGGTCCTGCATCCTTGCACTTGGGACAGCAGCAACAGGCATGAAGAGACAGGACAGAAAACCAAATAACCAGAAGTTCCTACACCACTGAGGAAGTATGAGGACATGACCAACTCAGGACCCAGCTTCCTGCAGGCTGCTTGGTTTGAGGGAGCCTTTGCCCAAGGTTATAGCCTGGCAGACATTGGTGAATACATGAAATCCAGCATCTGCCAGTGTATCCCCTCTAGCCATTCCTAACCTCTGACCACCCCACCTCACTGTACCTCAACCCCCCCATTCTCACCCACAGGCCTCACACTTACTCTCCAGGCCCCTTGAGCCCCTGGGCTGCTACTCATGCTGTTCTCTCCAGCTGCAATGCCCTTCCCTTTCTCCCCATTTTCTACCTGCTGAACTTGATCTTCAAGGCCCAGATCAAATGGAGCCCCTAGCGAGGGACCTGCTATGAAGTCCCACATGTGCTAATGACTTTCTGCAGCACACGGCCCCTTTGGGGACAGGAGCCAGGGTGCTGCTAGGGTCCTCCAGCTCTAACAAAAGCTTCTGTCCAGTGGAGTAAAGTGTGTTGGGAGCTGGCAGGGGACCTGGCACATAGTGGGTATGTAAGAAAAGAAGTTTCTTCTCTTCCTCCAGGTCAGCAGCTCTGTCTTAGTAGTGCTGATCACTGCTACACTTAACGAAATACGATGGCAGCAGCACCCATGCGTCAAATGACCACCAGGAAGTAGGCACTCTGTCTAGAGATAGAGGTAGTTAAAACACAGAGGTAGTTTCTGTCAATCATGGAGCATAATGCTTGGCACAAAGTTGGTGACTGATCAACCTATGTTGGATGGATGGAACGAAGGAATGCCTGAAAACCTCGGATTGTTGGAGAAACAGCTAAGCTGGGCCCAGGCAGGGCTCCAGGAACCTCCTAGAGTCCCCCGCCCCCACTCCCTGTCCCTGTCACTAGAGGGCCTGGCTGTGTCTGGCCCTTGTGCTGGGCTACTGGTTTAATGATCTCTGGGTGACTGGCAGAGGTGTAGCAGGGCCACCAGCTCATTCATTCTGAGGCTCCCCTGCCTGGCAGTGCTCCCCGAGTCAGCAGGGTTCTTGTCCTGACCCTGCCTGGGGCCCCACAGAAGTAAGGGTGTCTGGCCAAGCCAGAATCCCTGGTGCAAAACCAAAGCAGATGATCCCAGACACCCACAGGGGGTGTGGTGGGGAAAGTTCAGTTCTGAACAAGGAGGACTAGCTCCTGGTCCCATTTCTCCCACTGATCCCATTTCTCCCACTGACTTAGATTCCCCATCTGGCTCTGGTGTCTGCAGCATCCTTTGGCCATAAGCCTCAACCCCAGTGAATTCTACCCCTGACCTCCCACAGTTCCACATCCCTTCACCTGCCCAGGACGCACCCCTCGGAAACTAGACATAGGTTCATAAATTTGATGGAAGTTTTATCAGTAACGAAATGCAATTCTACAAACCAAGAAAAGCCACCCCCACCCACACAGCCCAGCACCTCCACCATGCCTCCAGAAATACTTGGGGAAGCTTTTATTGGAATCGGGTGTCCCAGCTTTCTGGAAAGTTACAGTTGAGACCAACACAAACCCCAAATTGCTCTCCTCATGACTTCTCCCAACCCATTCCAAATGGCCACGGTCTCTTTCCCTGCTGCCAGGTGTTCTGAATTCTGAGCACCTTGTGTGAGCCTGTTTAGCTGCTATCACCAGGACCTGCCAGAAATTCTGTGGGGACAGCCCAGGCCTGAAAGGGAAAGGAAAACACGCAGGACTCTGCTCATGCTGGTGGCTTGGCCCTTCCTGGGGAAGTGGGGTGCAGTTTGGAGGTCAGGCAGTTTTGGATTACTGGGTTCTCCCCTAAAATGGAAGGCCTGGAGTGGAGAGATAGTACATAAGCCAACCCTGAAAGAGGTCTGACCGCCCTAGTGACGGGCAGGAAAGAGGGCGCTGCCCACGTCAGCACAAACGTTGGGACTGTGAGGCCTGGACCCTGCCAGCTCCCTCCCCGCCCCACCCCCACCCGCTTCCCGCTGTATGGCACATACTTACTTGTGTGGCTGTCTGTCTAGCATCTGCCTCTCTTGCCCAATTCTGGGTCCTGAACAACGAGGACTCTGTCACTCTGCTGCCTGTTCTTGAGCACCTAGGACACAGGAGCTCCAGAGATAGTTTTTGGAATGAATGTAAATTTGAGTACATGGCCAAGATCCTTAACTCTACCTAGGCACCTGTTTAAGTAAAATATGAAAACCTCCGCTTACAAACCAGATGATGATTCACTTTGTAAAAGAAGCATCAGTTTTCGAGGGATTCACTCCAAGTGAAGCCAGGTTACCCAGAGCATTTAAAGGGAGATGTAGGGCTGGGGATGTAGCTAGTGGTAGTAGTGTGCTTTCCTGGCATGTGTGAGGCCCTGGGTTCAATGCCCGCATTACAAAGTAGACAGATGGATAGATAGATAGATAGATAGATAGATAGATAGATAGATAGATAGATAGAGATATAACTTGCAACCAGTGTGTCAGGAACCCAGATGAACAATACTCGTGACCCACTCGACAAGTCAAAAGAGTGTATAACAAGATGGAAGTGGGCAGGCACCCTGTACTGACTGCAGTGGTTCCAGCCTCCTGGAACAATCCAGCAGCTGGATTGTACACCAACATGGGAAAATTGCCTTCCAAAACTCCTTGACATGGGCTGTGCAGCCAGGCAGGTATGGGTTATTCATGCCTCCGTTTTAACGGAATGAAGAAATCTGGCCAGGTGCCTTGGTACATGCCTATAATCCCAGCAGTTCAGGAGGCTGAGACAGGAGGATCACAAGTTCAAAGCCAGCCTAAGCAACAGCAAGGCCCTAAGCAACTCAGTGAGTCTCTATCTGTAAATAAAATACAAAAAAGGGCTGGGGATGTGGCTCAGTGGTTGAGTGCCCCTGAGTTCAATCCCTGGTACAAAAAAAAAAAAAAAAAAGAGGAAAAGGATTGAGTGTCCCTGTGTTTAATTCCAGTTTAAACCTGTTTAAGTAAAAGTAAAAAAACAAACAAAAAGTCATTTTCAGAGCTGGGGTTTGGGCTCAGTGGTAAGCACTTGCCTCACATGTGTGAGGCACTGGGTTCAATTCTCAGCACCACATACAAATAAATGAATAAAATAAAGGTCCATCGACAACTAAAAAAAAAAAAAAAAAAAAAAAAAAAAGTCCTTTTCAGGGCTGAAGATGTAGCCCAGTGACAGAGTGCAAACTTAGCATGTGTAAGATCCTGGGTTCGATTCTCTGCACACACACCAAAAAGTCATTCTTTTCTGGTACAAGAGAGGAGAGGTGAAGCACCTTCACAAAGGATAATTTATACCCTGCCTTTAGGCAGATGTGGAAGAGTAAAGAGGGTTTTTGTATGTTTGTTTATTTGTTTTAGTTTTTGTTTTTTCCCCATCTTTCTCAATTGCCTGCAGCTCAAAAATAACCCCAATGCCACAATGGCACATTTGGGAATGGCATGCTCTGGTCCCCTTCGTCCCCATGGCCTTAAACCTCATCTGTCTGTGTTGACACTTAGCTTTCTACACTAGATGCCAAAACTGCACGTCCAACTGCCTACTTGACATCTCCACATGGATATCTAATGTGTGTCAAAACCTTGAAAGACCAGAAGAGAACTCTAGATTCCTGTCCTGTCCCACTCCCAACTATTCCCCTCTCAGTCTTCATCTCAATAAATGCCACCAACACAAGGACTAATCTCAATTCTTCTTTCTTCTAACCTTCTATATCGAATCTGTCATCAAATCTCATCAGCTCAGTTGGCAGAACACATTCTGATTCCCTCTGCTTCTCTCCCTGCCATCGCTACCAGTCTACTCTGGCTAACACCATCATCATCAACTGGGGCAACTCCATGCCTTCACCAACCCCCCAACTTCCTCTCTCCTCTTCTTAACAACCTGTCAGTAACCAAGATCTTGCACGAAATCTGGCTCTTCACCATGACCTGCAAGGCCCTGGTATTACTTTCCCCTTTGCTCAATTCCTAACAGTTATACTGGGCTTCTTATTAGACCTCGGGGCATTTGCGCTTGCTGTCCTGCTCCTTGGAGCACCGCTGCATGAGTCATAGCATAGCTGACTTCTTCCTAATTGCATTTAAGCTTCAATGTCTAAAGCTAAAAATGTTACTTCCTGAGGTGTTTGTAGAATAAATGAACTTCCAAAGCTTCAGTTTTAACATCTATAAAATGGGAATAATAATTGCAACTGTCTTACTTGGTTATTGGGAAAATTATAAGAGACGGTGAATGTAGATAATGGATGTCCAGCTGTTGTATTTAACGAGCACTCTAATGTGGACTCAAGTTTTTATTAATAGACAATTTGGCTGAGATCACACAGTGAGTGGCAAAGCTATACCCTGGCCAAGGTCCTTTTTATTTTATTTTATTTATTTATTTTTTTAAGAGACAGATTATGCTCGGTTACCCAGGCTGGCTCCAGACTTTTGGGCTCAAACAATCCTCCTGCCTTAGCCTCCTGAGCAGCTGGGACTATAGGTATATACCACCACACCTGACTATTCATATTCATTGTTATTATTTGGAGAAAGAATTTTAAGTAAAATACTTCTTAATTTTTGGGGAAAATACTGAGATATTGTTTTTTTGTTTATCCTTCCTGCCCTTCAGACATGAATTTTGTGGGACTGTGTCTTACACATGACAAAAAGGACAACAGAAAAATTCCCCACATAGGGGCTAGAGTTGTGGCTCAGTGGTAAGAGCACTTGCCTAGCGTGTGTGAGATCCTGGGTTCGTTCTCAGCACCACATTTAAATAAATGAATAAAATAAAGGTCCATCAATATCTAAAAAAATTTCAAAAAAAAAAAAGAAAAATTTCCCACATAACGGTAATATATATATAATACTTTTTTTTTTTGGTACCGGGGATTGAACTCAGGGGAACTCGACCACTGGGCCACATCCCCAGCCCTTTTTTGTATTTTACTTAGTGACAGGGTCTCACTGAGTGCTGAGTGCCTCACCATTGCTGAGGCTGGTTTTGAACTCACAATCCTCCTGCCTCAGCCTCCCAAGTGTTGGGATTACAGGCGTGCACCATGGTGCCCAACATAATGGTACTATATTATGCATACCTAAAATTTCTGGTGTGTAATATAATACAGAAATTATAAAATTTATTTATTTAGTGATGCTGAGGATTGAACCAGGGGGTGCTCTACCACTAAACTACATTTCCAGTCCCTTTTTAAATTTTGAGACAGGATCTTGCTAAATTGCTCAAGCTGTCCTCACACTTGGAATCTTCCTGCCTCAGCCTCTCAATTAGCTGGGTTTAGAGGAGTGTGCCACTGTCTCTGGCCTAAAATTTGAGCTTTCCTAATCTTCTAGCTAAGATTTAACATGACTCTCTTTCTTTTTTTAATTTCGGTGCTAGGGATTGAACCCAGGGCATGCTAGGCAGGCGTTCTAACACTGAGCCACATCCTCAGCCCAGATTTAACAGGTCTTATGTGTTATATGATGGTGAAGCAGTTAGCCCAGCTCTTCTGATCTGGTGAGGTTAGAATTGAAAATTGCTATTGGCTGTCATGTATTTGTTTTGTACTCTGCAGGAAGCAGAGACCCAAGGGACTTTTTTTTTTTTTTTTTTTTTTTTGTACTGGGGATTGAACTCAGGGGCACTTGACCACTGGGCCACATCTCCAGCCCTTTTTTTTTTTTTTTTTTTTAGAGACAGGGTCTCACTGAGTTGCTAAGTGCCTCACCACTGCTGAGGCTGGCTTTGAACTCGAGATCCTCCTGCCTCAGCCTCCCAAGTGCTGGGATTGATTACAGGCACGCGCCACCATGCCCAGCTTCAAGGGATTTTTATTTGGAACACCTGGGGCTGGCCAAGGTCCTTGATGCCAATCTTTTCTTTCCTACTCCCGATGCCACCTCCTGGGCCTGGTAAAACAGTGTGAGGTCAGAACCATGACATGAGACTGTCTTACTAGATTGAGGTCATGTTGGAGGGGCTTGAAGGGCAGACACAAATGTTTCTATTTGGAGTGGGAGCAGTCGGAAGCCATTGTAAGTTCTTGAGCAGGGGTGTGATGTGATGAGTGTTTTAGGAAAGGATCCTGGCCGTGAAGTCACTATGTAGTTATGCCACTATGTCAGGCAATTTAGTTAAGACTAAATTGTCCTTTGTCTTGGCCATTCACCTCCAACATTTAAATCAGCCTACTGCCAGCGGTCCCCTCACTTTGTCAAGAGCTTACACGTCTCTGTTGGTAGTAAGTCCTCGAGGAACATGGACTTCTTTTGTCTATTTATCTCTAAATTGCAATGTGATTCCCAACTCACTGAAGAGGATGGCCATGACCTCTAAGTGGCTCCTGGATGCCGGTGGTTGTTTATTTTACAGGCACGGGTGTACACACTTTCAACGGTTAGTGGAGTCTGGACTTAAGAGCTCATTAGACTTGAGAGCTCTAAAAGTGTTTCTCACAGTGACTTTGTGGGGAGGACATCACAAGGTCATGGGGAGACCCCTGATGGAACAGACTGAGGGTCGGTAAATGGTGTTTATTTGGCTTATGTGGCAACTCAGGATGCTGAATCTTTGAATACAGAGTGAATTGGATGAAGGAAACTAGGGATAGGAGCTGGGGGGTCATGTGGCCTTTAGAGATGAGCAGACGAGAAGGAGTTAAAGACGTTTTCATGGGGCCAGTGTATGATTTATTGATTAGCACTCTCTAGTGACTCCATGTGACCTTGGCAAATACCAGGTCTCTTTATTCTTTATTCTTCCATTTTTTTTAATATTTAAAAAAAAATTTTGCAGTTGTAGATGGACAGAATGCCTTTATTTTATTTGTTTATTTTTATGTGGTACTGAGGATCCAACCCAATGCCTCACTCAAGCTAGGCAAGCGCTCTGCCGCTGAGCTATAGCCTCAGCCCTATTCCTCCATTCTCGACATCAAGGTCATAAGTGAAGGGCCAGGGAGAGGGGCTGGTGGTGGGCCTGGGGGTCTCTGCAATGCATCTGAAGATGCAGGTACATGTCAAATAATGGACAGAAGGCAGACGAAGATGCTGCCACCCCAGGGGAGGTGGGAGTAAAGTCCCGCTGGGTTGCAGGCAGAAGCCCTTCCTCCAGAGTGGGCTTGGCGGGCAGCCTTCCCTCCTTGCTCAGAAACGCCTGAGGGCAGCCTTCTGTGTCCTTCGAGTGGGGAAGACACTGAGGGCTGGAACCCATGTAGCAAGATCATCAGGCAATGACCTCAATTCATGGCATCTTTGTCCCTAGACTCTCCTTCACCTTCCTCTAAATCCCTGCTTTATTTCTTTTTTAATGTTTTTCCATAAAACTACTTCTTATTTTATAGCTGTTTATGACTGGAGGGCACCCTAGCTGCAGACTCCAAGCTGATACTCTGATTAATTCTAGCCCAGCTCCTGACCCTGCCCCCACCCCAGAAGTGAAGAGGGAGGAAGGGGGTGATATAGAGCCTGCAGGGAGAGGCCCCGCTCCTCTGTTACCGGATTGAAAGAGCCAGCATCCACAAGGCCCTGGCCTTGCCTCCTTGTGATGTCTCCAGGCTGCCCCTTGAGGCCACTGTAATGAGAGACGCGTCATTCAGGGCTCTTTTCAGCCCTTTGGACCTATGCACAGGGCAGTCTGTGACTGGAGCTGAGGCTGAATCCAATACCCTGCCTTCTCCACAACCAGCACCAAAATGGTTTTGGGAACGAAGGAGTCTAAAACTAGAGAGCACCAGAAAATCTTGAGGTATGGCCATGCAGAGAGGAGAGAGAGACAGAGAAGAAGGGAGAGAGACAGAGTTACTGATCTCCCATCTACATTTTCTAGAACACTTACCAGGCCCTGTGTTTCAATTTGACATCCAGAAAACACGATCCCTGTTCATCAGCGTACTTAATGAACATTTACTGGATGCCTACTGTGTGCCAGAAACTGCTAAAAATCCCCAGGGAGGGGGTGCAGCGGTGCACACCTGTAATCCCAGTGACTCTAGAGGCTGAGGGAGGAAGATCACAAGTTCAAAGCCAGCCTCAGTGATTTAGCAAGGCCCTAAGCAACTTAGTAAGACCCTGACTCAAAGTAAAAAAATAAAAAGGGCTAGGGATGTGGCTTAGTACTTAACCACCTGGGCTCAATCCCTGGTACAAAAAAAAAAAAAAAAAAAAAAAAAAAAAAAAAAAATCCCCAGGGATTTAGCAATGAACACATAGACAAAGTCCCCCACACTATAGAACATTGTAGTTATGGGAAGAGAGTTAATAAAAGAATGAATAAGTGATCAATAACTGTTAGGTGGTAATAAATGCTACAAAAAAGAAAGAAGGGGTAAAAGAATAGAGGGGTGAAAATGGGGGTGCTATTTTTGATAAGGTGGTCTGAAAGGGTGTCTCTGATGTGACCTTTGAGTGAAGACTTGATGGAGCAAGGGAGTGAGGCATGTGGCCTCCTGGGGTGACAGTGTCCTGGTCAACGCCTGTGTCCCTAAGCAGGAGCAGCGAGGAGGCTGGCCTGGCTGGGATGGTGTTTGCAGCAGTGTTTGAATGTGAAGTCAGAGCAGTTGCCTGTCACTAGATCACATAGATAGGACTCTAGCCTGTCAAGGCCTTTGGATTTTACCCTGCGTGAAACAGGAACAACTGGAGGGCCCCAGAAGAGGGGTGACATGGTCTAATTTTGGGGGGTTCCAATTACATATATATTGGTCTACTTTATAGTGCCCCACAGTAGCTGAGATTTCTTTATTTTTCTCAGTCTTTTTTTTAACTCATTCTATTTTGAATATTTTCTATTGCTGTCTTTTCTATAGTCTCATTAGTTGTTAATCCTATTCAGTAAAATATTCATTTCAGATATTATATTTTCCATCTCTAGAGATTCTACTTAGCTCTTTATTTTTCCAATTTCTCTCCTTATTATGTTTATCTTTTTCCTTAAATCTTGAGCATGTTTATAATATCTTTATAACAAGTATCTAAATGTCCTTGCTTATTCCCTATAATCTCTGACATTTCTGGGTCTATTTCTTTTTTTTTTTTTTTTTTTTTTTTTTGTGGTACTGGGGATTGAACTCAGGGGCATTCGACCACTGGGTCACATCCCCAGACCTTTTTTGTATTTTATTAGAGACAGGGTCTCACTGAGTGGCTAAGTGCCTTGCCATTGCTGATGGCTGGCTTTGAACTCGCGATCCTCCTGCCTCAGCCTCCCAAAGTGCTGGGATTACAGGCGTGCGCCACCACGCCCAGCATGGGTCTATTTCCAGCATGGGTCTATTTCTATCATTTTTTTTTTTCTCTTGAGGGTCATATGTTCCAAATGCAAGTCTGATCTTTTTTTGTGGGGAGGGGAGTCCCGAGGATTGAACTCAAGGGCACTAGACCACTGAGCCACATCCCCAGCTCTATTTTGTATTTTATGTAGAGACAGGGTCTCACTGAGTTGCTTAGCCCCTCACTTTTGCTAAGGCTGACTTTGAACTGCTGGGATTATAGGTGTGCGCCACCACTTCCTGGCTCAGGTCTAATCATTTTTTATTGGAGAATAGAACATTATGAATATACATTCTTGATGCTGGATTGTTTTTTACTTCTTTGAACAGGCTTGGGCCTTTGTTGGTTTTGTTGTTTTGTTTTGCTTTTCACTGTGGATTTAACCCAGGGCTTCAAGCGTGCTAGGCACGCACTCTACCACTGAGCTGCATCCCCAGCCCTCAGGTTTGGGCTTTGTTCTGGCAGATTATTGAGTTATATATAGACCAGGAACCAGGTTTACTTTTTATTTTTTTTAATATTTATTTATTTGCTTTTAGTTGTACACAATGCGTTTATTTGTACGTGGTGCTGAGGATCGAACCTGGGTCGCCCACGTGCTAGGCGAGTGCTCTACCGCTGAGCCACAATCCCAGCCCCCAGGTTTACTTTTAAGGTTTTGTTTGTTCTGTTTTGTTGTGGAACTTGGGATTGAACCAGGGCCTTGCTCATGTTAGGTAAGTCCTCTATCACTGAGCCACAACCCTAGATCCTACTTTTAATCTTTTTAAAGGCAGATCTAAAGGAGCCTTTTCTCTGGCACCAGTTTAGCCTGGCTGTTCGGGCACACCCTTTCTGGGGTCTCTACTGGAGCCTCGTGTCTGCAGTGAAACCTTTCCAACCTTCAGCTGGTGGGACCTCAAGGGACTCCTGGCCCCGTGAGAGCTCTGAGAATTGTTCTTTCCAGAAGTCGTTTTGTTCCTGGTCTGAGGAGTTTTACTAACACCTACAAAGATTCAGGGGAACCCCTGCAGATTTCTGGAGCTTTCTCTTGGTTGTTTCTTCTTCTCCAGCACGCTACCCAGGATGGTTCCAGGTATTGTCCTCCCTGAGCTCAAATCTCTGTCTCCTCCATTCAGCTGGGCTGAAGACATGAGGCACTGTTTCGGTCCCCTCCCTCTGTCACCATCTGAAAACTGCCTTTGGGTAGAAAACCAGAGCAGTTGTAGGGCCCACCTGGCTTGTTTTCCTCCTCTCAGGGATCATAGTTCTAGGCTGTCTGTTTTCCAGCATTGGAAGAATAATCTCATAGGTTTTTTCAAGAAAAAAAATTTTTTTTTAGTTGTAGATGGACACAACAGCTATATTTTAATTATTTTTATGTGGTGCTGAGAATCAAACCCAGCGCCTCACACATGCTAGGCAAGTGCTCTACCACTGAGCCACAACCCCAGCCCTCTCTTAGATTTTGTCCAGTTTTCTAGTTGATTATGGTGGGAGAGAACGCTGCATTCAGTTCCCTCCTGGCCTAAAGCAAAAGTATGGTTAGATCCTGGAGATGTTTTGAAAGTAGAGTGGCAAGGTTTGTTAATGATCAGATATGAGCAGTGAGGGAAAGAAAAGAATCGAGAGCTGGAGGGCTGGGGTTGTGGCTCAGTGGTAGAGCGTTCGTCTAACACGCGCGCGGCCCGGGTTCGATCCTCAGCACCACGTAAACATAAATGCATTGCATTGTGTACAACTAAAGCAAATAAATAAATATTGGAAAAAAAAAAAAAAAGAATCGGGAGCTGGGGATATAACTCAGTGGTAGAGAGCTTGCCTAGCATGCATGGGTTCAATCCCCAGTACTGGGGTGGATCAAAAAAGATTTTGACCTGAGAAACTGGAAAGATGGGTTTGCTGTTTAGAGAGAGGGAAGGCTGAAGTAGGACCTAGGAGCAGGAGGACTGAGAGGCGCTGAGATTCAAGAGCTCAGATTGGGAATTTTTTTTTTTTTTTTTGGTAGGGGGAGAGGTACTGGGGATTGAACTCAGGGGCACTCAACCACTGAGCCACACTCCCAGCTCTTTTTTTTTTTTTTTTTGTATTTTATTTAGAGACAGGGTCTCACTGAATTGCTTAACGCCTTGCTGCCTTGCTTTTGCTGAACCTGGCTTTGAACTCATGATCCTCCTATCTCAGCCTCCTGAGCCACTGGGATTACAGGCATGTGCCACTGGGCCAAGCTGGGGAATTTTAATTTTGAGATGATTCTTGGACTTCCAAGTTGGATGCCAGTTAGATATGCAAGTTAGAATTCAAGGGGTAGGTTGGGACTAAAATGCAAATTCATCTTCTAGATCACTGGTTTGTAACCTTAATACTGGTTATAGCCCTATACTTAAATCACCCAAGGAATGTGAAAAACACACACACACACACACAAAACAATGTTCAGGCTTCACCTGAGGCTCATTCACTCAATCTCTGGGAGTCAGGCCTGGGAATTGAACATTTTTTTTTTTAATATTTTAATTTATTTGCTTTAGTTGTACACAATGCGTTTTATTCAATGCATTTTATTTGTACGTGGTGCTGAGGATCGAACCTGGGCCGCCCACGCGCTAGGCCAGCGCTCCACCGCTGAGCCACAATCCCAGCCCTGGGAATTGAACATTTTGAAAGCTCTTCAGATGTTTCTAATGTGGGCCAGGAGTGAGAACCACTTGTGTAAGCATTATTTAAAGCCTTCCAAGACCAGCTAGGGCAGGGGTTCTCATCCCTGGATGGATTGTGGTTTGGGGATGGAACCCAGGGGCCCACACATGTTAAATAATAGCTCTACCATACAGCTACATCTGCAGCCCTTACCTGACAAGTTTTTTTTTTTTTTTTTTTTTTTTTTTTTGTGGTACCGGGGATTGAACTCAGGGGCACTCAACCACTGGGCCACATC
The DNA here is from genome assembly GCA_025594165.1 of Tamias sibiricus. Taxonomy (NCBI): domain Eukaryota; kingdom Metazoa; phylum Chordata; class Mammalia; order Rodentia; family Sciuridae; genus Tamias; species Tamias sibiricus. The sequence continues at coordinate 57,872,265 of CM046670.1, forward strand.
CCCAGCCCCCTTTTTTGTATTTTATTAGAGACAGGGTCTCACCGAGTTGCTAAGTGCCTCGCCATTGCTGAGGCTGGCTTTGAACTCGCGATCCTCCTGCCTCAGCCTCCCAAAGTGCTGGGATTACAGGCGTGCGCCACCGCGCCCGGCTTACTGACAAGTTTTTTAAAGTCTTTTTTTTTTTTTTTTTTTGGTACTGGGGATTGAACTCAGGGGCACTTGACCACTGGGCCACATCCCCAGCCCTTTTTTGTATTTTATTAGAGACAGGGTCTCACTGAGTTGCTAACTGCCTCGCCATTGCTACATGGCTTTGAACTTGGGATCCTCCTGCCTCAGCCTCCCAAGTGCTGGAATTATAGGCGTGCGCCACCGTGCCAGCTTAAAGTCCTTTTCTTAAAAAAAAACATGTATATTTTTTAGTTGTGGATGCACCTTTATTTTTATTTATTTATTTTTATGAGGTGCTGAGAATCAAGCCCAATGCCTCACACAGGCCAGGCAAATGCTCTACAACTGAGCCACAACCCCAGCCCCAAGGTTTTAAGTCTTGATGCTCAGGTTGTACCCTACACCCCTCCAACCAATTGCATCATCCTCTCTGGGGGCAGGACTTAGAAATTAGCATGTTGTACAACTCCCCAGGGAATTCCAATTGCTGTCAAGTTTTGGAACCCAGCGTGTGACTGTGGCAGCCATAAGAGATGTGATTTGAAGATCGAGTCTTAGAGTTCTTCAAAATGAAGGCTTAGCTAGCAAGAGATCCAAAAGATGTGTTGCAGGGTTTCCTCCAGGGTTTGAGCTCTAGCTGTCCACTTTCATTTAAGACTTTAAAATGAGCTGGGCATGGTAGTGCACACCTATAATCCCAGTGACCCGGGAAGCTGAGGCAGAAGGATCACAAGTTCAAGGCCAGTCTTAGTAACTTAGTGAGTCCCTAAGACCCTGTCTCAAAATAAAAAAAATTAAAAGGGCTGGGGATGCAGTTCAGTGGTAGAGCGCTCCAGATTTCAATCAGGCAGGAAGGCAGGGGTTGGGGTGAGAGAGGGGAATTAAAAACAGAAATTCTGCCTGGAAGTTTGGTGCACGTAGATGGCCTTGTGGACAGCTGGCTTTCTCTTTGGGCCAGCAGGTACAGCGGTCAGTCATTATGTACATAGCGGTTCCCACCACATTCTCTGTGTTGTTGCTGGTTTACATCTTTTTTTTTTAAATATTTATTTATTTGTTTTAGTTGTACACAACACCTTTATTCTTTACATGGTCCTGAGGATCAAATCCGGGCTGCGCATGTGCTAGGTGAGCGCTCTTCCGCTGAGCCACAATCCCAGCCCTGTTGGTTTACATCTTTATGTTCTTTTATCATCATTTTGACAGGGAGAATAGATAAATTCAGGTGATTAGATGATCATCTTCAACCACAAGTCTCCCAACCTTTTCAAAGGTAATATCATTTTTATTTATTTATTTATTTGTTTTTTATTGGGGATTTAACCCAAGGGCAATTTGCCACTTAGTCACATCCCTAGGCCTTTTTATTTTTTATTTTGAGACAGGGTCTCACTAAGTTGGTTAGGGCTTTGTTGTTGCTGAGGCTGGCCTTGAACTTTCCATCTTCCTGTCTCAACCTCCCAAATTGCTGGGATTATAAGCATGTGCCACTGCACCTAGCTAATGTGAACATCACTTTAAAGGCTAAAAGTAGGACTAGGAACTAGCTCAGTGATAGAGTGCTTGCCTAGCAAGCATGACACCCTGGGTTTAATCCTCAACAACACCCAAAAGAGAAATGCTACAAATATTTTCACAGCACCAGATGGTAAAAGTTATATGTACTTCTAGTATCCATTAATTAATAGGGAAGTCTTCTGAATTAATTCAATAGCACTTTGAGTGTATCTTTCGCTCATCCTAAAACCATTTACATGTAATTGGAAATTAACAGCTTAAACATGCAGGAGAAATTTAAGGCAGTGGACAACTCCAGATGAGTGAGTAGATTTGCACCCCTTTGCAGTAACTGCAGAGTCTCCACAGGGGTCCAAGCTAGGTCACTAGGACCCACAGTTCCAGGCCCTGGGAAGGCTGCCCTGAGGAACTGAGGAAGCTTGCTTCCTGATGGTTCTTCCTGTCCATAGCTGTCTCTGTCCGAGGAGATTCATGCAAGGTGGTGTCCTCCCCAAGGGATGCATGAATGATGCTAGCTGACTTCAGCCCTGAGCCAATTATTTGCCCAAAGAAAACAAAGGAAGTTAAGTCCAATTAAGTATGGGGGCTGGGCGCAGTGCCCTCCCTAGTGTCTCGGGAGGCTGAGGCAGAAGGATCGCGAGTTCAAAGCCAGCCTCAGCAATAGGGAGGTGCTAAGCAACTCAATGAGACCCTGTCTCTAAATAAAATACAAAATAGGTCTGGGGATGAGGCTCAGTGGTCGAGTGCCCCTGAGTTCAATCCCTGGTATGCCCCATCCCCCAAGAAAAATTCAGTCTGGGGGTTTTATTCTACCACCTCCTCTTCCCCATCCCTCCTTATCCTTTGTCATTGGAAATTCTGCTGCTTGCTCTCTGCTGGTCACACCTGGGGTGGGAGTTCAAGGTGCCGGCGCTATGCTAAAAGTGCTTTACACACTGCGGTCCAGTCATCACTACTGTCCTGTGGAGGGGGAAGGATTCGCATCATCGTGTGCGGATGAGGAAACAGCTAGAGAGACTCGATGCCTTTCTGAGATCGCAGAGCTCACAAGGAGCAGCTGAGATTCTAACCCAGGTGTCCCCAACTCCATGGCTGGTCCTCACCCCCTCCCCCAACATTGGTGCTACCTGACTGAAGAGGAATTTGGAGACCTAGAGCTGCTTATGAATGACTGCTCTGGGAACGATATTAATCTATGTGCAGGCCTCCTTCATGGCAGTCTCTCTGGTTTCCTCCAGGCCACCCTCCTTTGCTTTTCAGTGCTCCACAAACTGTCCCCAGCCCTTCCAAGCCTGAGCAAAGCTAATGCTGCTCTTGCTGCAGCCGCAGCTCTAGCCAGGGTCCACAGTCCTGGTGCCATCCACCTCCAGGCCGATATTCACAGTCCACAAAGCATTCCAGGGCCACTTCCTCGGCAGAGCTACTTGCTCATGTGGGCTTCACTGGCCCTCCTGCTCTGTTTGGCCTCTGCCACTGATATTCCGACCCCACCACCTCCTTGCCATCTCCTCACGCAGGTATTACCTCCCTCCCTACCCAGACTATTAGACCCTGCCTTTAAAAAATAATGACAAAGTGAGTTGTGTTCAGTTCATTCAAATAATATGTGCTTATTATAGAACATTTAAAAAAGAAAGCAGCACAAAGAAGTGAAAGGGAGAAAAGCCTCATATTTCCACCACTGAAATAATACTATGGAGATTTGCCTTTGAGTCTTTCTTTCTGGATAAAAACTTGGGGTCTTTCTTTTCCTGTTTTGACATATAATGTAGAAATGATTTTTTTAATTTTTTTTTTTTTAGTTGTAGATGGACACAATACCTTTATTTTATTTGTTTTTTTTTTTATGTGGTCCCGGGGATCAAACTCAGTGCCTCACACATGCTAGGCAAGCACTCTACCGCTGAGCCACAACCAAAGCATCCCTGTTACTAGGTATTTTAGTTAGTTTTTTCAACACTGTGACCAAAAGACCTGGTAGAGAAAAACATAGAGGAAGAAAAGTTTATTTGGTGCTTACAGTTTCAGAGTTCTCACTCCATGGACAGGTGACTCCATTGCTCTGGGTCTGAGGTGAGGCAGAACATCAAGAGGCAGAAGGCATGATGAAAGAGGAAAGCAGTTCAGGACAGGAGGATCAGGAAACAGAGAGAGAGAGAGCTCTCCTCACCAGGGACAAAATACAAAACCCCGAGGCACACCCCCAGTGGCCCACCTCCTCCTGTCACACCTACCTGCCTGCAGTTACCACCCAGTTAATTCATTCAAGCAGATTAATGCACTGATTAGGTCAAGCTCTCATAATCCAATCATCTCACCTCCAAAGGTTCTTTTTTTTTTTTTTTTTTTGGTACCAGGGATTGAACTCAGCGGCACTAGACCACTGGGCCACATCCCCAGCCCTTTTTTTTTGTATTTTATTAGAGACAGGGTCTCACTGAGTTGCTAAGTGCCTCACCATTGCTGAGGCTGGCTTTGAACTCGTGATCCTCCTGACTTAGCCTCCCAAAGTGCTGGGATTACAGGCATGCGCCACCGCGCCCGGCTCCAAAGGTTCTTGTAGTGTCTCGAACATGAGCTTTTGGAAGATACCTTATATCTAAACCATAACACCAGGTACATAGTTTTCCTAGGAGAGGACGCACCAGAGTATCATAAGCATGAGTATCTCCCCCACAGACTCTAGCTCAGGGCACCCACTCAGGAGGGCTTTGGTGAAGGCCATGTGAGTAATTGGGTAGTCTGGGGGGGTGGATCATGTTTGTGTGTGGTACATATTAGCTACAGAGGGTCCATTTAGGGAGCTAGAAAATTACAGAGTGTTCGTACTGAGCCCACATTTGCCAACAAAGGGCATGTTAAACAAATCCTGGGAAATTATAGCTTTTACATTCTATGAGTTACTCAGACAGGAAAGTACAAAGGACCCATGTGTTTTAATAAGGACTTTGGGAACAATGATGTTGACCATCACTAGGGTCAGGGAGGGGAGGGCTGAGAGAGGAAGGTTTTCCCACCTGCTGTCTGCAACGAGCAGTGCCTGAGATCCATCACCAAGAAGGGCTTAGGTGCAGCGGTGCCAGCAACGCCCAGGGTGAGTCCTGGATGAAGGGACAGCTCTTCACAATGGAGGCATCGCTGGCCAAGACTCCTGAGGGTTGACATGATGAGAATCCCTCGTGTAGTTTTGTCCCTGAGACACTCTGCATATGTGAAGGGGGAGGCAGGAGCCCAGGGCAGCTCAAGAGGCCAGTGCATGGTGTCTGTGTGTCTTATGTCACAGTGCAGGGCTGTCCTGTTTTTAGTGCTCTGCTGAAGTCATGCAGCCTGTCCAATAGAAAGAGAGGTGAAGCCAGGCACAATGTCGCACGCCTGTAAACCCAGCAGCTTGGGAGGCTGAGGCAGGAGGATTGAGAGTTCAAAGCCAGCCTCAGCAACTTAGTGAGGTGCTAAGCAACTCAGTGAGACCCTGTCTCTAAATAAAATATAAAAAAGAAGCTGGGCGCGGTGGCGCACGCCTGTAATCCCAGCACTTTGGGAGGCTGAGGCAGGAGGATCGCGAGTTCAAAGCCAGCCTCAGCCATGGTGAGGCACTTAGCAACTCAGTGAGACCCTGTCTCTAATAAAAACCAAAAAAAGGGCTGGGGATGTGGCCCAGTGGGTGAGTGCCTCTGAGTTCAATCCCTGGTACCAAAAAAAAAAAAAAAAAAAAAAAAAAAAAAATATAAAAAAGAGCTGAGGATGTGGCTCAGTGGTTAAATGCCCCTGAGTTCAATCCCTAGTACCTGCCCCATACCCCGCTAAAAAAAAATGAAAGAAAGAAAGATGGGTGGACAGCAGAGGCATTTAAGCATTTAACAGCTTGTTAAGTTGTGAGTAGACTAATTTTTTTAAAAGCAAAACCTTCCCAATGGATCAGGAGACTGAGACAGGAGGATCACATGTTCAAAGCCAGCCTTAGCAATGGCGAGGGGCTAAGCAACTCAGTGAGACCCTGTCTCTAAATAAAATTCCAAAAAAAAAAAAAAAGGTGGGGCTGGGGGATGTGGCTTAGTGGTTGAGTGCCCATGAGTTCAATTCCCAGTACAAAAAAAGAAAGAGGAGCTGGGATTGTGGCTCAGCGGCAGAGCGCTCGCCTCGCACGTGCGCAGCCCGGGTTCGATCCTCAGCACCACATAAACATAAATGCGTTGCATTGTGTACAACTAAAGTAAATAAATAAATATTAAAAGAAAGAAAGAAAGAAAGACCCTTTGCTTTTCTGTTTATTGAGCACCTGCTAAGTACCTGGTATTGTGTTAAATGTGAAAGAGACCAAAACCTTGACTTGTTTCTCAAGGCAGCAGTGCTTGGTCTGTGTGGGGCCAGAGTGCTTGTGAGACACAGTTGGCCTCAGCACAATCCACATGTCTGCAGGACGACTGGACCCCAAGCCCACTGAGGGGGTAAAGAGACCAGCATCAGAGCAAGCCTGGGGGTTGGTGGCACGAGAACCTGCGCCCAGAGGGACTGGTGGAAGCAGCTGATTGCTTGGCTGCCCCCATCTTGCAGAGGAGGTTATTTCTCTGGGTATACACAGTCCCCTGCAGTTAGCAGGATAAATATAAACACAGCTCAGAAACTAAGCTTTGCATTCTGGGCTTCCTGCTGCCTCTGCTGCTGCAGGAAACAAATGAGAGAGGGTGCAGGTATGTGGGGCTTCTGCCGCCAAGCGAGCATGCTGTGTGGCTCTGCTTGGGCTGCCATAGCAGCACCCTGCCTGGATGGCTTAAAAGACAGGTATTTAGACGCTGGCCATGGTGGAGCAGGCCTGTAACCCCAGCTATGTGAGAGGCTGATGCAAGAGGATCACGAGTTCTAGGCCAGCCTCAGCAACTTAGGGTCACCCTGTCTCAAAATAAAAAATAAAAAGGGCTGGGGATAGAGCTCAGTGGTAAAGTACCCCTGGGTTCCATCCCCAGTACAAAAAAGAAAAAGGAATGAGAGCTGCATCAATCTGGGACGCAGCACAACAGCAATCCATGGCTCCACTGGCTTGGGCTTCCCACTGGAACAATCAAACTGGGCAAGAGGGAGCCCAGCCCAGGGTTCCATAAAGGGGAGCAAGTGAACAAGCGTCCTGGGAAACCAGAGCTTCAGATACCAAGTTCCAGGAGGAAGGAGTCTTGGAATTTTTTTCCCCTGGGTATCAAACTCAGGGCCTTGTACCTGCTAAGGACATGCTCTATGACGGAGCTAGGCCCCAGCCCCAATCTCATGGATCTTTTTTTTTTTAAGTACCAGGGATTGAACCCAGGGGCACTAAACCACTGAGCCACATCCCCGTCCTTTAAAAAAAAATTTTTTTTTTGAGATAGGGTCTCACTAAGTTGCTGAGGTTGGCTCTAAACTCATGATCCTCCTGCCTCAACCTCCCGAGTCACTGGGATTATAGACGTGCACCACCACACCTGGTTCATGGGCGGCAAAGATGGCTTTTTTTTTTTTTTTTTTTTTTTGGTTTTGCAGAAGACAGAAATGTCTTGAAATTAATGGCTCTACTATTCCTTCACAAGGGAGAAGGGATAACATTTAATCATAGAGAAAGTATTTCTTTTAGGAGCCAGGACACCATGGTCCCTGATTGCTGTTTTCTGACTTGCCTGTCTAAATATAGAGATGGCATTTGAAGTTCCCACCAGAGGAGACTCACTGCTCATGGTTGCCAGGCTCTCACGCAAACCCTGAGGGGTGAGCCTCCACCCCTCACATCCCAGGCCAGATGCGATCCCCTTGGCATAGGACCACACCTCAAGGCTGGCACATCTTCCTAATGTTGGGAAAGTGAGTCGCAGGTAAGGGCACACATGAGGAGCTGACATGCCGACCACGGTCTTTAGTGTCTTCTGTGGCGATGGAGACCTCCCAGGGGGGCCTCCTCCTCCCTGCCCTTCCTTTTGCGGAGTGCCTGACCTGCACAGTGAGCGGAGGGTTGGCTCCGTGCCAAGCACTCAGCTCAGTACACGAACCACCCATCTAACCCTCACCTGCCCTTGAGGTCACACTCTCTCCATCTGATAGAAGAGGAAACCGAGGGCTAGTGAGTAGCTTGTTGAAGGCCTCAGTGAGTAATGGGGCCTAGTTGGACCCAAAGCCCTGACTCCAGAGCCTATGATTTGGCCACTGTAGCCTGAAACATGGGCAGGGTACTCAACCTTTCTGAGGTAAAATAAGCCATGTGACTATCCTGGTCCTGAGCAATCCCCTGGGGCCGGTGTCCTTGTCCTCCCCAGGAAAGGGCTGCAAGGGCCACTGGCTTACCTGTGTCCATTTCTTCCCCTTCAGCCCCTTCTGAAGCACTGTGCAGTCTGACATCCATGAGGTTGTGTCCCCTCCCTTCAGGCCTTGAGCTGGCTTCCTCCCAGCTGCCAAATCCCAGGAGAACTGTCAGGTTTCCATCTTACTAGAATCTTCTAGAGGTTTCTGCCCACTTCCTTTCTTCCCAATCCACCTACTTCCTCTAGGTTCATGCTCTCATGTTTTGTGGACTTCCTTGGACTCCCTTCCTCAGCCCCTTCCAGCAATTGCTCTGGTCTGGGTCACCCCTGCCTTTGCCATCTGCAGCCTTGAACTGGACTCCCTGATCCTGCCTCTACAATTGTCCTCCACGCAGAGAGACATGCTTTTTTATCCTGCCACGTAAAAATTTTTAACAGATAACCCTTGATGGAGAACATAAAATACTAGGTGCAAAACACAAACTGTTATTTCTTCAAATAGCTGTCTTGTTGTAATTGAAAGATTCTAGGCTTGAGAGATGGGGTTGAGAAGGGAGAGACAAACGCTGGCTCAGATCCAAGGCAGTTACATGTCCTGTAAGCTACATTATTTCTTATGGATTCAATTTCCTCATCTACCAAATGGGAACCATGATGACATTGTCTTTACTGGGTTATGGTGATGACTAAATTAGATAAGACATAGAAATTTGCTCCACACTGTCCAGAGCTATTAAAAAATGTTGATGTTTGTTCTTATAATCTAATTTCCTTCGAAAATTGCATGAGATTCTTCTGTCAGAGGGGAAAAAAAGACAGTTATCAAATATATTCAGCAATATTCATTATTGCTTGAAATTTTCTTGGATATTTATTATATTTCTTTTTTATACATAAAGCCATCAGTTTATCTGTTTATCCTTCATGCTAAAATCAGTAAGAGTGACAGCTTTTCCCCACCAGAGATAGTGTGTGTGTGTGGAGAGGGGACAATTCCTGACTCTTCTTTTGTGCAGTATTTTCTTTCTTTTTCCCTCTTCTCTGTCTCCAGCCCTCTGGCTTCAGGACCTTTGCTCTGGCTGTTGACTGAGACTCTCTTATCACAGATGTCACCTGTTTCCAGTCCTTAATCAAATGTCACTTCCATAATAAGACCTGCCCTGATCCACCCCACATAATGACCACAACCTACCCCCCCCACCTCTCAGCATGCCTACCCTCTATGCCTGGTCCTGTTTTGTTGTTGTTGTTGTTTGGGGCATAGGAAGGAGTTCTATTTTCTGTAACATTTTCTATCTTGCCACATAATGTACTTGCATAGTATTCATAGTTTTGTGCCCATCTTCCATGCTGCAAGGTAAGCTTCGTGAGGGCAGGGAACTTTGTTCGTATCACTGATGAATCCCAAGGGCCTAGCCCAATGCCTGGCCCACAGAAGGCCCTGGGTAAACATTGCCAAGTGAGTGACACCTTCTCCTTAGGCTTTAATTCTTTAAGTGCTGGGATTCCCCAGGGACTCTTCTCATACCGTACATGCTCCCTGGAGGTCTTATCCACACGACCCATCATCGCCCCAACACAGACCCTGTCTCCCAGCACCTCCACCTGCTGGGCTAAGGTGCCTTCACCATGCGGCTCTGGCAGCACCTCCTCTGGAAAGCCCTTCTGGCCTCTTTGCTTGCTTCCGGGCATCCCCTGCCATCTCTCTTCTCACCATTTTCATAGGGTATTATGGTCATTGTCTTCAGAACAGGAACCTTATTCATTTTTACTCATAAACTTGAAAAAAATAACAGTGCTTGTTGGGTGAAGTTATGGTTTCAAAAACAGGAAATACCCCATTTGTACTGCAGAAAATGTGAAATATTTATAAAAGGATACAGAAGAAACAAAATAAAGATCCATATTTCCACACCTATAAGCATGTTCCACATATGGAATCAAATACATCCAGGCCCACATACATGTACATCCATCATCCAATAAATTGGAAGACCAGGAAAGAATCCTTTACAAAAAATAATGAATGGCATGTCCTAAGATGCTGTGACAGGATGCCAAGGGCAGAGTCATTTGGAGAAAGGTAAAGGCAGCTCCTGAGAACCAGGAGCTGGGCTGACACACCAGAGCTGGACTGTGCCCACGTAGGACACAAAGGATCCCACAGAACGCCTGCACTAGACAAGGCCAGGTGCCGCCATGACGGAGTGAGCTAAAAACAAGACCTTTGCCCATATTCAATTCCAAACCCTGGCCAAAAAAAGAACATCACCCAAGCCACAAAAATGACTGAACATTTTCCTGTGTGGCTAATATGAATGACTAACCATGCTTGTTGTTCCCACCCTCTAGCCAAGAATTATTAAGGTATCCAATCAGAGAATCACCCTGCTCCCTAGCAGCATCCAATCAAGGGCAAAGCCTGCTTCCATGAGCCCTCCCCCAAGTCACCTAACTCAAGCCCAAATCCCAGAATTAGTCCTTTCTGATGGTCCCCAGCTCCCCATGGTGGATAATGAGCTCTGGTCACCATAAGCCCATAAATCCAATATTGTTCAACCACAGTTGTGTTCCTAGCAGTGTCTGGCTGTGGAGCATGGGCAGTATTACTCATCAAGGTATTCCTTCCTTGCCCTCAAGTCTTAGAAACATGTTAAAAGGATGAAACTAAAACCAAGATGGAAGCCACCATCCTGGTAGTGTCTGCTGATGGTCACCAGACAAGGAGCCAGTCTGTTGGGAATGTAGCAGCTGTCCCCCACATTCCTGAGGTGTAGAAGGTGGGGGAACATCTAAGACATGGGCACGTTCTCATAGCAAGGCAACAGAGTAAAATACACAGGGCTAAATGGTACTCTGGGACAAGAGGCAACAGGACCGGACAGAAGGCTGCGCCTAACCAAGCGCCTGATGAGCTGAAAGTGTTACCAGATGAGGAAAAGATTCAGACAGGTGAAGGGAAAAGGAAGTAAGCCACTCCTGCCTTGGGAAGGTGAATCACAGGAGCTCAGAGAGGCCTGAGCAGGAGACACCAGCAGGGCTGTGCTTCAGTGACGCCACTGTGCAGCTGCGTACAGACTGAGGCACAGTGCTCCCAGCCATCAGGGCCTCTCTGTGCATATGCAGAGGGGCAAAAGGCAAAGCAATGCAGTAAAAGAATGTGGGTCTGGAGTTGGGCAGACCTGCGTGGCAATCCTGGTGGTGCCATTTTCTATGACCTTGAACAAGGTCATTAAGTCTCTGAACCTTCAGCTTCCATGACCTTTTATCACATGGGAGGTGGTACAAACTCAGCCTGCAGACTCAGGGCAGGCATTTGACCACACTAAGCCTCCCCACACCTTGCCCCCTGTGCAGTACAACTGGGAGCATGTTTCAGAGCAAAATCTCAGTTGCATTCTCTGAACCTAAGGCTGAGTAGGACCTCAAAGGGTGCCATGGAAGGAGCTGTAGCTGTGGGGCCTGAGGCATGCACTCTGGTTCTTTCACTCCCATCGCCTGACTTCCCTGAGTTCTGGTTTCCTCGCCTGTATAATGATGACACCTCCTCTGCAAGTCATCCTGGAGACTGTGCCTTTAAGAGCACCAGCAGAGCCCCATCAATCCAGTTCCCTCCACCCCTCACCTCCTGTGCACCAAGCATCAACCTTCTAGCCTGTGGCAGCTGAGGGCCGACTGTGCAGTCAGCACCAGCCCAGCCTGCTGGGAGAGGGTCATAGTTCAGCCCCAGCCCAGGGGTGAAGTCCAGACCCTGCTAATCCCCGCCAGGCCCAACAGAGACCCTGGTGCTGAGGTGCTGGGGGCAGCCCCTTCAGCCTGTTGACAGCCCCAGGCAGGGCATGTCAGTGGGTTAGCAGGGCAAACACCAGGCTCTCCGTGGACCTTCCAGGGTTCTTCCCTAGCTACAGCTTTAAATTACAGGTTTGTTTTCATCATGACTTCTTGTCCTTACTACTCCTCCAAAACATCCACTGTCTGTGGGAAGAGGCTGGGGGAGAAGGTCAAGTTCCAGGATACCTCAGTCAGACGGAGCTAGACCCCAGAGGACTGTGCATTAGCCGGCTGTCCCAGAGGGGCTCCCCTGTATCTAGCCTCTCATCAGGGGCTCTGCCTTCCCCACATGGCCCCTCAGCCTGAGCACTGAGTCCCTCAAATGGGGCTTGTGGCTGCATGGTGGTGATGAGGGTCTGTTTTTTCTCCAGGGATATAAAACCTAAACTGATTGAGAAGAGTTGAACTCCCACTGAGAGCAGGCTTCCTCACTTTCCAGAACCATCACCATCTTCCTTTAAAAACCTGCTCCTCTAGGGCAGCATTGGAGGCAAATGTGATTGCACTGACATTCTGTTGGCACTCCAGTCGAGGTGATGGACCTGCCTTCTCCCCAAGGCCCAGTCCACCTCCTCTGGAGAGGTGACCCCCATCTCAGACCTTTTCCCAGTGCTGCCCACCACAGCCCTGTGGGGGGGAGGGTAAGGAGAGAGCCAGGTAGGCCAAAGCTTCTGCAACTCAGTGCCCCAACCCAGGGCTCCTGTTGACAGGTCTTGTCCCACCAAAGACCTTCTCTGGTCTTGGGTTTGGTCTTTCCCCTAGGTCCTGGGCTGAGGTAAAGGGCTCTGCTCTTTTTGTGGGGGGGGGGGGGGACAGAAGGGGTGTGATCTCATTCCCCCGAAGAGAATTAGTCATCAGAGAAGCAGAGACAGATCTGGGGGGGCAGGATGGAGCCCAGCTCTATGTAAATGAGTCATCTTCCCGCCAGCTCCACGGGACCTGCTCTTGACAGCTGCTCCCCAGGAGAGGTTGTTAAGCGGGAGCTACCCTGAGGCAGGAGTAGTTAACCGGCTTTTAATAACTCATTTTGCTGAATGATTTCTGGTGAGGAGAGAAGAGATTAATCCCAGAGACGAAGCACAGAGATGGGGGTCGAAGGCAGCCCCGCTGGCAGCAAGGCTGTGCCAACGCAGAGCCTCCCAGAGCTGACTCCAGGGAGTCACTTGCCTTTGCTCACCGTTTATCAAAACCTTTCACATGTTCGCAAATCACTGGCCAGTGTGTGTGAGAGGGTGGCCAGCGTAGAGCTCTTAGCACACCGGAGGCCCTGGGCAAGTCCCCCAGCACCTGCTGGGTTCAGTCCTGCTTTCTTAGCTCCCATCCCCCTCAGCCATCCCCCTGCCTCCCTTCCTGCTGTCATTAAACAAAGAAAATCATCCCAAAGGCCTCAAAGAACCAGCCCAATGCATAGCAAACAGGGGAAGGGGCACTTGCTCCACATGTCCTGCTGACTGGTGCCTCTTTATCCTGAGCATCTAGGGTGAGATGGAATGCCAGTCCCACCCCCACTGTGGAGGGAAGGCAACCGCGGGCTTCTGCCCTCAGGGAGCGACCAGCTAGTTCTGCAAATTAGACAAATCCATAAATGCCAACAAATAGAGCAGCCTACAATTGCAGCTTTTCCAGCAACAGCCCCATTTTTAACCCCCCCCTCCACCCACACACTGGATTTGGTGCTTACCTCTAGCTAGGCCTCCTACCCAGCGCCAGGCCCAAAGCTAGAAGGGAGCCCAGAGGTGGAGAAACAGGCATGGTGCGGTGAAGACAGCAAGTCAATGGTAGAGCCAGGTTTGAGCGCATGCACAGGGCTTTTCCTTACCACCAAAATTCCTCCATGATGTTATGATGTGCCGGTTCCTTGCATGCTTCACCTGGGGCATTTTGGCTGTGATATGTCAGGCTTTGCCAATTCAGCCCGGTGCTTTGGGGACACTTCCACATCCTAGGCACTGCAGGAAGCGTGTCCTCAATCCTCACAACATATAATGCTGGTGCATTTATAATGGATGGTGTCTGAGATTTGATGAACAACAATGAGTGTTGTTATCATCCCGGTTTGTGAGATTTGTAAACTGAGTCTATGTAACAGATAGGTATTGACATAAGCAAGCACTGGACCATCTTAGAGGGAGAAGGCGAGGGTTAGAGAGAAGCATGTGCCCATGTGGCCCCATGGGCAGGTGGGATGCCAGAGCCTGCTGCCACGGCTCCTGCTCCCAACTCTGCCCTCTGAGAAAGATGGTGTTGGCCCTTCCAGAATCTGAGGAATGGAAACCCCTGAGCTCCTCCTCTGAGCCTGATGTTACCAGGGCTCCCTACTTTCTCCAAAGCAGGGCGGGTTGCTGGAGAAGCTCCTAGGGATGCTGGGCAATGCTCACTTGTGGGTACTCTGGAAATCCCACCCCATCTTCAAGGTCTTTCCTAATCACTCCACCAGGAGAACGTTTTCTCATCTAAACTGATCTGGCTGCACTGAGAATTGTTTTAAATTCTCCAGGTGATTCTGTTGTGCAGCCAGAGTTGAGAACTGCCAAACTAGTGTATCTGCCTCTTTCCCTTATCATATCACAAGCTCCTTCCTCTTTTTACAGATGTGCACTCTGCCCGTTGCTCCACTCGGCCATCTTGGGCAAGTTACTTAATCTCAATGTCTATCTATTACATAGACTCAGTTTATAAATCTCACAAACAGGGACGATAACAACACTCATTGTCATTCATCAAATCTAAGACACCATCCATTATAAATGCAATAGCATTATATGTATCATGAAGAATTTTAAATGCTGCTAAGTAAACCACATCAGGCCATTGATTGTAATGTACATTGTGATTTGAGAGATGTTAAAATGTGAGAAAAAGGGCTGGGGTTGTGGCTCAGTGGTAGAGCACTTGCCTAGCATGTGCTCAGCCCGGGTTCGATCCTCAGCACCACGTAAAAAAATAAAGGCATTGTGTACAACTAACACAAATAAATAAACATTTTTTAAAAATGTGAGAAAAAGGGGCTGGGGATGTGGCTAAGCGGTAGAGCTCTCGCCTAGTGTGTGCGCTGCCCGGGTTCGATCCTCAGCCCCACGTAAAGATAAATGCATTGTGTACAACTAAAAGCAAATAAATAAATATTTAAAAAACAAAACAAAAAAAAAACTTTAAAAAAAAAATGTGAGAAAAAGCTGGGACTTAGATTCAATGAAACATGATCACATGGTCGGTGCCTCCAAGAATTGTTGTGGGAATTAAATGAATTGCTATGCGTGAAGCACTTGGCACAGTGCCAGGAAGTGGTGAGGGCACCATTCATGTCAGATCTATCCCTCCACATTTCTACCCCTTCGTGACTTTTCCTAGCCATCCTTTTAACACTTGGTCTCCCAAATGGTCTGGGATTATCCCGACTGGTCAGCTGAGATCCCCAGGAGGGGTGTAGGTTAGGTACCATGGTTTAAGAATCATTGCTCCTCCTGTAATCCCAGCACTTTGGGAGGCTGAGGCAGGAGGATCGCGAGTTCAAAGCCAGCTTCAGCAATGGCGAGGCACTTAGTAACTCAGTGAGACCCTGTCTCTAAATAAAATACAAAAAAGGGCTGGGGATGTGGCCCAGTGGTTGAGTGCCCCTGAGTTCAATCCCCGGTACCAAAAAAAAAAAAAAAAAAAAAAAAAAGAATCATTGCTCCAAACCAGTACAGTGAGATGTCTATTTATTCACTCAACAATTCTCCGTACCGGTCACCATTCCAGGCATTGCAGGGTCACAGTGATTTTTTTTTTTTTTTTTTTTAATGTGAAAAATCCTGTTGTGTTTCAAAATGCCTCATCCTTACTTCTTCATGAGGGTGAAGCGCAATATTTCCCAAAGATTAAAGTGATCAAATATACTTTGTGGTCAAAATAGCTTGGGGACCCCAGGTAGTGTTAGGATCCACACATCACATGGGGCACATCACCACAGGAAGCACTCTGAAAAGTCCCAAAGCAAATAAATTTGTCTCGCTTTAAGTCATCTTTCTTTAACCAGGGGACTTCTCCCCACCTCCATCCCCATTCCATCTTTTTCTCATCCTGAGAACACATTTTGGCATAGTGTATTGCAGTTTACAAACAGGGGCACATTGGGAGGCTTACATTTCACAGAAAAAGAAATCGAGGCTCAGAGAAGTTAGCAATAGTGACTTGCTTCAGTCACTTAGCTGATGGAAACCACTACAGAATTCAAACTTTTGAATTTAAATCTGGTGCTTTTCCTGGACACTGGACTGCTTAGCCAGGTCCCAAACTATCAATGCCCCCCAGAATATGTCTAGGTTTGTGCCACAAAAAGCTGAAACAGGAAAGGATTCATGTGCTCATGTAAATGGAATTCCAGAGGTAAAAGGAGCAACATGGCTCCCTGTTTGACCAGACACCAGGACGATCAGATCTCCTCTCTCCCAATCGGCTTTGTACAGTGTCAGCTTCATGCTAAAGCTGGTTCTCCTCCTGGCTCCTGAAGGCTGCTGGCCACTCCTGGGACCACCTCCTGCTCCCTGGGTCCAAGACAGCTCTGGTAAGAGGGAGAAACCTTTAATTTGAAACACTCAGAAAAATTCTCTTCTCTTTGGCCTAAAGGAGGTCACATGCCAATTCCTAAGACAATCTCTGTAGCCATGAAAATGCCCTGTGCTGATTGGCTTAGGCTTCCCCATCCTTGAGCCAATCATGGAAAGGAACTGGATTACCCTGATTGATCTGGACTAACAGTGCTCATTCTTGGAGGTGGGTCAGTTCTTCATGTAGCCTGGCTTGCTGCTCAGTGAAGGGCTGGGGAATGATTGTTAAGGAGATGATACAATGTCTGCCACTAGGATATTGGAGTCAATGGAAATTCAAGTCAGATAGTAGCAGTTGGACATATTCCAACCAGGAGGGTTATCGGAGATGCCTTATTAACATTGTATCTTAAAGTAATTTACTTATATCAAGTTTGTCTGGGGAATTAGCTAGAATGCAGATTCCTGGGTCCCTAACCTAACGCACTAAATAGACCCTCTGGAATGGAACCAACTTTGGAATTTGCATTTTAACCACACAGCTCCATTGCTTGGAACAGCCCTGGTTCACACATGCTGTCCTGGAGTAATTATGAGCAGTGCCGGTCTTACTCTCAAAAATACTTCAGATTGGACTATAAATTATATTTCCCACCCCCCTTGGAGTTGACAGTACAGAGCCCAGCAGGAAAAGGACCCAGAGGGTAATGAGCCAAGACTTCCCATCTGTCTGGCCCAGCGGAAAGGGCACGGGCTGCTCAGCCTCTTGCAAGCTAACCCGGGGACAATCTTTGCCTCTCTGGCCCACTTGCTTCCTAAGTGGTTGGTGTAACAGTGCCTTCTTCGTAGGAGGTTGGGGAACTGGATAGGAGAAGCATGCTGAGTGTCCAGCAAAGGCTGCCGCCCAGGGGTGCACAATACATCCCGTCTCACTCTCAGGCTCCTTGAGCTGAACTCCAAAAGCCCTATCACCAGGGCCTATTTGCAAAGGCAGCACCAGACAGGCTGTGGGAACACTTCACAGCTTTTGTCAAAGTGGCATAATAAAGCCCCCAAGTGTCTGTTCTTTGCAGATTGGAATGGCAGATCAATTGTGGCATAAACAAAATCGCAGGTGTGCTGTGAACCCAGGGACAGACTACACCTCTGCAGGGTGTGACTGGGAGAAGGAGATTCTCAGGGCGGCAGGGTTTACCTTTTCCCTGGCTGAAGCTTCAAGGCCTCTCTCCAGATCCCATCTGAATTCCCACAAGTTGTTAGAGCTTGAGGGTGGGGGGCTACTCCCCAACTCTGGAAAGCAACCGACTAGGCAGTGGAACTACACACAGACCTGACCCAGGACCTCGGCATCCTGAGCTTGGTGCCTATTGACAACGATGGGGAAAGAGCATGGACCATCCGTTCCCTGCCTGTCTCCCAAGCTGACTCTATATAGGAAAGACAGGAAGAGAAGTAGACGCAGGAGCCAGACCTCAGGAATCAGGCAGTAAGAGGGACACTTTCACCGGCTGCTTTCTGCTCTGTCAGAGAAACTCCAGACCTGTCTGTCCCCTTCATTCTGGACAGAGAATACCACACATCTGGTCACACATCTGGCGTCACATGGGGCCTGCAATCACCACTTGACCAAGGGGCATGCTGAATGCAAGCTGAGCCAGAGCCACAAGACCCCAGCACAAATTCTAGCCAAGACTCTGTGGGACAGCAGAGAAGAGCAGTGCTCTGTCTCAGGGGTGAGCCTGCTGGCAGCATAGATGGGGCTGGTACAAAACCCTAAGAAAAGCCGGGCGCGGTGGCGCACGCCTGTAATCCCAGCACTTTGGGAGGCTGAGGCAGGAGGATCGCGAGTTCAAAGCCAGCCTCAGCAATGGCGAGGCACTTAGCAACTCAGTGAGACCCTGTCTCTAATAAAATACAAAAAAGGGCTGGGGATGTGGCCCAGTGGTCGAGTGCCCCTGAGTTCAATCCCCGGTACCACAAAAAAAAAAAAAAAAAAAAAAAAAAAAAACCCTAAGAAATGTTGCAAGGGACCTCCAAGCCGGCAGCCCAGATCATCTGTGAGGACAGGAGCAGCATCTGTCTGGCTTCCCACCATCTCTCTGAGCTGCTGCCAACCTTGGTCCTTGATAAAAGTTCACCAAAGGAATGAGTGGGTGGAGATTGGGGTTAACAGCTGCATATCTGGTGTTGTGACCTTGCCGAGGCTCTGATAAGGCCACCTCACATGGCAGGGAATTGGGTAGAATGGTGGGTGGAGAGGCAGATCTCCTAGGTTCGGTCATCCAGGCAAAAGGCAGATCTTCAACGGGAAACCCAAACTCCAAAGGAGGCCTTGGGCAGAAGCTAGGAGTCTAGGCATGGAGGATTCTAGAGTGTGAGGATGCCCCTGGTGGTAGGAGAAATGGCCTTGGCTATGTGGAAGTAGGTCAGGCAGGGCAGAACTGTGGGGACCCCAAGGGACAGATAAGCTGTTCAACCAGGAGCTGCTGCAGTCCCCTCTGCATCTTCTCCCATGTGCTGTCCCTAAGCCCTGGGTCAGTCTCGTCTAAATGGTCAGATTCTCTCAGCCAGTGAACCCAAATTGGAAGGAGCATTAAGGGAAAAGCAGGGGCCCTGATCCTAGCCAAGGAGGCAGCAGTGATCAGTAGAAAGAGCCATAAGGGACAGAAGACTTGGGAACAGCCACTCCCCCATGAAAATACTCTCCTGGCGGTGGTCCTGTAGGACGGTGATTTGGTTTCCTAAGAGCAGTGGAGGTCTCTGGGTTGCTCCGAGGGACAGTCTTACGTGGTGGGCAACATGGACTACAGATGTCAGCAGACGTGGCCTTCAGTCTCACTTCCATTTCCCAGCTGCGGTTTCCTTGTCTGTTGAGCGGAGCCTGCAATGCACCATCTTTTTTTGTTTTTTCTTATAATTTGACCAACCAAGCTGGGCACAATGGCACACACCTGTAATCTCACCTTGGGAGATTGAGGCAGGATTGTAGGTTCAAGGTCAGTCTTGGCAACTTAGTGAGACTCTGTCTCAAAAAAAAAAAAAATAAAAAGAGCTACAGATGTGGCTCGGTGGTAGAGTGCCCCTGGGTTCAATCCCCAGTATCACAAATAATAATAATAATTTGACCAATGAAGTATATTTCCCTAAAAATATCTGAGATTTTAGTTTGCTTTTTACCTAGTCTTAGATTTTATATTAGTGGAATAATACAGAATGTATTCTTTTTTTTTTTTTTAATATTCTTAGTTGTAAATGGACACAATACCTTTATTTTGTTTATTTACTTTTATGTGGTGCTGGGGATCGAACCCTAGGTCTCACACATGCTAGGCAAGTGCTCTACCACTGAGCTACAACCCCAGCCCACAGAATGTATTCTTAAGTGTCCAGCTTCTTTTGTTCAACATTCTTTTTGTGAGACTCATCCATGTTGCTCTAAGTATCTGTGGTTTGTATTTTTATGGCTGTATAGTATTCCCTTCTGTTGCTGGACACTTTGGCTATCAAGCTAGTACTTTTAAATTTTTTTGACCATTTTTCCATTTTATTCTTTTTTATGGCTTTCTTATTTATTTTTTATTTTTATGTGGTTCAAGCTAGAATTTTTAAAAAATACAAACACATACTCCCACTCCACATGTAGCCATATAAATTTAGAGGTGATTTCTTTCTTTTTGTGGGGTGGTTGCTTTATCTCTGGCCTACACGCTAATCCCAAGTCTTTTTTTTTTTTTTTTTTTTATTGTTTTTGGGAGAGGGTCTTGTTAAGTTGCTCACTAAATTGCTGAGAATGGCCTCAAATTTTTGATTCTCTCACCTCAACCTCCTGATTGGCTGGGATTACAGGCACACACCACCATGCCCAGTCCAGAAGTGATTTCTTTATGAATCAGGGACTTGAGTTTGGCTTTACAGTATAGCAATCCCTCTATCTTTTTTTTTTTTTTTTTTTTTTTTGGTACCGGGGATTGATCTCCGGCACTCGGCAACTTGGCCACATCCCCAGCCCTTTTTTGTATTTCATTAGAGACAGGGTCTCACTGAGTTGCTAAGTGCCTCGCCATTGCTGAGGCTGGCTTTGAACTCGCAATCCTCCTGCCTCAGCCTCCCAAGTGCTGGGATTACAGGCGTGCGCTACCACGCCCGGCTAGCAATCCCTCTATCAAGTTCCTGGATAAACTGCTAGTTTGGGGTTGGTTTTCGTTTTTGTTGTTTTTTGTTTGTTCGTTTGTTTTGTTTTTCACTCTTTGGTGGCCAAAGTCTGGATGTAAGAACATAACCCATCTTCTTTAACATGGGTAATATCATAGGATTTCCCCCAAACTTGAGTCATTAAGCATAAAATGAACACCAGGACAGGCATTTAGGCATTTCCTCAGGGAATCTAGAGAATGATTAGAATACAGGTTTAGGAAATTTACTATGAAAGTATTACAAGAGATGTTTTCTTGGTCTGTTTAGGAAAATAGCCAAATGGGACCAAATTCTTCTCCATCCCTTTCCCGGGGCTGGCTTACTCCATTGGCAGCTTGGCCTCCTGCCATTGGGCATGAATTGGACAGAAATGCCCCTGAAGTTTTGCTGCCAGAGCTACCGAGATGCACCATGGTACTTCTTAGATAGAGGGTCCATTTTCAGCTCAGACTCCAAACAACAAGTGATTCTTCCTGTCAAGAGATTAACCCCCTCCCCTTGGGTCCCACAGAGAGACCACAGCCAGCACAGGCAGAGCTCAGGTCCCACGGCAGATTAGCCTCTCTGTACTGCCCTGGATGTCTGGGGAGAGCACACAGATGGGCAGCCAGGCCTTCTGTAGAAATCAATTGATAAAGACTCCTTCAAAGCCTGTGATTTAAACAAGTAGGTAGCTTAGTAGTTATGTAAGGTTTTAAAGCAACAAGCAGCTGCCCAGCTACAAGTCAGACCTCCCAGGACCAAGCCCAGACGCACAATCAGCAGCTGGGCCCAAACCTTCACCCTTGGCCACAGTGTGTGTGTTTTAGTCAGCTTTTTTACTGCCATGACTAAAGGATCTGAGCAGAACAATTTTAGAGAAGGAAAAGTTTATTTGGGGGCTCAAGGTTTCAGAGGCCTTAGTCCTTAGAAGACCTGCTCCTTTCCTTGGGGCTTGAGATGAAGCTGAACATCATGGCGGAAGAGTATGGCTCAGGGAAGCAGCTCACCTGAGATCTGGAAGCAGAGAGAGACTCCACTTGCCAGATACAAATATATACCCCAAAGCCATGCCCCAATTTCCACCTCCTCCAGCCACATCCTATTACTTAGTTACCACTCAGTTAATCCCTCTCAGGGGATTAAATCACTGATTGGGTTAAGGCTCTCACAACCCAATCATTTCTTTCTTTCTTTTTTAATGTTTATTTATTTGCTTTAGTTGTACACAATGCGTTTATTTTTACGTGGTGCTGAGGATCGAACCCGGGCTGCTCACATGCTAGGCGAGCGCTCTACCGCTGAGCTACAACCCCAGCCCCCCAATCATTTCTTATCTGAACCTTCTTGCATTGTCACACACATGTGAGATTTTGGGGGACACCACATCTAAGCCATAACAGTGCATAAGGGTGGTTGATAATGATCTCCCCCCAATGGCAGAGCCATGCTGGCACTCTGAAGGCCGTTGGGTGGACTCACTCTCCCATGATCCTTTTGTCTGCTTCATAAAGCCTTTTTCAGAGACCATAAACTGTAGCTACCTGATCACACTCTACCTCCTTCCCGAGTGAGCAATCCCAATGAAGGTGAAGGTTGTATGGAATTCTATTCTAACAAGGGCATCTACCCAGGTATGCCACAAGTTGCATTAAAAAATCAGTTTGGAGGGTGGGAAAACAGGTGTCACTTGTTGGCTTTTGGGCATGTCAGTGGTTTGCACCTGAGCGGTGATTTCTGTTTTGTGTGCCCTGAGGGGTCCTTCCTAGTGATCCTGCTCCACCATGTTCATTTGTAATTTGGGGGTTGCCAACATTAGGAACCATATCTAGTATCACCAAGGGAGAGAAAAGTACACACCCCAGTGGAGCCACTCAGAATAGCTGCCCAGTCAGCACCTGCATTCGCCTGCCACACACCCACACCTGGTAGGGTCCACCTGCCCTTGCTGACCCGCGCGCTATGTCTCCACAGGTTTCGGCATGACCACCCCTGCCACAGTGGGTGGGAAGGCCTTCCTCATCGCCTACGGGCTGTTTGGCTGCGCGGGGACCATCCTTTTCTTCAACCTCTTTCTGGAACGCATCATCTCGCTGCTGGCCTTCATCATGCGCACGTGCCGGGAGCGCCAGCTGCGCCGCAGCGGCCTGCTGCCCGCCACCTTCCGCCGCGGCTCTGCGCTCTCGGAGGCCGACAGCCTGGCGGGCTGGAAGCCCTCGGTGTACCACGTGCTGCTCATCCTGGGCCTGTTCGCCGTGCTGCTGTCGTGCTGCGCCTCGGCCATGTACACCAGCGTGGAGGGCTGGGACTACGTGGACTCGCTCTACTTCTGCTTCGTCACCTTCAGCACCATCGGCTTCGGGGACCTGGTGAGCAGCCAGCACGCCGCCTACCGGAACCAGGGGCTCTACCGCCTGGGCAACTTCCTCTTCATCCTTCTCGGCGTGTGCTGCATCTACTCCCTCTTCAACGTCATCTCCATCCTCATCAAGCAGGTGCTCAACTGGATGCTGCGCAAGCTGAGCTGCCGCTGCTGCGCGCACTGCTGCCCGGCGCCCGGCGCGCCCCTGGCCCGGCGCAACGCCATCACACCCGGCTCGCGGCTTCGTCGCCGCCTGGCCGCGCTCGGCGCAGACCCCGCGGCCCGCGACAGCGACACGGAAGGCCGCCGCCTGTCGGGCGAGCTCATCTCCATGCGCGACCTCACGGCCTCCAACAAAGTGTCGCTGGCGCTGCTGCAGAAGCAGCTGTCCGAGACGGCCAACGGCTACCCGCGCAGCGTGTGCGTCAACACGCGCCAGAACGGCTTCTCCGGCGGCGTGGGCGCGCTGGGCATCATGAACAACCGGCTGGCGGAGACCAGCGCCTCCAGGTAGACCGCCCGCCCGCCTGCCAGCGCCGCGGACCCTCCCCAGGCTGCGGCCGCCGGGCGTGATTTGCTTCACTTCTCTCAGAGCTGGCGCTTTCTTAATCTTTATCCAATAAAATGAAACCAAAAAAATTTTATTTTTTAAAAAAGAAATACTATTTGGCCAGGCCTGATGTTATCAAGGGGGAGCCTGTGTCCCTTGTGAGTCCCCTCTTGGAGAACCGTGGCCCCCAGCAGATTTTTCTCCAGGGAGAGAAAAACATGACACCCCAGACCCCCATCCAGTGCATAGTGCAGCAAGGAGAATGCCATTCCCGGGGTCTGCTGACTGGCACTAAACCCTTCCCCATGCACATAAGCAGCTGGCAACCCCAAAGCATATGGTGCCGCTTTTCATGGCTCTGAATTACCTCCTCAGCATTTAGAATCCTGGCCCAGCCTAGCAGCTTCCTTCTGGTCGTCAGAAGTGATATAGTCACAGTTTTGACAGGTGGGGGTGGGGAGAGCCATATGTTGCCTCCCCATGTATATATATAGAACAGCCACTACACACAGAGAATGGTGTAGTATTATGCAATGAGATGAAACATAGCACCAACTTGCAGACTGTGGCATTTCCCCCAGATTTGGAAATTGGAAATGGTAAGGGGCTTAGCTGGCCTTTTTCAGCCTGGAGTTAGTCCACTTAGCACAGCACACTGGGCAGCTACTTCTAATGGTGGAAAGCCCAGGGTGGCCTGCAGGAACAGAGCTCTCAAGCTGCAGGAGCCCTGTTCTGCTTCAGCTGGCTGATCTCAGAGGCACATCTTAAGTCCCCCAACCCTCCTTTCATTCACAAGCTTCATCCACATGTAGGAATGCTCTTCTTCATTATTAACCAGGAATATTTGATTCCTCTCAGACAAGATTTTTTGTTATTGTTGTCATTTTCTTCTACTTTTTTAAAACTACTGTTGACAGTTTGACATTTTACTATTATTAGAGAGCCTGTTGGTGCAGAGCATGGCCCCCTAGCCACCCCTCCTCCTCCCAATTCAGGGCTCTGCCAGGTACATCCTTGGGGACCCAGGGCCTGTGCCACCATAAACCTAAAGTAGCCATCCTGCAAATGTCAGGGCATTTGGTTTCAGTGCTCATAAGATATGTGGGGTCAGGAATAGCAAAGTTCCATTCTAAATCCTATGTGCCCCTCAAACCAGTTTTGTTTTTGTTTTCTCATGCACATCTGCATCCAAGGTGGAGGAAGACAGGAGGGAGGGAGCTGGGGGAACCCATGGACTGGGGTAATTTTTGGATTAAAGTTATGGTCTAGATGATCCTCAAGCTGAGAGACAGATTCTCCCAGAAGAGCCTTCTATATACCCAGGCTTCATTGAAAGGATGGTGGCTTGGGGCTGTATACTACTTCTGACAGGAAGTCTAAGAAATGTACCACTTCACCACCAGCTGCAGAGACGCTGTGACATCTCCCTCCCTGGCAAGTATGTCTAGAGCACACACAGGCATAGACTCTTGAACACACGTACCTACACCCAAACATAAACACCTGCACACTCACGTACACACAGCATTAAGAATCATGTTGAATATCAAACTCCTCTCTCCCTTTCCGGTTTATGGCAAGAAGGAAAAAAAAAAAATAGCTGGGATCTCAGTCACTCTCCAGTTACTTTGGGTAATTCCTAATTTAGGTTTGGGTTGGTCTTTAAACACGGGACTTTATCTCAGATGAAGCCAGTGAGGCAGGGCTGACCAGGAGGGGAATCAGTCTTGCTAAATCCCGAGAGGTAAGCTCCTCCAAGAGCTCAGCTTCTGGGATCCACCATAATTGTCAGTCAGCCCTGTGAGCACCCATATAAATGCTGGCTGCATTCATACAAAGGGACTGCATGCATTCAGAGAGACACATGTCTAGCGGGACTTGCAAATAAAGTGCCAGGTTCATCTTTTTTAAAGAAGGAACCATTAAAAGGCATCCAATTAGAGATGTCACCTAGGCAACGGGAAATAACTTGGAGATCTGAGCTATCCAGGAGAAAGTAAAGATCCACCAGGGAAGAGGCATCTGGACATAAGGACTCAGTCTACAGGTAAAACAGCAGCCTACCTAGGGCCAGGGAGCCCTGGGCAACAGCAAGGAGGGGCAAAGGCCCCGCTATCAAGTTTCCATCCCACCAACATGTGTACAGCAGTGATGGAATCCTGTCCCCTTGGGAGGGACCGGCTCTGCCTCCAGAGAAGAGAAATGCAAACATTCGTTGGCAGTCTCCTCTGTCAATAGTACTTCCTAGAGTCTATCCTAAGTTGCTTATGCCCCAGCCTTGGCTGTTTTCACTTCCTTTCCTATGCTTTTGCTTTGGAAGGAGGCAATTGGGCACAGCTGAGTGAATTTGTAAAGGAGCCACAAGCCTCACAACTTCCCAGAGAAACATTAATCCTCCAAGCTATGGTGGTAGCTCAGGATCCAGGGCCACATGCACATTTTCCCCCAAGCCCCTACCCCTTGACCCCAGTCTCAGTGACACTGGAGGGTATAGCACATCATTGTCCTTCCCCTTAGGCCAAAAGGCTTAGGGCTGCTGCCTTCAAAAGCTGGGTCAGAGGACTTGATGGAGCATTCGGCCCACCCACCCCTAAAGGAAACATGGTTGATATCCTGCTCGAGGGCCTACAATGAGAAGCAGGGATGGGATGGGGTCTTCACATCATTTCAGGAGCCGGGTGTGGTGGCGCACACCTGTAATCCCAGCACTTGGGAGGCTGAGGCAGGAGGATCACGAGTTCAAAGCCAGCCTCAGCAATGGTGAGGCACTTAGCAACTCAGTGACTGTCTCTAATAAAATACAAAAAAGGGCTGGGGATGTGGCCCAGTGGTCGAGTGCCCCTGAGACAATCCCCAATGCAAAAAAAAAAAAAAAAAAAAAAAAAAAAAAAAAAAATTACATCATTTCAGGAACATTGACATTGATAGGGACCCCTTCAGGCAGTTTCTTTCCAACCTGGGGCTAAGAAGGGCTCTATTCTGTCAGATGCCCAGGGCTCTCACACCCTGGGCCTCTAGATCGACCCACAGCTGGTAGTTCACTGCAATCTGCAACTTGCACAGGCTCCGGGAGCTGTTCCTAACCTCAGGCCCACACTCACCCATCCCAGGCTGGACTGTGGGGCTCCATCAAGGCAGCCTGACTCCAAGAAGCCCTTGCCATTCAGCTGTGGCCACGCAGAAGCCAGGGTCTGTGCAGAGCCCTCTCAGAGTTGAGCAGGCAGGTTAAGAAGCCACTGTGGTGCACCTGCTTGTTAATGCCAGGTGACCAGATTCCTTCATTCTCTAGGTGAAGCTGGAGGCCCAGCCTGGTGAAGGAGTCTTAAGGCTCAGGGAGTCTCAACCCTCAGCCTGTGGAAGAGGTCAGACAGCCCTGGCACACGTGCACCCGCACACACATCCGCCTTACAAAGAGCTATTAGCCCTTCTCTGCAAGGAAAAATCACAGTCTGGGCTGCTTTAAGAAGAAAGATTGCTCATGTTTGATTCCGTAGAGGTCTGCTAGGACCTGGGAAGCCCCTCCGCTGCCTTGGTGGAGCTTTATGTGCTGTGTGCGTTTGTTTGTTTTACACAGAAGCCAGCATCCAAAACCAAGCCGCATCCTGAGCAGCAGCTGTCCCGGGGCCTCTGTCCCTCAGGCCCTCTAGCAGAGCCCTCTTCCTGCAGGCTCTGGGGTGAGGAGTGGCTGAGCCCTCATGGGGAACCAAGGCAGAGGACAGTCCACCGAGGCCACGGAGGAGCTGTGGGCCATGCAGTGTCATCCTACTGTAACTTTTTACACTCTCAAAAATAAAAAGCACAATTCTACATCACCGCCTGGAAAGCACATCCAGACTGCGGCTGAGGGCACTTCTGCGGGGCTCTGTTTGCTACATTGGTTGAATAACCCTGGCCTTGGTGACTCCGAAAGCTCCTCCTATGGGGTGGGAGGGGCTAACGAAGCCATTCCTGACTTCCAATAGGCTCAGCAGCGCGGGACTTGGGGCCTGGACTCTTGCCCCTGGAGCAGCTCTGTCACCCTCAGGCACGCCAGGGTGTGACATCACTCTGTGATATCACTCGATGTCATGCACTGCAGAGCAAAGCTAGCCTCATCGTGCATTGAGAAGCCATGAGGGGTCTGCACTTGCCTGGCCCCTTCCTTTCCTCCCAGAGGAAGCTGTCCCTGCTTTACAACTCATTTTCTATGCTACTGGGTCTCTCAGGAGGGGGGGTGGAGCATGCAGGGCTTCTTCAACAACGCGTTTCTTTTTCTGAGCGGCACTTCAAGAGAGGACTTGAAGGGTGTTTAAATTAACGATGAATAAAATGCAGCCTGCCACCCCTGTGAGTTGTTTGCTTTCTGCCTGTCAGAGCCGCCTGCCTCCCATCTTCCTGTTCACACCTCCTCTCTGGAGGTCCCTGGAGATTTGTGGCAGCCCCACAGGGGAATTACTCTGCAAAACCAGTGACTCCATTTGAGCCTGAGCACCAACCAGCCAGAGTGGCCTTAGGCTGGGGGAGGAACCATGGCCCTGCTCTTCAACCAGACTGGCTGCTGTGCACTTGCACTTGATTCTCCAAATGAAGCTTCGAAAGGGGCCAAGCCCTACCCTAGAGATTCTGGAGATTTTGATATCATGGGCAGGCATTGGGAACGTTTACAAAAGCTGCCCGGGTGATTTTAATGGGCAGCCAGGGTCTTGAACCTGCACGGTAAACACAGAGCACTCACATTATAGCAAGGTGGGCAGGGTGCCCACTAAGAAACGAGGAGGCCTGGCATCACCACTCAACTCCTCAGTTTCCCCATCTCTGATATGGGTTGACGATACCCTCCCCTGAACTCCCAGAAGTCAGAAGTAGCAGAGCTGGGGACTCTGGAAAGTGTAATTTGTTGCACCATTGCAAGGTGTCACCATAATGAAAGGCATTACATGAGGATAATGGGACGAGGTAGCCCCTCTTGCTTCTTCAGGGGAAACTGCTCCTTCCAGGTGATTGCTCTGCTCAGGTGCTTTTGTAAACTCCTTTTCTGTCACCGTCATAATTGTGCCAAGTCTGCAAAAGCTTCTTTCCGCCTCCACATCCCCCTCCCGCATCATCCTTTTCCTTCCAGGTGTCCTAGAGACAGTAATGGGTCACACACATTCAGGACCCCTCCCATTACAATCTAGGAACTCACTCTCCAATCTGCTGGGCTCCCCACCCTACTGGCCAAAGCCACCAAATGTACCTCTTCTGTCTAGAGCATATCATGATACAATGGAACAAGAAGTTTTATAAAACCACACTGTACAGCGTACCGCATCATTTTCCATTTGAATTTTTGTTTTGTTTTAGTGCTAGACGAAGCTACTAAGTTGATTTCATGACCCACCTATGAACCCCATCCAGCAGTTGGAAGAACACTTTGCCAATAGTTTCTGGAGAGAGGGCTTCCAATTGCCCTGCTTCCAGCCAGGACCCATGAGCTAGGCTCCCCCAGTGAAGCGGGCTGGGTCCAGGTCACCCAGCAGCTCTCCTCCCTGTTGGGGTCTCCACTGTGGCCCAAGTGTGTGATGGATGCATGAAGTTGTCAGGTGGTCCTCACCTTCCTTTCCATTCTAAGGCCTGTGATTCCTATGACATTTCAACATTCACTGGGCAACTGGGCAATATCTGGATGCCAACCCTCTCCCTTCTATGATCAGTTACCTTTCTGAATAGGAGATAAGAAAAGGGAACTGCTGGGCACAGTGGTGCACACCTGTAATCCCAGCGCCTCGGGAGCCTGAGACAGGAGGATTGCGAGTTCAAAGCCAGCCTCAGCAAAAGGGAGGCTCTAAGCAACTCAGTGAGACCCTGTCTTTAAATAAAATACAAAAATAGGGCTGGGGATGTGGCTCAGTTGTCGAGTGCCCCTGAGTTCAATCCCTGGTACCAAAAAAAGAAAAGGGAACTTATATTTACCAAGCCAGGTCTTTGGACAAGAGATTTGCATATTTATTTCATTATAAAATAAAAAATAAATACACAGCCCTCTTCCCACCCCCCCCCCGGTCAGAGATGTTAAGTACCTTGTCCAGTTTGGGGCCAAGTACCACGGAGTTAGGGGTCAGAGAGACAAAGGTGGGAAGGACAGTACTATTCTTGCAGTCCCTGGACTCCAGGCCCAGGTACCCTACAAGAGACAGAGTGCTGCAGCACCATGGGGAGGACTCCATGGCCATGGGCCAGCCTGAGCTTCTGGGGCACAGCAAGGGGACACGGCCACCCCAACCCTGCAGGCAGGGAAAGTTCTAGGAAGCAGACTGCCCAAGCTGATCCTGAGAGGGAGCTTGCTGATGAGAAGCAGGAGTGTTGCAGGCAGAAGAAACAGTGTGTGAAGACCAGAGAGGGGGCTGGTTTGAGAACTGTGCAGTTCCACAGGACTGGACTGCAGAATAAGGAGGTGACAAAGGCCAGACCATGAAGGGCCTTGTAAATCAAAGTAATTTTGCTTGATCTTGAGGACATTGAGAAGCTGGTACAGGGTTTTGAAGGATGTTTCTGCTACAGAAGAATGGCTCGGGCCGCAGGGCTGGGGAGATAAGGGGATGGTGGGGTGGGCGGGGCAGTGAGAGAATGGGGAGATGTGGACAGCTTTGAGGGACACCTAAAAGAGCAGGTCAACAGAATCAATACTTCACCTGGATGTGGGCAAAAGACTGAGAATCAAGATGACTGCAAGTTTCAAACTGAGCAACTGGGTGGACATTGGGGCTGCCACAGTCTGAGAACCCAGGAGGAAGAACAGGCTTAGACAGGAGGGACGAGGAGTTCAAGGAGGCAGAGGTGGGGTTTAATGGGCCCATGAGGTATCCCGGAGGAGGTTACCGTTAAGCAATTGGCTGTAGGAGCCTAGCGCTGGGAGCAATGATCTAGCTTGGACAAACATTCCAGGAGTTCTCAGCTTCAAGATGGTGCATGAAGCCGGGCACGGTGGCGCACGCCTGTAATCCCAGCACTTTGGGAGGCTGAGGCAGGAGGATCGCGAGTTCAAAGCCAGCCTCAGCAATGGCGAGGCACTTAGCAACTCAGTGAGACCCTGTCTCTAAATAAAATACAAAAAAGGGCTGGGGATGTGACCCAGTGGTCGAGTGCCCCTGAGTTCAATCCCCCGTACCACAAAAAAAAAAAAAAAAAAAAAAAAAGATGGTGCATGAAATCACTCAGACTGTGAATAGAAAAAGATTAAAAAAGGATCATAGGGCTGGGGTTGTGGCTCAGCGGTAAGCTCACTTAGCACACGTGTGGCCCAGGTTCAATCCTCAGCACCACGTAAAAATAAAGGCAATGAGCCGGGCGTGGTGGCGCATGCCTGTAATCCCAGCACTATGGGAGGCTGAGACAGGAGGATCGCGAGTTCAAAGCCAGCCTCAGCAATGGCGAGGCACTTAGCAACTCAGTGAGACCCTGTCTCTAAATAAAATACAAAAAAGGGCTGGGGATGTGGCCCAGTGGTTAAGTGCCCCTGAGTTCAATCCCCGGTACCACAAAAAAAAAAAAAATAAATAAATAAATAAATAAAGGCAATGTGTACAACTAAAACAAATAAATAATTTTTTTTTTTTTTAAAAAAGGATCATAACCAACCCTTCAATGACATGCAGAAGAATAGGCAAAACAAACTAAGGGAGAAAGGTCAGAGATATAGGAGGAAAGTCAAGCGAATGGATGCCACAGAGCCCAGGGAAGGCAGGGTTTTGAGAAGGAGTAAATGCCAAGTACCACTGGAAGATGAAGTAAAACAGGAGCTGAAAAAATGCCTCCTGGGTTTAATGTGAGGAGGATCTCAGTGGCCTCAGCAAGAGCAGGTGCAGGCGCCCGTGAGCTCCTTTGGAATGGGGCTGCCATGTTGATTTTCATGGATCACACCTTAGAATACAGATGGGCGGTGTTAAGAGATTCTAAACAAAACTGTCTTCAGCAGGTAAAAGTTCATTTCTCTAAGAGTCCAAGCATAATCTGTCCAGTATGGAGACTCCATAACATCAGCTCCCAGCCTCTTCTACCTAATCCCCCCACCATACTCAAAGGCATTTCCAGTTTCCATGGTCCAAGATAATTCACTATCAACATGCACATTTCCAAGAGAGGAGAGGGAAAGGGAGGAGGGTGAGCAGATCCCTTCCTTTCGAGGGCCTGGCACTGAAATCGTACACATCACTTTTTCTCCCTTGCCATTGGCCAGAACTTTGCCATATGACCTACTATAGTTGCGAAGAGATCAGAAAAATGTAGTTTTTCAGCCGGGCGCAGTGGCACACGCCTATAATCCCAGCACTTGGGAGGCTGAGGCAGGAGGATCGTGAGTTCAAAGCCAGCCTCAGCAATGGCGAGGCACTTAGCTATTCAGTGAGACCCTGTCTCTAATAAAATACCAAAAAAGGGTGGGGATGTGGCCCAGTGGTTGAGTGCCCCTGAGTTCAATCCCCGATACAAAAAAAAAAAAAAAAAAAAATGTAGTTTTTCTTCGAGGCAGCCATGAACCAAGTAAAGTTAGTACTCCCGAGAAGGGTGGGAATCAGTTCATGTTCAGGCCACTGAAGGGACAACAGGCAGCACTGTGGTACCTCAGAGGACCCACAGTGAGGCTGGCATCATAGTTGCCTTATGCTGATAGAATGATTCAGACCCTGGCTGGAAACAAGAAATAAGTCCCTCCCTCTTCCCCACGCCCACTTGCAAACTTATTTGGAAGGAAACCAGCAAGAAACTATGGGAAGTAAAGTTTGCTGACTTGTAGCCTGAACAGTACAGAGCAGAGCTCAGAGACAGTAGGTATAACAGCACCAACATCCTGCTAGGACAACGTAGCCACCAGCAAGTTCACAGAAATAAGAACTGTAGTCTGGGCAAAGAAAGTTACATTGCTAGTCCTTTGGTTGGATGGTTTGGGGTTTTGGTTTTTGAGACAACTCCTGGGCTCAAGCTATCCTCTTGCCTCAAGCCTCCCAAGTAGCTGGAACTACAGTGTGCCACCATGCCCATTTTGGGGCATTTTTGAGAGTTTCTACTCCAATTTTTTTTTTTTTTTTTTTTTTTTTTTTTTGTACCTGGGATTGAACTCAGGGCCACTCGACCACTGGGACACTGGGCCACATCCCCCACCCTTTTTTTGTATTTTTATTAGAGACAGGGTCTCACTGAGTTGCTAAGTGCCTCACCATTGCTGAGGCTGGCTTTGAACTCACGATCCTCCTGCCTCAGCCTCCCAAAGTGCTGGGATTACAGGCGTGTGCCACTGTTCCCAGCTTTCCTATTCCATTTTGAGGGAAATGCTCACAGATGTGATGTTCATAGAATCACTAAAAAAAATCTTAACCAGGAAACACCAGACACCTCCTGGCTCTGCCTCTCCAGATGACCACAAGCAGTTCTGTCCCCTCATTCAGGTTACTTTTCCATATAAGCAAAATGAATCCGAGCTTTGGGCTCTGTCACTCTGAAGTTCTGGAGGGAAAGGAAGGAGGGAGAGAAATCTAAGAGTCCCACAGGGATTTCCATCAAGAACCACGTTCAGCAAGCATCTGCCAACTGCCTAACCCAGTTTGGCAGGTGAACTATATGGAGCAGGATGGAGCCACCTGGATGCGGGATGGAAGGAAATGTCCTCCATTGAGGGTGGGCCATCTTCCTGCAAGCCCCAGTTCTTGTTTTCATTAGTTTCTGTTTCCTGGGAGACAAGTAAAATTCTGTTCTCTGGAGTTGTGCTGTCTACTGAGGTAGCCACTAGCTACACACAGTTATTTACATTTAAATGAATTTAAATTAATTTGCAACCTTCCGGTTGTACTAACCACATTTAAAGTGCTCAATAGCTACCTGGGGCTAACAGCACCATATTGGACAACACAAATATAGAGTAGTTCTATCCTTACAGAAAGGTCTATGAGCGAGTGCTGGTCTAGAGAAATCTCTAAGATCAGAAAGCCTCAACTCCAGGGCAGCCTTAGGGTGAGGAATGGGGTGGAATTGAAGCGGAAGCCCTTTCTCAGCCATCATGCCCTACAGTGGTCTCTACCTCCAATTAGCCTCTTCTCTCTTATCCCTTATGGAAAGTCCCCCAGCTACTGTTCATCATGAAGCCCCCATCCCTCCTCCATCCCAAATCAATTGCTTACCCTGTGACTTTCCTTTACACCAGTGTGGGTAACATCCATGCTCTATAAGCATCTTTGGATAAAATGGTAACCCTTCCCACCACAGCTGCCCCAGAACTTGGGGTTATAGATACATTTCTTTGCAATACATGTACTTGCACATATGAGTGTTGGTCCAAATACATGTATGCATGCACACACACATGATTATATTAAAAGCCTAGTTCCAGGGACTGGGTTTGTAGCACAGTGGTAGAGCACTTGCCTACGTGAGGCCCTAAGTTCAATCCTCAGTAACACATAATAAATAAATAAATAAATAAATAAATAAATAAATGTTAAATTATTAAAAAAAAAGCCTCGTTCCAGGAATTGTAGTAGGATACAAAATCAAAACTTCAGGGGCTGCTCCCTTTGATTCAGGCATTCATTGTGCAATGCAATGGCAGAGAGGGACAAACAACAGAGCATTTGCTTGACTCAGCAGATGGAGGTAATGAAGGATCAGCAAGGTGAAGTTCACAGGGCAGCACCAGCTAGTCCAAGCAGGTGCCTCTTCCCAAAGAATTCCAAGGTCTGATGCAAGTGCCTTCAGTCTGCAACCTTGCCAACTCCCTGCCAACTCCCTGGTGGATGGCAATCTCTGTCTTCCTCCATCTTGGGGTATGTGGGGGTGGGGGGATTCTAGGACCTGTGAGCATCCTTTCCAAAGCCCATGAGGACCCTTGAAGATCCCTGTACAAATGTATTTCAGTTCTGCCTAGGCCTGCCAGAGCCTGTCACATAAGTAAATGTGCCTCCCACAGGGATACGAGTAAAACGGGGTTATGTTAATCCATCGCCTAAAGAAGACATGTGAAAAAATAGTGTCAACTATTGGAAGTCATACTATTAGAAATGAGGAGCATTACAGGTTTTTTTTTTTTGTGTGTGTGTGTGTGTGTGTATGTGTGTGTGGGTTGTTTGCTTGGTTAACAGAAACTTTTCTCCACAATGATTTAAAGTATAAATCCTTGGGCTGGGGTTGTGGCTCAGCGGTAGAGCGCTCACCTAGCATGTGCGCGACCAGGGTTCGATCCTCAGCACCACATAAGAATAATGACATTGTGTACAACTAACTAAATAAATAAAATATTTTTTTTAAAAAGTATAAATCCGGGCTGGGGTTGTGGCTCAGCGGCAAGAGCGCTTGCCTCGCACGTGCGCGGCCCGGGTTCGATCCTTAGCACCACGTAAACATAAATGCATTGCATTGTGTACAACTAAAGTAAATAAATAAATATTTTTTTAAAAAAAGCATAAATCCTTGAGGAGGAGGGAGATACTGCGGTTTTCAGTTATACTACATAGCAAATGACTGATAACAGAATCTTTGCAGAGAACTATTTATCACATGACCCAAAATTAGTAAGGTGGGGTGTGGCAATGCATGCCTATAATGCCAGTGACTCCGGAGGATGAAACAGGAGCATCAGGAGCTCACCTAGACACCACTTCTGAGAGACAGGCCTGCAGCCAAGGTGGGGAACAGGCTTTGGAACCAGGGTGTTGCTGCCTGAAGTGATGGCCGCCTGCAGCAACAAAGCTGCGGGAATAAGTTCAGAGGCAGACAGGAAACGAACAGGCTCTTTATTCTGCTAGCTTCTCTCTCCGGCTCCACACAACACCCCAACACGCAATCCACACTCCTCCAACAACCACAAAATGGCGTTGACCCCGTCCACAATGTCCCGGAACAAGTCTTGCGAGAGCATGCAAATGGCGCCGACCCAATCCGCAATGTCCCGTGACAAGTCTTGCGAGATCATGGAAGGTGGTAATGCTTTATGGCTCACAGCTAACCGCCATCTTAGCTATCTTCGTAATTAGGGCTCCTACATTTCCCCCCTTTTGTTTTAAAAGAGGGGATGCTCTAGGACGTCCATGTGCAACCAACATTCTAACCCATCATCGGATAATCAAGGCTGTGCCCTTGACTCCTGTCTTAGGTTGATATGTCGGCCACATGAGACTGTCCAGTGCGACTGTGCCTGTCTTAGGTTGTCCCCCTCTGGGGATCTTACCTGTCATTGGCTACCAGCCATCCAATGGAGCCCTTCAGGATCAACTGTGTATGATGACTAACAGCCGTCCAATCGTGAGGAGATGCTGCGGCTTTAAGGCAATAAGCCTTCTGCTGAGGAGCCAAGTTGCATAGCATATCAAATTCTCTAAACAAATCAGCTGCCCTGAGTTCTATCAAGTAACACACTGAGTTCTCTAGACAAATACCCGCAAGGCATTGTCCCATAAAGTCCCAAACAATGAAAGATCAAAATGTCCACTTGTTATAACACGTTGATCTAGGAGGCCCCATGCATGCAGAGCAGAGGCCACACTGCTGGTGAGGTTGTTTGATGCTTGAGCAGCAGGGATGTTTGCAGCGACCGTGATCCTTGCAGCTGTAGCAGCAGCCGTCTTTTTTATGTCTAGACAATGCCACCAGCTAATCTTCAGGGCCTGCTACCTAGAAACTCAAGCATCAATTATTAAAGGAAAGGCAGTGCTAATCCAGCACTGAGTCAAGAGGCGAGTTGTCAAACTAAAAAATAGAATTATTAGATTAGAAAATTAAATTTGATTTCTGCTCACACATATTGCTGCTTGAGCTCCCACAAACATAAGCTGGCAAAATATCATATTCAGAACAAAACAAAGAAAGACTGAGGGTATTTACTGCATTAAAGATAGATTAAAGAAAAGCTAAAGGCACTTTGGAAAAATAATTTGTTAGCTGGAACCCTCAAGACTCTGTAACCTTCCATGAAATTATCTGTTGAAATAACTCAAATTAATCAGCTATAAAACAAATAAAGTTAATTATAAATAAACATTCATATGTTCAAACACCAAAATATCAGGTTATACAGCACTAGTCATATTCTTCACTAAAGAGAAATCCCTGGGACACCTATAAATCAAAATTGAAGGTACCTTCACTTATTAAATTATTTACCCAAATTGAATACTCTTTTTTTTGTGTGTGTGTGTGTGTGTGTGTGTGTGTGTGGTACCGGGGATTGAACTCAGGGGCACTCAACCACTGGGCCACATCCCCAGCCCTTTTTTGTATTTTATTAGAGGCAGGGTCTCACTGAGTTGCTAAGTGCCTCGCCATTGCTGAGGCTGGCTTTGAACTCCTGATCCTCCTGCCTCAGCCTCCCAAAGTGCTGGGATTACAGGCATGCGCCACCATGCCCGGCAAATTGAATACTCTTAAACTTAAGTGAATTAAAGTTATTTGGATCCATATATATATTTTTTTTTTCATAAGCGCTTTGTTATTTGTGACGTCACACTGGACAGACGTACAAACCTACAAACATATATGTGTGACATCACATTTACATGAAATTTAGACAAATGCACAGACATAAAGACATATATAAAACGAGAAAAAAAAAAAATACAATTGTGTGCACACTAAAGAGAGATCTCCTCGTCCCGGCCGGGAGGAATGACACTTAAGTTGTGAAATATTTTGAAGGACTCTTTTAAGGGAATTATTCCATACCTTCATCTTGGTCCTCTTGATTTTGTACCTTTTTTATTAATCTTGATTCCTCATCAACTTCATCTTGGTCCTTATGATCTGGTACCTGCTTTATTAATCTAGATGGTATCCATATTGGAGAGGATTCATGCTTTGGAAAAACACAAACAGATCCTCTCCCCCAAATTAATACTAGATTGTTGCCGCCTGAAGCGCTTGGAGCAACGGAGCCGCGGGAAGAACTTCAGAGGCAAACTGGAGACAAACAGCTTTTTATTCTGATAACTTTTCTCTCTGGTTCTAACAACAACTAACACACGCCAAACACACCACCACTAAAAAATGGAGCTGACCCGATCAGCAATTTCGGCCAAGTCACTCGAGATCCCGCAACAAGTCCCGTGAGACTACAGGTGGCGACAATGGCCAAATCTCCACGGCTCATAGTCAACCGCAATTCAAGTCAATCCCCAAACAGGGCTCCTGCATTTCCCCCTTTTTGTTTTAAAAGAGGTAATGCTCTAGGACGTCTATGTGCAACCAACATTCTTACCCGTCATCGGATAATCAAGGCTGTGCCCTTGACTCCTGTCTTAGGTTGATATGTCGGCCACATGAGACTGTCCCGTGCGACTGTGCCTGTCTTAGGTTGTCCCCCTCTGGGGATCTTACCCGTCATTGGCTAACCAGCCATCCAATGGAGCCCTTTAGGATCAACTATATATGATGACTAACAGCCGTCCAATTGTGAGGAGATGTTGCGGCTTTAAGGTGACAAGCCTTTTGGTGATGAGCCAAACTGCATAGCATATCAAATTGTTTAAACAAATCAGCTGCCCTAAGTTCCATCAAGTAACACACTGAATTCTCTAGACAAATACCCGCAAGGCATTGTCCCATAAAGTCCCAAACAATGAAAGATCAAAAATGTCCATTTGTTATAACATGTTGATGTAGGAGGCCCCATGCATGTAGAGCAGAGGCCACACTGTTGGTGAGGTTGTTTGATGTTTGAGCACCAGGGATGCTTGCGGCGGCCGCGATCCCTGCAGCTGTAGCAGCAGACGTCTTTTTTATGTTTAGACAATGCCACCGGCAAATCTTCAGGGCCCGCTACCTAGAAACTCAAGCATCAATTATTAAAGGAAAGGCAGTGCTATTGCAGCACTGAGTCAAGAGGCGAGTTGTCAAACTACAAAATAGAATAATTAGATTAGAAAATTAAAGTTGATTTTTGTTCACATACATCGCTGGTTGAGCTTCTACAAACATAAGTTGGAAAAATGTCATATTTAGAACAAAACAAAGAAAGACTGAGGGTAATTACTGCATTAAAGATACCAAAAAAAACAAAAAAACACAAAAAAAAAAGATAGATTAAAGAAAAGGTAAAGGCACTTGAGAGAAATAATTTGTTAGCTGGAACCCTTGAGTCTCTGTATACAGAGCAATCTTTTACCTGTTGAGATAATTGAAATTAATGAGCTATTAAACAAATGAAGTTAATAACAAATAAACAATCTTAAGTCAAAACACCAAAATATCAGGTTATATAGCACTAGTCATATTGTTTGCTAAAGAGAAGTCCCAGGGACACCTATAAATCAAAATTGAAAGTACCTTCATTTATAAAATTATTTACCTAAATTGAATACTCTTAACCTAAAATGAATTAAAGTTATTTGGATCCATATATATATATATTTTTTCTTTTTCATAAGCGCTTTGTTCTTTGTGACATCACACTGGACAGACGAACAAACATATATTTGTGACGTCACATTAACATGAAATGTAGACAAATGTACAGACATAAAGACATGTATAAAAAGGAAAAAAAAAATACAATTGTGTGCACACTAAAGAGAGATCTCCTCATCCCGGCCGGGAGGAATGACACTTAAGTTGTGAAATATTTTGAAGGACTCTTTTGAGGGAATCATTCTATACCTTCATCTTGGTCCTCTTGATTTTGTACCTTTTTTATTAATCTTGATTCTTCAATAACTTCATCTTGATCATTTTCATGTGGTACCTGTTTTATTAATCTAGATGGTATCCATATTGGAGAGGATTCGTCTTTTGGAAAAACACAAACAGATCCTCTTCCCCAAATTAATACTGGATCTGGACCCTTCCGTGTACCTGAAAGAACATCCTTCCAGTAAACCAAGGGTTTATGTT
This sequence comes from Tamias sibiricus, assembly GCA_025594165.1. Taxonomy (NCBI): domain Eukaryota; kingdom Metazoa; phylum Chordata; class Mammalia; order Rodentia; family Sciuridae; genus Tamias; species Tamias sibiricus. The sequence continues at coordinate 57,911,478 of CM046670.1, forward strand.
GTTGGTGTGGATTCCAATGTCTGTCTCCAGCAGAATAACCATTAGAGTCTAAAGTTAAAAAATTTAAGGTAAACAGGGCAACTGCCAATCTGTCCTTAGGACTTTTCCAATTTCCTTCTTTTTGTTTTAATAACATAATTTTCAGTGTGCAGTTTGCTCTTTCAATAATGCCCTGACCCTGAGGATTGTATGGGATGCCTGTTTTATGGGATATATTGAATTTTGCGCAAAACTGTTTGAAAGATGAGGACGTATATGCGGGGCCATTATCTGTTTTAAGCATTTTGGGGATGCCCAATGCAGCAAAAGCTTGCAAACAATGAGATGTAACATCTTTAACTTTTTCTCCAGAATGTAAGGAAGCAAAAATCATGCCTGAGCATGTATCTATGTGCAGGAGCCCTGTTTGGGGAGATAGCTAAGATTGCGGTTGACTATTGGGCCATAGACATTTTTGGGCATTTCCGCTTTCTGTAGTCTGACGGGATCTCGCGGGACTTGGTCGAGGCTCTCGAGAGATTTGAACGGTGACTCAGCAGATCGAGCGAGCGCCATTGCTGCTCGGGCACATGGGAAGAGACCAGAGGGAGAAAAGACAGGGTTATCGCTATTGTATAGATATATTGTAGTTTCTTGTAAGATTAAAGAATATTTTCGTCTCCATCCTGTCTCTGGACTCCTTCCCGCGGCGCTGCCATTCCAGGCTGCAATCCTTTTCCGGCGACTACAGTTGGTGGCCCGTACGGGGAATTCAGCACGGCAGGTAAGAACTGAGAAACCTCGCAGGAGTCTCTAGTCAGAGCGGTTAAAATGGGTTCGAAAATATCTAAGACCCAAGTGTACGAGGCTCTTGATGAATTCTTTGATATAGATGAGTCTGTCGTTAGTGAGGAGGATTTAGAAAACAGTGAAGGCGATCATGAAAGCGTAGATTCCGCTGAGTCAACTAAGACCAGTAAGGAGAGTATTAGAAGCGTCCCCAAAATGACAAAGATCCAAGCTGCTAAAGCTATTCAAGATTTATTAGAGATACTTCAAGGATACATGGTCTCAATTGAACCTGGGACTCAGGATGTTACTGAGTCAGTTAGGACCAATGAGAGTAGTAGTAGTGAGGAGGAATTAACTAAAGGTGATTTTGAGAAAATGAACAAAAGGAAATTAAGGAAGACCAAGATAAGGGATCATCAAGTGGAGGAACTTGTGTCCTCTACCCCCCCCATGGGTGAAATCGATTACAGAAAATATGAAGGGTATCACTAGGTGTTTGCATACCCTAGAAACAGAAATAAAAAGTCTTTCTGAGCGCTTATGTGCTCTCGAGGGTAACTCACAGATACGTTGGGAACTGCCAGTATTTGAATATGAAAATGGACGGAGGGACCACCAGCCAATAGATTTCAAAACAATAAAAAATCTTAAAGAGGCAGTAATGACTTATGGACCCCAAGCTCCTTTCACGTTGAGTATACTGGAGTCCCTTAACACCTTTAGCTTAACCCCCGCAGACTGGAAACGTCTATGTAAAGCAACATTAAGTGGGGGACAATACTTGGTTTGGCGATCGCAATTTCAAGAACTTTGTATAGAAACAGCTAAAAGAAATGCAGATGCGGGGTTTGGAGACCATAATATAGAAATGCTCACAGGAGAAGGGCAATTCGCAGACGTACAGGATCAAAAATATTATACCCCAGGAGTATATGCTCAGATAAACGCAGCTGCCTTAAAGGCATGGAAAACTGTACAAGGACCTGGGGATCTACAAGGTAGCTTGTCCAAAGTAATTCAAGGACCTAATGAACCATATGCTGAATTTGCTGATCGACTTTTGAGAACTGCAGGTAGAGTTTTTGGAGACATTGATCAAGTTATGCCATTAGTTGTCCAATTAGCGTACGAAAATGCTAATAAGTATTGCCAGGAAGCCATCAGGCCATGGAAAAATAAAAAGGATCTTTCCATATATATACAATTATGTAAAGATATAAATGATGCCTTTGTCACAGGGAATATGATTGCAGCAGCTGTGAGAGATGCTGCCCCTCAAAATTTTACAAGAGCTCAACATAAACATTATAATCAATCAGGATATTCTAGGCAAAATTATCATAATCAATCAGGCTATTCTAGGCAAAATCCTAAAAGAGAAATAAGACCAAATTCATACCGTGCTCCAGGTTGCTGCCCCAGGTGTAAGAAAGGAAATCATTGGGCCAATAAATGCTATTCAAAATTTGACATCCATGGAAATCCTTTGTTAAGGAATTCAAAAAAAACGGGGCAAGGGGCCCAATGCCCCGGGGCCCACAAATGTACGAGGCATTGGAGGAGGAGTATCCTCAAGCATCCACTCAGATGCTTCCCCGACACAATCCCTATTACCCATCCACTCCCTCGACAGAGGAACAAGAGGAAATGCAGGATTAGACCTCTGTTCCACCGCCCGAATAGTGTTAACACCTGAAATGGGGGTTCAACTGATTCCCACAGGAGTCAGGGGACCTCTTCCCTCAGGGACTGTAGGACTTATTATCGGGCGAAGTCCTGAGAGCTTATTAGGTTTGCAAGTGACCCCAGGCGTAATAAACTCAGACTATAAAGGGGAAATAAAAATAATGCTTAGCTCACCCCAAAGTATAAGTTCTATTAATCAGGGAGATAGAATTGCTCAGCTGCTCCTCCTTCCAAATTTACATAAGTCATTTAAAATGAATATGCCTCTAAATAGGAACAATAGAGGATTTTGTTCCACTGATTCGAAACCCATGGTTTGCTGGGTTCGGGACTGTACAAGTGTAAGCTGCCTGGTACCGAAACCCGGGAAAAAATCTCGGAGGCAGAGTGAAGCTTTTACTACTTTTACTTCTACTTTCTTAGAGCTTAGAGAGGGAAAGAAAGATTTTTAGAGAGAAAGATTAAAACGAGCTTTTCTTCTTGTCTTCTTAGCTTAGAGTTAGAGTTAGAGTTAGAAAGATAGAGCTTAGCTTAGAGAAAGATTAGAGCTTCTTTCTTCTCTCTTCTTTCTTCCTTCTTCTTTCTTCTGTCTTCTGTCTTCTGTCTTCCTCGGGAGCCTCGGCCTTACTCTGACCAGTCCTCTGGAGCCTCGGCCTAACTCTGGCCAGTCATTACTTCTTCTATCTGGTTTTCTCTTCTGTAACCGCTCTGCCTACGTTCTGGCCGCTCTGATTCTTCTGACCGACCGAGTGACTGCCCGGCTGACTGAATCTCCGTTCTCCTAACTCGGACCGCTTTCACCCGGTTATATACCTTCAGGTTTGCGGGTGCCTACAGGTGCGTCACATACATATCAGGTGGAACTTATGGCTTCCAGCTAGCTACAACAGCCCTTCCTAATTAGGGCTCCTTCATACAAGGAGGCCTATGTGTAAAATAAGAATCCAAGGAATAGAAATGGAGGGTCTTATAGATACTGGAGCTGATTCTTCCATCATTAATTTACGTCAATGGCCCAAACACTGGCCTCTGCAAAAAGCTTCAACCAGTTTAAGAGGCTTGGGATATAATAACCTCCCAGAAAAAAGTGCGGTAATTTTAAAATGGGAGGATGATGAAGGACATAAAGGCACGTTTCAGCCTTATGTTTTACCTAATCTACCGGTTACTTTATGGGGAAGAGATATTTTACAACAAATGGGAGTACACCTTGCAACCAAACCTGCAGGTGTTAAATGTAAAAATCTACAGAGTAATCTTAACCCTATAAGAAATCATCAAAAAGTACAGGGTAAGCTTAACCCTAAAAGAAATCATTATCATATAGGAAAAAGACATTTTTCTTTGGGGCCACTGAGAAAATAATTTTGAAAATACCATGGCTTTCTGATAAGCCAGTGTGGGTCCCTCAGTGGCCCCTATCTAAAGAGAAATTACAAGCGGCCCACCTACTAGTTCAGGAACAATTAGAAGCAGGACATATAGAACCTTCCACCTCTCCCTGGAATTCCCCCATATTTGTGATCAAGAAAAAATCAGGAAAATGGCGATTATTACATGATCTTAGACAAATTAATAAAACCATGCAAGTCATGGGCCCTACTCAACCTGGACTTCCGAATCCTATAGCTATTCCAAAAAATTTCCATGTTATTAGTCTTGATATAAAGGATTGCTTCTTTTCTATTCCCCTACATCCTCTGGATGCCCCCAGGTTTGCCTTTTCAGTTCCATCTATGAACAATAATGGCCCTGATCAGAGATATCAATGGAAGGTTTTGCCACAGGGAATGGCTAATAGCCCCACCATATGCCAAATATATGTGGACAAGGCCATCCAACCCATTAAAAATAAATATCCAAACCTCATGTGTCTACATTACATGGATGATATTTTACTGGCCCACCCTAATCAAAAAATCTTATTTAATATATTCAGTGACATGGTAGAAAATTTAAAAAAAAATACGGATTATATATAGCAGAAGAAAAAGTTCAAACCAGATCTCCCATATTATATTTAGGATTTAAAATCATGGATACTTTTGTTAGACCCCAAAAAATTTTAATAAATAAAGAACATTTAACCACGCTCAATGATTTCCAAAAACTACTGGGAGACATTCATTGGCTTCGCCCTACACTAAACCTCACTACTGGCCAATTAAAAACCTTTATTTGATATCCTTCGAGGGGACCCTGATCCATCCTCACCACGAACATTGACTCCTGATGCTAGGAAAGCTTTAAAGGTAGTAGAAAAACCATCGAAGGAGCTCATTGTGACAGATTTGATTTAACTCAACCGCTGATATTGATTATTATTTCTTCACAATATACACCCACAGGAGTATTTTGGCAACAAGGGCCTTTATTATGGATACATTTGCCTATCTCTCCTAAAAAGCATAATTGAGTCTTATACCTCCATGGTGGCTAAACTTATTCTTCAAGGACTTAAAACTTCTACTAAAATATTTGGCATTCACCCTGCTACTATTATTACTCCCTATTCATCGTCACAGATTGAATATTTATGCTTCAACGATAATGACTGGGCTATAGCTAGATGCTCTACCTCTGCAAATTTTGATAATCACCTTCCTAAGTCTCCTATATTATCTTTTTGTATTAATCATCCTATTATATTTCCACAGGTAATAAAAAATCAACCTATTCCTAAGGCATTTAATGTATTTACAGATGGGTCCTCAAATGGTACTGCTGCAGTAGTCACTACAAAAGAAAATATGACTTACATAACTGCACACAAATCAGCTCAACTAGTGGAATTGGAAGCTGTGGTAAGAGCTCTGGAAAATTTTAGAGACCAGCCCATAAACATTTTTTCAGATAGCCACTATATTGTACAAGCCGTCCCAAAATTAGAGTTAGCAGGACCAATAGCACCTCATACTCCAGCTTTTAAATTGTTTTATCAAATACAAAAACTTTTGTGGGCAAGAAAAGAACCTCTATTCATAGGCCATATTAGAGCACATACTAATTTGCCTGGCCCCCTCCATGAAAGTAATCAAAAGGCTGATGAACTTACAAAAACAATATTTATACTTTCAGCGCTACAACAAGCTACTTTATTTCATTCCCAGTTTCACGTCAACAGCACCACCTTGCAACGTAGGTTTAAAATCACAAAGGAGCAAGCCAGAACAATTGTAAAAGATTGTAAATCTTGTATGACACATTTGCCCAATCCTCATTTTGGTGTTAACCCTAGAGGATTAATGCCCAATCATTTGTGGCAGATGGATGTTACTCATGAGCCAAGTTTTGGAAAATTGCGATTTATTCATGTGACTATAGATACATGCTCAGGCATGATTTTTGCTTCCTTACATTCTGGAGAAAAAGTTAAAGATGTCACATCTCATTGTTTACAAGCTTTTGCTGCATTGGGCATCCCCAAAATGCTTAAAACAGATAATGGCCCCGCATATACGTCCTCATCTTTCAAAGAGTTTTGTGAAAAATTCAACATATCCCATAAAACAGGCATCCCATACAATCCTCAGGGTCAGGGCATTATTGAAAGAGCAAACCGCACACTAAAAGTTATGTTGTTAAAACAGAAAGAAGGAAACTGGAAAAATCCTAAGGACAGATTGGCAGTTGCCCTGTTTACCTTAAATTTTTTAACTTTAGACTCTGATGGTTATTCTGCTGGAGACAGACATTGGAACCCACATCAACAACATAAACCTTTGGTTTACTGGAAGGATGTTCTTTCAGGTACATGGAAGGGTCCAGATCCAGTGTTAATTTGGGGGGAGAGGATCTGTTTGTGTTTTTCCAAAGCATGAATCCTCTCCAATATGGATACCATCTAGATTAATAAAGCAAGTACCAAATCAAAAGGATCAAGATGAAGTTGTTGAGGAATCAAGATTAATAAAAAAGGTACAAAATCAAGAGGACCATGATGAAGATATGGAATGATTCCCTTAAAAGAGTCCTTCAAAATACGTCACAACTTAAGTATCATTCCTCCCGGCTGGGACTAAGAGATCTCTCTTTAGTGTGCACACAATTGTATTTTTTTTTCTTTTTATATATGTGTTTATGTCTGTGTATTTGTCTAAATTTCATGTTAATGTGACATCACAAATATATGTTTGTATGTGCGTCTGTCTGTCCAGTGTGACATCAAAAATAACAAAGCGCTTGTGAATATATATATATATATATATGGATCCAAATAACTCTAATTCATTTAAGTTTGAGAGTATTCAAATTGAGTAAATAATTTTATAAGTGAAGGTACCTTCAATTTTGTTTTATAGGTGTCCCAAGGATTTCTCTTTAGAGAAAAAATATGACTAGGGCTGTATAACCTGATATTTTGGTGTTTTGACATAAGGTTGCTTATTTGTTATTAACTTCATTTGTTTAATAAATGATTAATTTCAATCATTTCAACAGGTAAAGGACTGCTGTGTATGCAGAAACTCGAGAGTTCCAGCTAACAAATTATTTCTCCAAAGTGGTTTTAGTTTTTCTTTAATCTATCTTTAATACAGTAAATACCCTCAGTCTTTCTTTGTTTTGTTCTAAATATGATGTTTTGCCAGCTTATGTTTGTGGGAGCTCAGGCTGCAATGTGTGTGAGCAGAAATCAACTTTAATTTTCTAATCTAATAATTCTATTTTTTAGTTTGAAAACTCGCCTCTTGACTCAGTGCTGGAATAGCACTGCCTTTCCTTTAATAATTGATGCTTGAGTCTCTAGGGAGCGGGCCCTGAAGATTTGCCGGTGGCATTGTCTAGACATAAAAAAAGACGGCTGCTGCTACAGATGCAGGGATCGCGGTCGCTGCAAGCATCCCTGCTGCTCAAATGTCAAACAACCTCACCAGCAGTGTGGCCTCTGCTCTGCATGCATGGGGCCTCCTAGATCTACGTGTTATAACAAGTGGACATTTTGATCTTTCATTGTTTGGGACTTCATGGGACAGTACCTTGGGGGTATTTGTTTAGAGAACTCAGTGTGTTACTTGATAGAACTTAGGGCAGCTGATTTGTTTAAAGAATTTGGTATGCCATGCAATTTGGCTCGTCACCAAAAGGCTTGTTGCCTTAAAGCCGCAGCATCTCCCCACAATTGGACGGCTGTTAGTCATCTTACACAGTCGATCCTAAAGGGCTCCATTGGATGGCTGGTTAGCCAATGACGGGTAAGATCCCCAGAGGGGGACAACCTAAGACAGGCACAGTCGCACGGGATAGTCTCATGTGGCCGACATATCAACCTAAGACAGGAGTCAAGGGCACAGCCTTGATTATCCGATGACGGGTAAGAATGTTGGTTGCACATAGACGTCCTAGAGCATCCCCTCTTTTAAAACAAAAGGGGGAAATGCAGGAGCCCTGTTTGGGGAGATAGCTAAGATTGCGGTTGACTATTGGGCCATAGACATTTTTGGGCATTTCCGCTTTCCGTAGTCTGACGGGATCTCGCGGGACTTGGTCGAGGCTCTCGAGAGATTTGAATGGTGACTCAGCAGATCGAGTGAGCGCCATTGCTGCTCGGGCGCATGGGAAGAGACCAGAGGGAGAAAAGACAGGGTTATCGCTATTGTATAGATATATTGTAGTTTCTTGTAAGATTAAAGAATATTTTCGTCTCCATCCTGTCTCTGGACTCCTTCCCGCGGCGCTGCCGTTCCAGGCTGCAATCCTTTTCCGGCGACTACATCTATGGTCACATGAATAAATCGCAATTTTCCAAAACTTGGCTCATGAGTAACATCCATCTGCCACAAATGATTGGGCATTAATCCTCTAGGGTTAACTCCGAAATGAGGATTGGGCAAATGTGTCATACAAGATTTACAATCTTTTACAATTGTTCTGGCTTGCTCCTTTGTGATTTTAAACCTACGTTGCAAGGTGGTGCTGTTGACGTGAAACTGGGAATGAAATAAAGTAGCTTGTTGTAGCGCTGAAAGTATAAATATTGTTTTTGTAAGTTCATCAGCCTTTTGATTACCTTCATGGAGGGGACCAGGCAAATTAGTATGTGCTCTAATATGGCCTACGAATAGAGGTTCTTTTCTTGCCCACAAAAGTTTTTGTATTTGATAAAACAATTTAAAGGCTGGAGTATGAGGTGCTATTGGTCCTGCTAACTCTAATTTTGGGACGGCTTGTACAATATAGTGGCTATCTGAAAAAATGTTTACAGGCTGGTCCCTAAAATTTTCCAGAGCTCTTACCACAGCTTCCAGTTCCACTAGTTGAGCTGATTTGTGTACAGTTATGTAAGTCATATTTTCTTTTTTAGTGACTACTGTAGCAGTACCATTTGAGGACCCATCTGTAAATACATTAAATGCCTTAGGAATAGGTTGATTTTTTATTACCTGTGGAAATATAATAGGATGATTAATACAAAAAGATAATATAGGGGACTTAGGAAGATGATTATCAAAATTTGCAGAAGTAGAGCATTTAGCTATAGCCCAATCATTATCATTGAAGCATAAGTATTCAATCTGTGATGATGAATAGGGAGTAATAATAGTAGCAGGGTGAATGCCAAATATTTTAGTAGAAGTCTTAAGTCCTTGAAGAATAAGTTTAGCCACCACGGAGGTGTAAGATTCAATTATACTTTTAGGAGAGATGGGCAAATGTATCCATAATAAAGGCCCTTGTTGCCAAAATACTCCTGTGGGTGTATATTGTGAAGAAATAATAATCAACATCAGTGGTTGAGTTAAATCAAATCTATCACAATGAGCTCCTTCAATGGCTTTTTCTACTAACTTTAAAGCTTTCCTAGCATCAGGAGTCAATGTTCGCGGTGAAGATGGATCAGGGTCTCCGCGAAGGATGTCAAATAAAGGTTTTAGTTGGCCAGTAGTGAGATTTAGTGTAGGGCGAAGCCAATTAATGTCTCCCAGTAGTTTTTGGAAATCATTGAGGGTGGTCAAATGTTCTTTATTTATTAGAATTTTTGGGGGTCTAACAAAAGTATCCATGATTTTAAATCCTAAATATAATATGGGAGAGATCTGGTTTGAACTTTTTCTTCTGCTATATATAATCCATGTTTTTTTAAATTTTCTACCACATCACTGAATATATATTAAATAAGATTTTTTGATTAGGGTGGGCCAATAAAATATCATCCATGTAATGTAGACACATGAGGTTTGGATATTTATTTTTAATGGGTTGGATAGCCTTGTCCACATATATTTGGCATATGATGGGGCTATTAGCCATTCCCTGTGGTAAAACCTTCCATTGATATCTCTGATCAGGGCCATTATTGTTCATAGAAGGAACGGAAAAAGCAAACCTGGGGGCATCCAGAGGATGTAGGGGAATAGAAAAGAAGCAATCCTTTATATCAAGAGTAATAAGATGGAAATTTTTTGGAATAGCTACGGGACTAGGAAGTCCAGGTTGAGTAGGGCCCATAACTTGCATGGTTTTATTGATTTGTCTAAGATCATGTAACAATCGCCATTTTCCTGACTTTTTCTTGATCACAAATATGGGGGAATTCCAGGGAGAGGTGGAAGGTTCTATATGACCTGCTTCTAATTGTTCCTGAACTAGTAGGTGGGCCGCTTGTAATTTCTCTTTAGATAGGGGCCACTGAGGGACCCACACTGGCTTATCAGAAAGCCATGGTATTTTCAAAATTATTTTCTCAGTGGCCCCGAAAAAAAATATCTTTTTCCTTTATGATAATGATTACTTTTAGGGTTAAGATTACTCTGTACTTTTTGATAATGAGTTCTTTTAGGGTTAAGATTACCCTGTAGGTTTTCACATTTAACATCTGCAGGCTTGGTTGCAAGGTGTACTCCCATTTGTTGCAAAATATCTCTTCCCCATAAAGTAACCGGTAGATTAGGTAAAACATAAGGCTGAAATGTTCCTTTATGGCCTTCATCATCCTCCCATTTTAAAATTACTGCACTTTTATCTGGGAGGTTATTATATCCCAAGCCTCTTAAACTGGTTGAAGCTTTTTGCAGAGGCCAGTGCTTGGGCCATTGGCGTAAATTAATAATGGAAGAGTCAGCTCCAGTATCTATTAATCCCTCCATTTCTATTCCTTGGATTTTTATTTTACACATAGGCCTCCTTAAACAGTCTCGAACCCAACAAGCCATGGGACTTGAGTCAGTGGAACAAAATCCTCTATTGTTCCCTTCTTGAGGCATACCCATTTTAAATGAATTGTGTAAATTGGGAAGGAGAAGCAACTGAGCAATTCTATCTCCTTGATTAACAGAAGTTATACTTTGGGGTGAGCTAAGCATTATTTTTATTTCCCCTTTGTAGTCTGAGTTTATTACACCTGGGGTCACTTGCAAACCTAATAAGCTTTTAGGACTACGCCCGATAATAAGTCCTACAGTCCCTGAGGGAAGAGGTCCCCTGACTCCTGTGGGAATCAGTTGAACCCCCATTTCAGGTGTTAACACTATTCGGGCGGTGGAACAGAGGTCTAATCCTGCATTTCCTCTTGTTCCTCTGGCGAGGGAGTGGATGGGTAGTAGGGATTGTGTCGGGGAAGCATCTGAGTGGATGCTTGAGGATACTCCTTCTGCAATGCCCCGTACATTTGTGGGCCCCGGGGTATTGGGCCCCGTGTCCCGTTTTTTGAATTCCTGAACAAAGGATTTCCATGGATGTCAAATTTTGAATGGCATTTATTGGCCCAATGATTTCCCTTTTTACACCTGGGGCAGCGGCCTGGGGCACGGTATGAGCTTGGTCTTATTTCTCTTTTGAGATTTTGCCTAGAATTGCCTGATTGATTATGATAATTTTGCCTGGAATATCCTGATTGATTATAATGTCTACGTTTAGCCTTTGTGAAATTTCGAGAGGAAGCACCTCTCATTGAGGCTGCAATCACATTTCCTGTGACAAAGGCGTCATTTATATCTTTACATAGTTGTATATATACGGAAAGATCCTTTTTAGTTCTCCATGGCCTGATGGCTGCTTGGCACCATTTATTTGCATTTTCATAAGCTAATTGAACAACTAATGGCATAGCTTGGTCAACATCTGCAAACACACTACCTGCAGTTCTCAAAAGTCGATCAGCAAAGTCGGCATACAGCTCATTAGGTCCTTGAATCACTTTTGACAAGCTACCTTGTAGATCCCCAGGTCCTTGTACAGTTTTCCATGCCTCTAAGGCAGCTGCATTTATCTGAGCATATACATCTGGGTCATAATCTGTTTGAGCCTGTAAGTCTGCAAATTGCCCTTCTCCTGTGAGCATGTCTATATTATAGTTTTCAAACCCTGCAGCCGCGTTTCTTTTAGCCGTTTCTATACAAAGTTCTTGGAATTGCGATCGCCAAACCAAGAATTGCCCCCCGCTTAATGTTGCTTTACATAGACTTTTCCAGTCTGAGGGGGTTAAGCTAAAGGTGTTAAGGGACTCCAGCATACTCAACGTGAAAGGAGCTTGGGGCCCATAAGTCATTACTGCCTCTTTGAGATTTTTTATTGTTTTGAAATCTACTGACTGATGGACACTCTGTCCATTTTTCTTTTCAAATGCTGGCGGTTCCCAATGTATCTGTGAGTTGTCCTCGAGAGCGCATAAGCGATCAGAAAGACTTTTTATTTCTGTTTCTAGGGTATGCAAATGCCTAGTAATACCCTTCATATTTTCTTGTTATTTTTTTTTTTTTTTTTTTTTTTTTGTGGTACCGGGGATTGAACTCAGGGGCACTCATCCACTGGGTCACATCCCCAGCCCTTTTTTATATCTTATTAGAGACAGGGTCTCACTGAGTTGCTCAGTGCCTCGCCATTGCTGAGGCTGGCTTTGAACTTGCGATCCTCCTGCCTCAACCTCCCAAAGTGCTGGGATTACAGGCGTGCGCCACCACGCCCAGCTTCCTTTCATATTTTCTGTAATGGATTCCACCCATGGGGGAGTAGAGGACACAAGTCACTCCTCTACCTGACCGTCCTTTTTCTCGGTCTTTTTTAGTTTCTTTTTCCTCATTTTCTCAGGATCACTTTTACTAGATTCCTCACCACTGCTAATTTCACTGACAGCAATATCCTGAGGCCCAGGTTCCAGTGAGAGCAAGTATCCTTCAGCTTTCGCCAATAACTCCCGAATAGCTTTAATAGCTTGGATTTTTGTCATTTTTGGGTCTCTTCTAATACTCTCTTTACTGGTCTCAGTTGGCCCAGTGGAATCTACACTTTTTTGATCACTTTCACTTTTGTCTATATACTCCTCACTGAGAACAGAGTCAGGTATATCAAGGAGTCTTTGCATAGCCTCTATCAATTGGGATTCAGTTATATTCGAACCCATCTTTAGAGACCTTCAGTTCTTACCTGTCCGCTCCGAAGTCCCCGGACGGGCCGCCACCTGTTGCCGCCTGAAGCGCTTGGAGCAACGGAGCCGCGGGAAGAACTTCAGAGGCAAACTGGAGACAAACAGCTTTTTATTCTGATAACTTTTCTCTCTGGTTCTAACAACAACTAACACACGCCAAACACACCACCACTAAAAAATGGAGCTGACCCGATCAGCAATTTCGGCCAAGTCACTCGAGATCCCGCAACAAGTCCCGTGAGACTACAGGTGGCGACAATGGCCAAATCTCCACGGCTCATAGTCAACCGCAATTCAAGTCAATCCCCAAACAGGGCTCCTGCACTGGATCTGGACCCTTCCATGTACCTGAAAGAACATCCTTCCAGTAAACCAGGAGTGTGGATTGCATGTTGGGATGTTGTTGGAGCCGGAGAGAGAAGCTAGCAGAATAAAGAGCCTGTTCGTTTCCAGTCTGCCTCTGAACTTATTCCCGCGGCGTCGTTGCTGCAGGCGGCCATCACTTCAGGCAGCAACACCAGGGTTCTGACAAAGTCACACCAAAGATCCATCTCCAGAAGCACACCCACATTCCAGGTCCCCAAACTCCTACACCTTCTGGCTCCCTAGAGCTGTTCCCTCTGATGGTGACATCAGCTTGAAGCCAGGCCTTCAGACAGAGTGTGTGGGCAGCCCCTCTTCTCTCTCTTCCCCTGAGGCCTGCTTACCCAAAGGACACCTACTCTCTCAGCTTCTATGCTCTGGAATAAACAGAGGGGGTGTACTCTGCAGCCCTCGGGGAGACCAGGTTGGGGGCCTTGGGAGTGGAGAAGGGCCATGGTAGACAGGGCCAGCTGGTAGTGGCCTGGGCCCCAGCACAGTGTTCTAGGACAGGGCTGTGGAGAGTTCCACTATACCTGTCCTAAGACTCCTCTTGCAGCTGGGGGGGGGGGGCGGGGAGATGGGCACTTGAGTCACCCAGGCCTTGGGGAGGCCAACTCTTTGGTCCCTGCCATTTCCCCTAAGTCATGGGTGAACCTGCTGCACTTTAATCCTGCAGTCATGAGTGCCATGAGCCAATATCTCTGGGTAAAAAAATCACAGAAATCAACTTTTTGGTGTCTGTTTGGTACTCAGTTGACCTTTAGAGTATAGTAGGTGTTTTCATTCACATTGACCTAGATGAGGGTCCCATTGGGCAAATTCTTAACCCTCCCTAAGAATCAGTGTCAACATGTTGAAATAGAAAAATGAACCAGGCTGTACCGGTACGAGGATTAATTGAAGTGATGTTTATAAAGTGCCAGACAGTATTTAACTCAGACATACCAAGTATCACTTCCCTTCTTCCTTCCTCTCATCAACCCACAATTTAGCTTTTCATGTCCCAACCTGACTACCCAGCATCATTCATCCATGCATCTGTCCACCCATCTATCCATCCATCTATCCACTCATCCATCCACTCATCCATCTACCCATCTGTGTATTTATATTACATCATTTATTGAGTACGAATTGCTGCAAGTTGTCCACAGAAGTACATATGGGACAATATAATCTAGAAGCAAAAAGTAAATATCCAAACCTGGATATAAATAACTTGGCAGGAAGTGAAAATTATCATAAGAGAAATGCAGAGGCTGCATTGGGAGATTTCAAGCTCCAATCAAAGGCAAGTGCCAGGATTTCATTTTATTTGAGAAATCCTATCTCTTTCTAATGAAGACCACCAGGACATTTTTTTTCCCCTGTTACACAAGGAAGATGCCTCAAATTCTAATTATCCTAATCTGGGCAATGGCTTCCTCTTGCTTTTCATTTGACTGTATTCAGCACTTAGTTGCTCCACTGAGGGCAATGTACAGAGCCCAGATTGCTTCCAAGATTTTAATGGGACCTTCCACGAGGGATTTTGAAACCAACAAAATGATCTAGATGAGATGATGGGTCCATTAGAGATGGCCTTTTAGGGCCTGACATTCTCTGCACGACAGTGAGCAGGCCAGCCCTGGGGTAAGGGCCCTGCAGCGTCAGCAGTGACTTCCACCCCAATGACCTCTCCCTACCTCCCGAGTCCTGCCCTCACTTGAGGTCAACTCCGGGAAAAATAAGGGGAAATATATCTCCCACGAATGTTCTGGATTGCAAGCATAGTTCATAGCTAATGCAGGAGAAAAAGAAATCGCACACATTTCATTGGCACAGGGAGCACAAGGGCCCAGGGACATGACGAATGAAACCTTCCCACTGCCCGTCCTCCCCAGGCTGCCACGCACCCCTACTGGGAGATTTTTTTTGTGTGTGTGGGGTGCTTGGGTTTGAACCCATGGCCTCATGCATGATAGGCAAGCCCTCTACTACTGAGCTATATATACCCTGACCCATAAAGGGGGAAATTGGACCTTAAGATTCCTGCAAAGACATTACTGAGAAAGTGCAGCCAGTTGAGCTGTTTGGTGTGGTGGATTTAGAGGCAAAAGGCGCAGCCCTGCCGCTTATCAGGTGGTGAGTTTGGGTGAGGCCCCTCTGGGCATCTTCACTTACTTGGCTGTTGGTGGGGAGATCATCTGCCTTGCCCAGGTAACCACCTCGAGTGCTAGAGCCACAGTGATGGTGACAGTGCTCTCTCCATGAACCACTCTCTGGAGGCAGGACGCACAGCGAGAAGCCAGTCCTGCCTCCCATTCGCTCAATGACCTTGGTCAAATAATGTTCTGAGCCTCTGTGTTCCTCGCTGTGACATTCCAGGTGAAGCCAGCGATCTCTGCAGCGCTCCTAAGCACACACTAGTCTGCTGTCCACCCTCAGCAGCGTCCCCCGGGGTTAGGGACAGGAGGTGGAGGGTCTGTCTGCATGCCTTGTGTCACCTCCTCTGATGCCTCCGTCTGATTCCCACTGAGAACCCAATCCAGGCTCAGCAGCTTCTGGCTCCTAGAGAATGATTTACCAAAACCCTTCCTCATTGTGCTATACCACCAACAGCAAATTCATGATCCAAGTCATGCTTTCATTGTGAGCCGTTAAACTCATACTCACAACTCTGGTCTTCAGTGACCTCGGGGATTTTATTTACTTTATTTATTTAGGTACTGGGAATTGAATCGGGGTGGTTTACCACTGACCCACATCCCCAGTCCTTCTTATTTTTTAATTTGAGCCAGGGTCTTGTTTGAGCTACTTAGAGCCTTGCCAAAATGCTGAGGCTGGCCTCAAACTTGTGATCCTCCTACCTCAGCCTCCTTGCGGGGATTACAGGCATGTTCCACTGTGCCCAGCAGAACTCAGGGATTTTACTTTTTTATGCTTTAGTGCAAAGACTTTGTCTTCCTCCCAGGGTTTTGCTAGCTCCCACAGTGCTTCTGTGTGATGTAAAGGAGGTGCTCCAAGCAGCCCAAGCTCCACCCTAGGACACAGTGCAGGGAGGATGGGATATGCCCCATTTGCCAGTGGCTCCCCTCATGCAGGGCACATGATACTATTTGTGCCTGGCATCTGAAATGGGAGCAGTCTTTTGGGATTGAGCCCTTAACCCCTATGTCATCTCAGTTGACTCCAGATAGTGTCAGAATTAGATGGAACTGTTGGATACTGTTGTACCCAATTTGCAGGAAAAAAGTCTCACAAGCCACTCATGTAATAGCCAATGAAGCCTTTATTCCAGCCGGGGCCACCAACTACATCCAGAACAAAGCAGAGTGGTAGAAAATGGCGCCTGCTCATACCAAGGGCAGGGTTTATAAAGCACAGGGTTAATACACCCTCAAGCCCTCAGGTGGAGACGGGTTTAATGGGCCATCAAGGGTGGGTCAATGGGCCATCAGGTGGAGACAGTCCAAGTCCAGTTTAAGTTGCCTTTGCTTATTAGGATACCAAGTTGGTGTTGGAGAATCAGAGACCAGCTTATACCAAAAGGGAACTGGTTGGCCTAATGGATCAGAAGCCCAGAGTGGAGCTGGCCTCAGAAACCCTAAGAATTCCATTAACGCGGTCAGCTCACTTTTTTTTTTTTTTTTTTTTTTGTACCAGGGATTGAACTCAGGGGCACTAAACCACTGGGCCACATCCCCAGCCCTTTTTTTGTATTTTATTAGAGACAGGGTCTCATTGAGTTGCTAAGTGCTTCAGCATTGCTGAGGCTGGCTTTGAACTCGTGATCCTCCCGCCTCAGCCTCCCAAGTGCTGGGATTACAGGCGTGCGCCACTGCGCCCAGCTGGTCAGCTCACTTTTGCTTCATTTCCACCTTTCCTCGGCATCTCCAGCTCTCCTCCCTCCACATGTGTTGACCTCATTCTCTCTTCCTGCTGGTGGTTTCCCTGGGATGTGGGGTGTGGGACATGCCCACAGACAGTCCCAGAAACATCCAAGTCAAACCAGGGTGGAGGAAGAAGAGCATCTCTTTCCCGAATCTACATATAAACTCTGATGACACAGCTTGGGTCACTGGCCACCTCTGTGGTCAGTACAATGGACCCTGTGACTGGTAGCTCCTTCAGAACTGCCAAGTGTCCCAAATCACATAGAACTGCTCACGGGCCTCCTTACCCCTGAGCCTCAGAGGAAGGGCTGGCTTATCTGTGCAAGCCAGATAAGGACAAATAGAGGTCTCTGTCGCATAGAGAGGAACCTAGAGACAGACGTGGAATGAGTCCAAGCGGGTCTGAGCCATAGTATCATTAAAAAAACTGCAATGTCTACTGAGAAAAAGCTCAAGTGCTGATGGCTTCAAAAGGCCACTGGAGATGACGGTGTGGCCTCTGTCAGCAAGATCCTAGTGTTGGATAAGATTCAGGCTGTTGGGAGGCTGAGGCAGGAGGATCGCGAGTTCAAAGCCAGCCTCAGCAATGGCGAGGCACTTAGCAACTCAGTGAGACCCTGTCTCTAAATAAAATACAAAAAAGGGCTGGGGATGTGGCCCAGTGGTCGAGTACCCCTGAGTTCAATCCCCGGTACGACAAAAAAAAAAAAAAAAAAAAAAAAGATTCAGGCTGGCAGGCCATGCCCCAGGCACCTTCCCGGAAGTGCCCAACTCTGGCGAGAATTCACCTTTGGCGGGCTCCGAGTCCCCACCCTTCCTGATCCTGGGAATACTCGCCACTCGCGGGAATTCAACCCAGGGCGGTCTCTCCCTTTCTGAGCCAATCCGGACCATACAAGTCACGTCCCCACCTCTCTGTACTTAAGCCCCAGCTTGTCCAGAACTCTCTCTTTTTTCTCTTTTCGCCGTCATCTTCTCACCAGCTCTTCCCTTCCCTGTTCCCCTTTCCCATTCTCCCTTTCCCCTTCCCCCTTTCTCCCCTTCCCTTAATAAACCCCCCTTTTCTACAAGGCAGTCCCGGTGTGGTTCTTGCCCTTCACCTGGGAAGGAAGGAATTTGGCCAGTGACTGCCTGGGTATGTCCTGAACTGGCCATTTCCCCCCTGCAGTGGCTGTCATTGAGGTGTCATTGAAACACAGCTTCTTCCCTGAACGGAGGACCGTACTTATAGCACTGCCCTTTGGAACTATGACACAACTCTTTGAAAAAAGAAACTTCTTTTCTTCCAGCTCATTTATTTTTCTAGCTTGTCAGTTCTCACACCAAGGAAAAACTGAGAGTGGGAGAGAGAAAAGGATCCTATTAATAAGGATTATGGTTTTCCAAAGAAAGTCCATAAACAAGGTGCATGCTCAGTAATTACCACTTAGATCCAGTGCTCAAAGTCATTATTTCCGATGAAGTTAATCAGCCCCAAGAGGAGGGGAGGAGAGAAATGGTTTCTGAACACATCAAAATTTATTATCCTTTTCTATTTTACTTAATGACCCTGTGATGAGGCTCTACGTGGAAATTGGTGAAAGTTGGCTCCTTTAGCAGAAGGAGAGGCCCAAGGATTAGGAGCTCTCTTCCCTCCTTTCCTTCTTTCTGCACTGGGGACAAAACCCAGAGGTAGCCGGGCGCGGTGGCGCACGCCTGTAATCCCAGCACTTTGGGAGGCTGGACAGGAGGATCGCGAGTTCAAAGCTAGCCTCAGCAATGGCGAGGCACTTAGCAACTCAGTGAGACCCTGTCTCTAAATAAAATACAAAAAAGGGCTGGGGATGTGGCCCAGTGGTCGAGTGCCCCTGGTTCAATCCCCAGTTTTACCACTGAACCATCCCTGGTTCTTTTTACTTTTTGAGACTGTAATAAGCAGAGGCGACTTAAACCATCTCCACCTGAGGACGTATTGTATTAACCCCCCCTTAAACCCTGTCTCCATCTGAGGGCATAACCCACCCTTAAACCGTCTCCACCTGAGGGCCTATTAACCCTGTGCTTTATAAACTCTGCCCTTGGTAGGAGCAGGCGCCATTTTCTACCAACCTGCTTTTCATGCAGGATCTAGTTGGTGGCCCCGGCAGGAATAAAGGCTTCTTTGGCTATTATGTGAGTGGCTTGTGAGACTTTTGTCCTGCAAATTGGTTACAAGAAGACAGGCTCTTAGCCAGGCATGGTGGCGCACGCCTGTAATCCCAGGACTTTGGGAGGCTGAGGCTGGAGGATTGCGAGTTCAAAGCCAGCCTCAGCAATGGCGAGGCACTTGGAAAAGTCAGTGAGACCCTGTCTCTAAAAGGGCTGGGGATGTGGCCCAGTGGTCGAGTGCCCCTGAGTTCAATCCCTGGTACCAAAAAAAAAAAAAAAAAAAAAAGGCTCTTGCAGAGTTGCCGTGGGTCTCTCTAGGTTGCTGGGGCAGTCCTCCAACTTGCAGTTCTCCTGCCTCAGCCTCCTGAGTTGCTAGGATCACAGTGCCACCACACTCAACTAAGCTGCTACGTTTTTTTTTTTTTGTTTTTTTTTTTTTTTTAAGGAAAAAGCAAATGAAGGAAATAGAGCGGAGAGGCTGTGTTAGGAGTTCAGGGACACCAAGATGGCAGAAACAAGGTATGAGAAGGATGCTACAGGAGGACAAAACAGGGAGACAAGTTATGTTCCCTCAGCCCACTCCACTCTACCTTGCAGAGTGCTGCTTCCACCTTCAATACGTCAGTGTTTGCCTGTGACTTGTGTGAACTGCTCAATTCTTTGGAACACCAAGGACCTGGACCCCAGCTGGACACCCTGACGGTAACAGCGGCTCAACATTAACAGGTTTATTTGGGACAAACCTGCAGGAAGGTGCCCAGAGGAGCCTGAGACCATCTTCTGCTTACCTCTTGAAATAGATATAGGGGAATAAGGGAGGGGAATTAGGCCATTGCTAGGAGATTTTCAGGGAAGGGTCCTTGTGGTGTTACCTGATAAGGAACTAGGTAACAAGTTCCTTTCTTATGATGATAGTGTTTGGGGTTTCTGTGCATGATGGCGAGCGAGCGTTGTCTGGGGTTTAGGTCAGGCTGTGTCAGTGACCTCACCTCAAGGTGACTCTTATTCGAAGATGGAGGATATGTTTCAGAATGGCGTTGCCTGTGTCAAGTTTTACCTAATATTTTTAAAAACAACTTTATTGAGCTATAATTTACATACCACATAGTTTGCCCATTTAAAGCATATACTTCTGTGATTTCCAGTATATTCAGAATTTTACAATTATTGCCATGATATAATTTTAGAACATTTCTATCATGCCCCAAGGAAACCTGTACCTGAAAGCAGTCATTCCACATTTCCTTATTCCTCCTCCCTGCCTGTTGAACCATGACACAAAGACCACCAACTCAAATTTAAATTAAATTAAAACAAGCTTATATTGTGTACACAAAGCTGATCAGCAACTGTCTCCCCGAAACTGGACTAGAGAACAGCAGCTGCTCTCTTGGAAAAAAAAAAAAAGTTTATATAGCAGAGAAAGTTAGAGGGGGTGTCTTGGGAAACTTATAGCTAACAGGGTTCTGGCAAGCATATTGCAAGGGCAGATCGCAGGTTTATGATCTATATTGTTTACATCTCAAGCTAGGGAGCAAACTCAGATTTTATCATTAAAGTTAATCAGGAGCAGCTGGGACTTCAGAGAGGGTTGTTATCTGGTCAAGGAGAGTGGCACGAGTAAGTTCAAAGCATGGGCAAGAATCCCAAGCAAGTTTTTAAAACATCAAATTATGGTCAGGCCAAATAGAAATCTTCGTATTTTACAGTAAAACAGAAATGAACGTCTCATAACTTTATGATGAGCTTGCTCCCAATTGTAAGATGGAATTATGCTGGTTCCAAACAGTTTTTTTTTTTTTTTTTTTTCCTTTTTTGCAATGCTGGGGATGGAACCCAGGGCCTCAGGCGTGTTAGGTAAATGCTGTACTGATCAAACCATAGAGACCCTGTTAGGGCAAATGATGCATGCATGATGAAGGCAGGAAATGGGAAGCAAATCTCAGATCAGCAGATTTTCTTTATTCTGTATTTAGCAGTGGAGTCAATTGGTGAAACCCTGGCATGGCTCATTTTCTTTTCTTTTTTTTTCCTCTTTGGATACCAGGGATTGAATTCTGTATTTTATTCAGAGACAGGGGTCTCATTGAGTTGCTTAGTGCCTTGCTTTTGCAGAGACTGGCTTTGAACTTGCAATCCTCCCTTCTCAGCCTCAGTCTCAGCCTCCCGTGCCCTGGGGCAAAATCATTTTTTTTTTTTTTCCCATGGGGTGCTGGGGTTTGAACCCAGAGCCTTGTGCATTCGAGGCAAGCACCCTACCAACTGAGCTATATCCCCAGCTGGCAAGGCTTATTTTCAGGAGCAGAAAATGGCAGCTGGAGGAAGCAAGTTGGGTTATGTAGGTTTCCTTTAGGGTGGGACAGGAATGTGAATAGGGAATTCTTGGGGCTTTTTGTATTGGCCACAGGTGACCCATTAGGGTGGAGGGTCAGGTGTGCTCTGGCTGAGTCCTGGGATTTTAAATGACAAAAGCTTAGGGGAAATGTCTTTGGACTTATTTTCCATATCCTTCAGACCCCGCTTGAAAAACAAGACCCCTCAAAATTAAGGGAAGAACACCTCTCAAGGGAAATTAGACAGCTAAGCGAGCTCTCACTCTAACAGGTTCAGCGGCCACACCAGAAAATTAGAAGTTAAAAGGTGAATTACACTTCACAGATGGGAAAATGGGCCAGGAGAAAGGCAGCTGTGCAAGTAAGTTCAGCTTCTGAGACTATGTGGTCAGCAGAAATGTCAGCTAAAGGCAGACAGAGCAGGGCCTGCTCTATCCCGAAAATAATATTAGAAACTTTCCCAAGATGATAAGGGGAAACTGCAGGTGGACAGTGGCAAACGCATCTGACCCACATTACCTGGTTATCACAGTAAAACACACCCCTGCAGGTGGAGGCTTACGAGGGTAATGCATAGAGGAGCTCCAGTGTAGTGGCACAACCCCCTTCCACAGAAAATCTTAATGAAGCTTCTCCAGAAAACTTCACCATGATTGATCTTAGGACTATCAGCAGAAGAGGCTCTTTTTTTTTTTTTTTTTTTTTTTTTTGGTACTGGTACTGGGGATTGAACTCAGGGGCACTCGACCACTGGGCCACATCCCCAGCCCTTTTCTGTATTTTATTAGAGACAGGGTCTCACTGAGTTGCTAAGTGCCTCGCCATTGCTGAGGCTGGCTTTGAACTTGTGATCCTCCTGCCTCAGCCTCCCAAGTGCTGGGATTACAGCAGAAGAGTCTCCACAAGAGTTCAAGGTAGGTAAACTTCATATTTCCTGTGGCTCTATCTTCTTGGCCACCAGCCTGGGAGAGATCAGCACTCCCAGTGCTGAACACCCCTTTACTAGTTTTTCACAAGCATGTATGGACTATGTAGTATATGTAACAATGTATACAATAGTTTGTAGGAGTGGGCTTGTGAATGCAAAGTGTGATAAGAAAGACAAATCCTTTAACAAGGCCTCTGAGCTTGAGCTGAGCTTCACCGAGATATTTACATTTCAAAGAGAAGAGAAGAAGTTACTAATTGGGCACTGTGGTAATAGCTGGCAGGGGGAGGGAAGGAAAGGGAGAAGAAGCTCTCCCCTTCTCAGGCACTGTGTGAACTTCTGCAGACTGAATTTCTGAGCCCTTCCCCTTACACACTGGATATAAAGTTCTGAAACTGCCTGAACTCGGGGTTCAGGGATTGATTGTTTACTGCGAAGCTGTGCCCTCTGAACCTGGCTGCAGCCAAATAAATCTGCTTCCTGTTTCCTATCCGGTGTCCTGCCTCGTTTTTTCCCTACAACACCAATGCAGGGAAGTCCCACCTCAAATGTGATGACATCAAAAGACTGATGTTGTACCCAATTTGCAGGAAAAAAAGTCTCACAAGCCACTCAATGAAGCCTTTATTCCAGCTGGGGCCACCAACTATATCCAGCAAAAAGCAGGGTGGTAGAAAATGGCGCCTGCTCATAGCAAGGGCAGGGTTTATAAAGCACAGGGTTAATATGCTCTCAAGCCCTCTGGTGGAGACGGGTTTAAGAAATGGGCCATCGGGTGGAGACAGTTTAAGTCCAGTGTAAGTCCCCTTTGCTTATTACACTGAGGAGTCCCAACCTACCCTGTGAATGCCATAGAGCTGTAAAACTTTGTTCCTTGGGGCTGGAATGTGGCTCAGCGGTAGGGCGCTGGCCTAGCACGTGCAGGACCCGGGTTCGATCCTCAGCACCACGTAAAAATACATGTATTGTGTACAACTAAAGCAAAAAAAAAAAAAAAGAACTTTGTTCCTTGCCAAAGTCAGACCAGATTCCTGTGCCCCGTGTGTTCTGGCTGGCGATTCTCCTGCCTCAGCCTCCCCGAGCTGTTGGGATTACAGGAATGTGCCACCACACCTGGCAAAGCAATAGTTTTTAAAAGACCAAATAGTATTATAAAGAGGCTTATAATGAAAAATGGTAGCCCCCTTGCCAATGCTGCCCTGTTCATTGACCCAGATATAGCCACTTTCAATTCTTAGCAGAACCCTCTAGCAACTATCTCTATTGAAGGGCAAGAACCACACCGGGACCGCCTTGTAGAAAAGGGGGGGTTTATTAAGGGAAGGGGAAAACGGGGGAAAGGGGAAAAACGGGAAGGGGAGAGCTGGTGAGAAGATGATGGCGAAAAAAGAGTTCTGGACAAGCCGGGGCTTAAGTACAGAGGGGTGGGAGCGTGACTTGTATGGTCCGGATTGGCTCAGAAAGGGAGCCCGCCCTGGGTTGAATTCCCAGGAGAGGCGAGTATTCCCAGGATCAGGAAGGGTGGGGACTCGGAGCCTGCCAAAGGTGAATTCTCGCGAGAGTTGGGCACTTCCGGGAAGGCGCCTGGGGGCATGGCCTGCCAGCCTGAATCTTATCCAACATCTATATTTTTCAGTAATATTCTATCTGGCTGTTTATTTTCCAATTTTAAATATTATCTTACAGAAGGAGTAGCAGATTTGCTCTCTTACACCATTGCCCCTTCCCAACATAGTTGTTTTTGTAGTTTTTCTTAAATAGATTGTTGGTGTTTAAATTGTTATGACAAAAGAATAAAATTCACAATAGTGAAGGGCATTCTCACTCCCTCATCATGATATATACTCTTAAAAAACAAACAAACAAAAAAAAACCCAGATCATTATGTTAAGCCAGGCACAGAAAGACAAGAGCCACATTGATCTCACCCATGTAGAAGGAAAAAAACAATTGATAGTATAAAGTTGAGAGTGGAAAGATGGTTCTCAGAGGGTGGGAGGAGAGTGGGGAGGAGGGTAGGAAGAGGTTGATCAATGGGTGCTAAGTTACAGTTAGGTAGAGATAAGAAGTTCTGGCATGCTATGGCACAGCAGGGTGACTACAGAAAACAATTATGTACTGTATGTTTCAAAAAAGAAGAAAGATTTTTTTAAAATATTTTCACCATAAAGAAATGATAGGTCTAGGGATGTAGCTCAGTGGTAGAACACTTGCCTAGTACATTATTCAGTTCTTCTCATTATGACCAACTATCTGACAAGAATAATTTAGAGCTGGGTGTGGTGGTGCATACCTGTAATCCCAGCGACTCAGGAGGCTGAAGCAGGAGGATCACAAATTTGAGGCCAGCCTCAGCAACTTAGTGAGGTCCTAAGCAACTCAGTGAGACCCTGTCTCAAAATAAAAAGAGCTGGGGATGTGGCTCTGGGAAAGCACCTCTGGGTTCAAACTCCAATATCAAAAAGAACTTAAGAGGGAAAGTTTATTTTGGGACTCACAGTTTCAAAGGACTCAGTCCATAGACAGCTGATTTCATTGCTCTGAGCCCAAGATGAGGGAGAACATCAAGGCCTAAGGGGAGGGGCAGAGGAAAGTAGTCCACGAGAGAAGGAAGGGGAAGAGGCCACAGGAAAGAGTCACCCTTCCAGGGCACAGTGCAGCAACCTACCTCCTCCAGCCACACCTCTCTGGCCTACAGTTACCACCCAGTCCATTCAAAGTAGGATGTACAGATTAGGTTACAGCTCTCACAATCCAATCATTTCATCTCCAAACGTTATGACATGAACACAAGAGCTTTTGGGGAACACCTCATATCCAAACCATCACACCTAGCATGTGTGAAGCCCTGGGTTCAATTCCTAGCACCAATAAATAAATGTATATATGTTAGGGGGATAGATATGTTTAGCCTAATTTGAATATCATAAAACTTATACATGTATCAAAATATCACCCTGCAGGTAACGTAAAACATTACCCTATGAAGATGTATAATGTTAACTGGGCGCAGTGGCACAGGCCTGTAATCCCAGCAGCTTGGGAGGTTGAGGTAGGAAGATCATGAGTTCAAAGCCAGCCTCAGCAACTTAACAAGGCCCTAAGCAACTCAGCAAAAACCTGTCTCTAAATATAATATAAAAAAGGGCTGGGGATGTGGCACAGTGGTTAAAAGGGCCTCCTGGGTTCAAGTCTTAGTACAAAAAAAAAAAAAAAAAAAAAAAAAGCATGTTTATGTGTATCAGTTAAAATTAATTTGGTAATAAAAAATAAGAAAGTTGAGCCGGGCGCAGTGGCGCACGCCTGTAATCCCAGTACTTTGGGAGGCTGAGGCAGGAGGATCGCGAGTTCAAAGCCAGCCTCAGCAATGGCGAGGCACTTAGCAACTCAGTGAGACACTGTCTCTAAATAAAATACAAAAACGGGCTGGGGATGTGGCCCAGTGGTCGAGTGCCCCTGAGTTCAATCCCCAGTACCAAAAAAAAAAAAAAAAAAAAAAAAGAGAGAAAGCAGTAGCTCTGTCCTGTCTATCAAGGAGAGTAGCATGGACACAGGGAGGGGACAACGGCAGGCAGAAAACTATTATTTTAAGTTGGCTGCACTTCCAGTTTAGTCTAAAAATGCATGGACCATTCTGGGCACTTCCATCATCTCTCCAGCCACACCCCAGCTCCTTAACCCAAACACACGGAATTGACGAAGGCAGTGAGAGATTTCCTTTGTATATGAAAATGCTCTTTATTCTTATGTTCTTCCCCACAAGCTAATTAACAATGTTTAATTTATTTCAGATCAGGGACTGGTTTTTCCTGACTATTCTGCACACATTTTAATCAACGGAATGTAACTAACAAGCTTAAAGAGCCATTCAATACTGAATCAGCAGCTCATACCATATGCTGAGGGTAAAAACACACTTCCCCAAAAAAGCTAAATGCAGAAAGACCAAGGATAGAAGATGTATTTAATACTGAAGAAGTCTAACAGGATGTGCTTAGTGTGTGGAAGACTGAGATGCCAAAGGGAACAAGTTATTCTTTAAATATATCTACCCTGGTCACCTGGCTAGCTAAGTTGAAAGAGCTGGAGATTCTTAAAACATATCTACCCTAAAACATCTTTCCTATTTTGTTGCAACCTTTGAACCCAAAACAATATTTTAAGGGGGAAAATTCTAATTATAAAACAATTGCATTTTAGTGGATTCTTAGTGCTTTTTTAAAACACAAAAAAACAAGTATCTTCTCCAAAACAGAATTGGGGCCAGCAGATTTTATGACAACAGTATGGTTGAGTTCCAAATCTTTGAATATTTACTTATATATTCAGCTTTATTCTGATTACCCATGTCCATGTTTGAATGAGGGACCAAAAAAAAAAAAAATTTAAAAATTTAAATGCAACTTCCTTTGACAGGTCAGAAATTAGTTTATTTTGCTTTACATGCACCATTCCAAAAGGAAGGGGACTCTTTAATTGAAGGCCTGGTTGTTTCATTAGCATATTCATGTAATAAATACAGCCCAAGTTGAATATAGATCTGTTATGTTTCTTCATTTTTAAAAACATCTAAAAACACTAAGCCTATTAGAGAAGGGAAATTAGCTTGATTTCTAGAGCCTGAGAGACAACACCGTTACCTTGGAATCAACATTGACTCGCCCCATTTCTTGTAGCCCTAACAACTAAAACCATGAACTGATTTCCATTTTTAAATATTTTATGCAGCAATCTAAAAACACTTTCACAGCCAAGGGATGAAATATTTCACTGGAATTTAAAAATTGCCTTTTGAATTACATGTAAAAGTTTTCCACTTATGATTAAATGATTTTGTAAACCAATTAAGAGTTTCCACATTTTAAATTTTCTTCTGTAAGTTTGTCTTCTTCCCAAGCTTGTGGTATCCAAAAAAAGAAAAACAAAATGTAGCTGACTGTAAATTATCAATGATGATGAAGAAAAATAACATGGTAAATTATTTTAAAGCATTCATTAAGCTTAAATTTCAGTTTGTTCTCATACCAAAGATCACATGTACAAACGAAATTGCATAGCATTAAGCTATGTAAAGCAAGTTTCAAACCAATGTTCCACTGTATGGAGAGTCCACGTTGTAGAAAAATAATACAATAGCCCTCTGGATACTCAATTTGCCTTCTCTCCACCAGCAACCATTCTCATGACTTAATCACTTTATTTTCCTTCAGAGTTGCCACTCCTGAAGAACAGACTCCTGAACATCACTTATTTTAAACTTCATATGAATGGAGGGGGGAAAAAATGGTTGCCAAACTGCAGGGTGAGGAGGGGGTAAAGGAGGGGATTGTGGAAGTGGCCTGGCATGGTTTTTATTTTCATTTTTCTGTCTTGTGATTGAAGAACTTTTCATGATTATGGACCACTTATTTCCTTTGGGGTGAAGTATTTGAAACCAAAACCAGCTTTATTGCTGTAATTCATATACCATGATTATCCACTTAAGGTACAGAAGTCAATGGTTTCTGGTATATTTATGGATACAGAGCCATCAATTTTAGAACCTTTACCTCAGACAAACACTGGACCTTTTAGTCACCCCCCACCCACCCTCTGGCCCTAAACCACTATATATCTACTTTGTCTCTAGCTTTTCCCATTCTGAATTGTCGTACAAATGGAATCATAAAACACGCAGTCTCTTGTGAGACTTTTTTCACTTGTCCCAATTTTAAGGTTCATCCAAGTTTTTTTTTTTTTTTTTTTTTTTTTTAACCATGTATTAGTACTCCATTCCTTTTATGGTAGAATAATGTTCCACTGTCTGGATATTCCACATTTTGTTGATACCTTCACTCACTGACAGGCATTTGGGGCATTTTCACCTCTTAAATATCAGTTCAGAATGTGAACTTTTCTCAAAAATATTTTTTAGTTGTAAATGGAAATTTTATTTATATGTGGTGCTGAGGATTGAACCCAGGGCCTCACGCATACCAGGCAAGTGCTCTACCACTGAGCCACAACTTCAGCCCCAACACCTTTTAAATATTATGAACAATTCTACTACAAACATTTGTGTGCAAATTTTTGTGGGAACTGAATATTCTTATTTCTGGTAAGTACATAGGTGAGGAATTGCTGGGTCTAAAGGTAACTGAGGACCTGCCTGTTTTCCAAAGCAGTTGCACATTTTACATTCCCGCCACTAGTGTATTAGAGTTCCGATTTTTCAACATCCTTGCCAATGCTTACCATCTGACTTTATAACTATCCTAATTGTTAAATGTAGTTCTTCATAGATTTGACTTGCATCTTTTCATCTGCTATTAGCCATTTACATATCTTCCTTGGAAAAGTATCTACTTAGATCTTTTGCCCACTTTGAAATCAGTTGCCTTTTTGTTATTGAGCTGTATGGAGACTCTTAAATGTTCCTTTCCTTGGTGATTTTGATTCTCTATTCTGAATATAAAGTCTTTGGTTCTGTATGTGTGTGATACTAGGGATTGAACAGAGGGCCTCTCACATGCTAAGGAAGCAGGCTACCACTGATATAAATCCCCAGCCCATTTATATTTCATTATGATATAAGGTTTAAGTTGCCAAGGCTGGCCTTGAATTTACTACAATCCTACCTCAATATTACATGGAGTAGGAGTACATTTTATTTAGTTTCCATATGGATATCCCCCAGCCCCATCTCACTACCATTTATTAAAGACTGTTCTTCAACCCTCACATTGTACATAACCAACTCTTAACCCCCTCAACTTGTTCCTATAAAATATAGATTTGATTCCCAAAGTAATGCTTCATTAAAATCCAGATCTCTAAGTCTCAAAACAGATCAGTGGTGGGTGAATGGCAGGTTGAACGGAAGGTCACTCTCAGACTCTGGATTAATAAATTCCTTCCTGGGCTGGGGTTGTGGTTCAGTGGTACAGTGCTCACCTAGCATGTGTGAGACACTGGGTTAGGTCCTCAGCACCACATAAAAATAAATAAATAAAAGTATCGCGTCCAACTACTACAACAACAACAACAAAAACTAAATTAAAAAATAAATAAGCTGGGCGTGGTGGCGCACGCCTGTAATCCCAGCACTTTGGGAGGCTGAGGCAGGAGGATCACAAGTTCAAAGCCAGCCTCAGCAATGGCGAGGCACTTAGCAACTCAGTGAGACCCTGTCTCTAATAAAATACAAAAAAGGGCTAGGGATGTGACCCAGTGGTCAAGTGCCCCTGAGTTCAATCCCCGGTACCACAAAAAAAAAAAAAAAAAAAAAAAAGCCAGGCGCAGTGGCACACACCTGTAATCCCAGCACTTGGGAGACTGAGGCAGGAGAATCGTGAGTTCAAAGCCAGCCTCAGCAATAGCGAGGCACTTAGTAACTCAGTGAGACCCTGTCTCTAATAAAATACAAAAAAGGGCTGGGGATGTGGCCCAGTGGTCGAGTGTCCCTGAGTTCAATCCCTGGTACAGAACAAATAAATAAATAAATAAATAAATAAATCCCTTGGCTAAAGTGCATGCAGCCAGCTGATGGACACTGAGAAATCACTGGAAATTATATTGGTGTGAGGGGTGGGGGGGACGACTGGGGATTGAACCCAGGAGCACTTAACCACTTAGCCATATCCCCAACCCTTTTTCATATCTTATTAGAGACAGGATCTTGCTGAGTTGCTTAGGGCCTTGCTAAACTGCTGAGGCTGGCTATGAACTAGGGATCCTCCTGCATCAGCCTCCTAGGGCGCTCGGATTACAGGCGCCCCACTGTGCTCAGCTACTGGGAATGATCTTCAATGGTGCCTTCCAGATTCTTCAAGTTTACAAGGCCTTTGGGCATTTATTATTGCAACAAATATGAATAAAACTTACTGCAAAGAAATAACACATTCGAAATTCCACAAACTACATGATTTTATTTATAAAATTCAGCAAATTGCTTACTATTGCCCATGTCCATTTAAATAGTCATTAGTTACAGCTCTCAATTTCCAAAATAAAGATCTTTGAAAGTGTACTAGTACTAAATATTTTATTAAACTGATATCCCGTGAGCATTGATAGCCAACTAGTCAAACACTCTTGAAAAGGGATTAATATAAAACAATACAAAAGTCTTACAGACAATAGCTTATCAATACTATTTTCATTCCATTGGTGGATTTTCTTTTATGTAGTAACCTTTATTCGTGAAATGATTTCATTTACAAAACTATTATTCTTTGCTATTACTTCAGCTTTCAGCTGTTTTAACTTTATTTTAATGTTTTCTTCCGACATTTCAGTAAAGGGCACTTGCTTCACCTTGGATACAAACTCCTGAATAATTTTTTCACCTTGCTGAAAAACAAGAACATCCCAACAGTCATTAAGATGTCTTTTCTAAATCACATT
The DNA here is from genome assembly GCA_025594165.1 of Tamias sibiricus. Classification (NCBI taxonomy): domain Eukaryota; kingdom Metazoa; phylum Chordata; class Mammalia; order Rodentia; family Sciuridae; genus Tamias; species Tamias sibiricus. The sequence continues at coordinate 57,942,306 of CM046670.1, forward strand.
AGTTAGCAATGAATTGTTTCAAATTTTTCAATTTAAACATACTACCTACATTGAAAGAACATTTTTATTACTATGTATGCTATGTCTAGGATACACAAGAGAGTCTTTAAAAATACATTTATAAATTTATTTTCAGCTGCTGATGACAAAGGAATTGGAATTTTTAGTAGTTCAAGTTCCTCTCCTTTTATAATTCATATATAAACAATTTTATGGGGAAACAACTACTCAAGGTTTACTGTTAAAACAAATAGTAACTAAAATTCTCTCACAAACAAGCACACAATGCTTCTGTTTTATTTATTTGTTTTACTGCCCAGTTATTGCTGTTCCAAAGAACATGATTATTATTTGCCATGTGACCCTTGGACAAATTCATTAGCCCACATTCCTCACCTATAAAATGGGGATATTAATATTACCAACCTCATACATCTGTTATGAGAATTAAAGACTTAATATGTGTAAATTGTTTAGAACAGTTCCTGACAAAGCATAATTACTATATAAATGTGTATTACTGCACATAAAACAGAACTAAATCGGATGCTTTCATACCAGGGAATTGATTGGTAATAAGTATCTTAAAAGTAAATGGTAGCTGGGCGCAGTAGCACATGCCTGTAATCCCAGTGGATTAGGAGGCTGAGGCAGGAGGATCATGAGTTCAAAGCCAGCCCCTACAATTTAGCAAGGCCCTAAGCAACTCAGTGAGACCCTAAGTAAAATACAAAAAAGGGCTAGGGATGTGGCTCAGTGGTTAAGTGCCCCTGGGTTCAACCCCAGGTACCAAAAAAAAAAAGTAAATGGTAGACATCTAATTGACAAACTAAAGGAGGAATACTTCTCTATTAAAAAGCCAGTGTTAGGGCTGGGGATGTGGCTCAGTGGTAGAGTATTTGCCTGGTATACATGAGGACTTGACTGAAAAAAGAAAAAAGGAAACAAAGTTTTAAAACTTTTGAATATATTGTAACTGATATCAAAAGCATACTACTTTTGTTCTATTTGGAAACCAAGGATTTCATATAAGAACTTTTCCAATCCCAAATCACCAAGAGCAGGAACTTTGGTATTAAAGTGCTCATGCAAGCTGGGTGTGGTGGTACATACCTGTTGTCCTAGCTGTTAGAAGGAAGAGTTGGGAGGGATGGCTTGAGCCCAGGAATTCCAGGCCAGCCTGGGCAATATAGGGAAACTATCTCAAACAAATATAATAAGGTGCTGATATAAAAAACACTTCATGTTGAGGATGGTAACCTTCCCCATCTAAAATTATTGGCAAGTTATAACGTCTCTCTTCTGCTTGTAAAAATAGAACAAATAAAACAATACCCTTTAAGCTAAAAAAAAAAATAACCATACATATCATCTATTTTTGTAGCAACCATCTATCCTTCAAGTAAGGAGGAGGAGAAAAGGAAAAAAAAAAACCTCACTGGGTAAAAGTTAAAATTATGCCAAGTAAAAAGTTGTCACAATAAATACTGCAATAAATGTTATAGGACTAGGCAGTGAATCAATTAAGATTCTTTTATTTCGCTTCTATAAAAATTTTACTGCTTGATCTTTTTTACTTAATATTTTCATGGTATACAAATTTTTAAAAAAGCTTCAATAATTGTTTATTTGGCTTGCTTTTTTTTTTTTTTTTTTTTTGGTACCAGGGATTGAACCCAGGGTGCTCAACCACTAAGCTACATTCCCTAGCCATTTTTCATATTTTATTTTGAGATAGGGCCTCACTAGGTTGCTGAAGGCCTCCCTAAGTTGCTGAGGCTGTCTTTAAAACTTGCGATCCTCCTGCCTTAGTCTCCTGAGTTGCTGTGATTACAGGCGTACAAGTCTTAGCTTTAAAAGAAAAAAAGACATATGTTATACCTTTCTGTGTGAACATCTAAATTTGACCTCTTTTTTTTTTAAAATATATATTTTTTTAGTTGTAGGCAGACATAATACCTTTATTTTATTTATGTGATGCTGAGGATTGAACCCAGGGCCTCATACATGTGAGATGAGCGCTCTACCCTGAGCCAAAGCCTCAGCCCCTTGACCTCTTATTTAGAGAAGGCCCAATATGAGCTCCATTCCTCCCATTAGAATAAGCATCCTGCCCACAAACAACTTGCTTTTTTAAAAAAAAAAAAAAAAAAAAAAATTATTTATTTGCTTTAGTTGTACACAATGCGTTTATGTGGTGCTGAAGATCAAACCTGGGCCGCGCAGGTGCTAGGCGAGTGCTCTACCACTGAGCCACAACCCCAGCCCCAAACAACTTGCTTTAATGAACATTTGTCATATACCACTTTATGGTATATTCATTATTCTTATCTCCTCAAATACAGTGTAAATAATTGGAGGGCAGAAATGAAGACTATTTTTAGATATCTTTGCCATCTTAACTAAGTAAATATGCAATTTGCAATTTAACTGGACATCTTTAGCTCCTTTGGATAACTAATTTTAAACCTAGATTTAGTATTCCTAATTTTAAAAAAAAAAAAAAAAAAAAATATATATATATATATTTGGTAATAGGGATTGAAACCAGGTCCTTGCCCATGCTAAATGTACAATCTACTACTGAGCTATATCCCAGTCCTAAAATGTTATCTTTTTTTTTTTTAATATTTATTTATTTGCTTTAGTTGTACACAATGCGTTTATTTGTACGTGGTGCTGAGGATCGAACCCGGGCTGCGCACGTGCTAGGCGAGCGCTCTACCGCTGAGCCACAATCCCAGCCCTATCTTTTTTTTTTTTTTTTTTGGCCCGCCACCCCTTGAAATGCTATCATTTCATCATGCAGATTTATGTGGTACAGAAATCAAAAAAACAGAGATGGATTCTTGGCCATGCAAAGAAATATGTGAAAGCCAATAAGAGTGATCAGAGTCTGGATACAGTGGCAAATGCCTGTAATCCCAGTGACTCAGAAGTCCAAGGCAGAAGGATCACAAGTTTGAGGCCAGCCTGGACAACTTAGCAAGACCTTGTCTCAAAATTTAAAAAGCACTTTCAGTAATAGAGGACCTTTGGGTACATGTTGCCGCCTGTAGCAATTGCCGCTTGCAGCAACGACGCCGCGGGAGAAAATTCGGAGGCAGAATGGAAATGAAAAAGTTCTTTTATTCTTCTTTCTTCTAACTTCTCTCTCCAGCTCCAACAACCTTTCCAACTCCAACTCCAAACACCCCTCTAACTAACCCTCACCCAACCGGTTAAATACTTTTTTCCTTAACAAGGACACGTGCTAACAGCTCAAGCTTACAGGTGCGTCACGCAGTGTTCACAGGCATAAAAAGATTCAGGTGAAAATACTTGAACACCTTGTATGGCTCTCAGCTAGCCGCCATCTTAACTATCTCCTCAATTAGGGCTCTTACAGGTACCAAAAAAAAAAAAAAAAAAAAAAGAAAAGAAAAGAAAAAAGTAAACACTAGAATCATTTATACAGGAAAGAAACTAACTCATCTTGGTGACTTGGTTTATATAACACAGAGATCATTAAATAACTACAAAAACAAACCGACAAACCTCTCTTTCCAGATAGCACTTCTTTGCTGCTGGCTCTGTTTCATCACGTCCTTGTGAGGCTCCAATATTCTGAAACTCCTCGAGTTCCAGGGCTTTCTGTTTGGCACATTCTATTACATGCCTAGGGAAATTAGCAAGCTCTGCAACATGAATTCCAAAACTCTGATCACAGACACCTAAAAGAAATTGAGAGGGAGAGTGTGTGTGAGGGAAGAGGGTGAAAGACAACAATTTATATAAATGAATTTATCCTTCTTACCTTGTCATTAGGAAACTTAATTTTGGATTATTTCAAATACATTAGCCAAATGTTTCAAAGTAACTTAGATAAAAGGATTTTAATCAAGCTTCAAGTGAGAAGTGATTATGATTTAGCACATAGCACTATATTTTATCCTTGACAAATGTAGCATGAAAAATAAAAATAGCAGAGGAAAAGCTTGATAGATGAATCCTCAGAGGCCTACTATCTAAATTCGAGAGGGAGAAAAACAAACAAAAACCCACCATCTCTGTGGTTTTCTCATTTTATGAGGAAAAAACTCAAGGAAAAAGGGATAGATATATAAGTGTCACTAATTAAGAGTAGCGTTAAATTCAAGGCATACTGACTCACTGCTAGTCAATAGTCCTAGCCTCAAAATCTATCCCTATCATTTTCCAGGGATAGTAACTCAAGAAAATCAATAAGATGAATGTATTGAAGAATTTATAGTAGTTTTTTTTTTTTGTTAGAAAAGTTGTTCACCATTCTTCTACACTCTCATTCTTTTTTGGGGTGGGAGGGCAGGGAGGGTATCAGGGATTGAACTCAGGGGCACTCAACCACTGAGCCACATCCCCAGCCCTATTTTATTTTATTAAATATTTATTTATTTGCTTTTAGTTGTACACAATGTGTTTTTACGTGGTGCTGAGGAGGATCAAACCCGGGCTATGCACGTGCTAGGCGAGTGCTCTACCACTGAGCCACAACCCCAGCCCCATCCCAGCCCTATTTTATGTTGGATTTTATTTAGAGACAGGATCTCACTGAGTTGCTTAGTACCTCGCAAAGTTGCTGAGGCTGGCTTTGAATTCAAGATCTTCCTGCCACAGCCTCTGGAGCTGCTGCCCAGCTTACACTCTCATCCCGATTCTGAACCACTGGAAACAAATGATAATGGAACTTTTGACCCAAGTAGGTAGCTTATATTCATTCCCATTTATATAAAATAAAGAAAATTAAGACATTCTTTCCAAACATTTAATATGAATGATGACTGCAAAATTATCACAGACTTTCTATTTTTGCCTCAATTATATATAAACTGTTTTTAAAAAATTAGCTAGGCATGGTGGTGGATGCCTGTAATCCCAGCAGTTTGGGAGGCAGTAGGATCTTGAGTTCAAGGCCAGGTTCAGCAACAGAGAGGCACTAAGCAACTCAGTGAGATCCTGTCTCTAAATAAAATATAATGGGGATGTGGCTCAGTGGTCGAGTACCCGAGTTCAATCTCCAGTGCCTGCCCCCTCCACCACCACAATCAGATAATTAAAATAATTATTTTATTAATAACAACACCTAGGCCGGGCACAGTGGTGCACGCCTGTAATCCCAGCTCTTGGGAGGCTGAGGCACTTAACAACTCAGTGAGACCCTGTCTCTAATAAAATACAAAAATGGGCTGGGGATGTGGCCCACTGGTCGAGCGCCCCTGAGTTCAATCCCCGATACCAAACAGACAAATAAACAAAAACAAAAACAACAACAACAACAAACACCTAGACCTTGGAACTTCAAAGCATATTGTTCTTAGCTAAAGCTAATCTGACAAGGAACACTGCTACAGAGATAGGTAAATCCCTCTGTAGTGATGTTCGAAGAGCATAGATTATTCTTTCTATGTTTGGAATAAGAGGTCCTATGTCAAGATACAGAAATATAGATAATATACAACGTTCCTGGCTCCAGAGTCTGGAAAGTTAGAAGGAAATGTGCTCTACAAAAACCGCAATGATTAATACTAAGAAAGAATAAGGCAATTTATTGATTATTTTAAATGCAATAAGTTTTCAGCTGTCTCATTCTGAATTTAAGGTACATCAATGGTACATACTCACCTTTCTTCACCTGATAAAGCATAGTTAAGGTCTCTTCAGTGGTCAGTGCTGTGACATGTAGGTTATTAACAGTGGGTATCTGATTGGCCAAAGCAGTAAGTTCATGAAAATGGGTTGCAAACATGCAAAAAGCACCAATCTTTGTTGCAATGTAATCGGATATAGCCCACGCTAGTCCAAATCCATCATAGGTAGAGGTTCCTCTTCCCAATTCATCTATGATTATTAAAGAATCTTTGGTTGCAGACCTGAAACACATAATTACATGAAAATCTGCATGGCATAAAATTTGGTAATACAAAACAAAAACCAAAATTAAGATACTACATTGGGAAAGATATATAGCATAAACATAATAGATTAAGTACCAGTTGTAATCAAAGAATTTGTAAATAAAACATTCATTTCATATTATCCAAATCACCCCAAGATTTTTTTTTGTGTGTGGTACTAGGGACTTGAATCTGGGAACACGCTACCACTGAGTAGTAAATCCCCAACTCCCTACCCTTTCTGAGACAGAAATCATCATTCTCCTAAACTGTTGGGATTACAAATATGTGCCACATACCCAGTTAAATCACCCCTCCCCCCACCCAATTTTTTTTTTTTTGGGGGGGTACCAGGGAATGAACTAAGGAGTATGTGACCACTGAGCCATATCCCCAGCCCTATTTATATTTTATTTAGAGACAGGGTCTCACTGAGTTGCTTAGTGCCTCTCCATTACTGACGCTGACTTTGAACTTGCAATCCTCCTGTTTCAGCCTCCTGAGCCTCTGGGATTACAGGCTTGCACCACCATGCCTGGCAAATCACCCAAAATCTTTTAAAAATAAAACTGAACAAAGATGGGAGCAGTGTTTGATGACACGAACACTCACATACCCTGATGGTAGTTGTGTAAATTTGTGTGTCTGTCAAAGCCCCATCAATCCCAGTTATTATTATTCTTTTCTTATCTTTAACCAAGTATGAGGCTTTTTTTTTAAATTAGTGAATTTGCCAGCCTTTCAGTGTTCATTGGTTAATTATTTTTTTTCTGTAAATTGCCAGATTATTTCTAATCTTTCAAATTATGAATATTAATCTAACTACTATGCCAAACATTTGTATTGCTTTTATTATTCTTCACAAACAACAGATCCTCCTAGAAATTATATCAACACATAATTTACTAGGAACCTAATGTATGGAAAGTATTTTAGGAGATACCAAGAAACAGAAGCAAAGCCCCTGATTTCAAGGAAAGTTCTAGAAATGAAATAAAGACAAAGGATTTCAGTAACCTATAAAATAAAAACATAATGAATTACATGCATATCAAAGAGCAATAGTGGAAAAGAAATACCTATGATCTTAGTTTTGTATGTTAAGAAAATTTATCAGAATTTTCATCATCAGGGCCTTAAAGGCTGGAAAGGACTTGCATAAAAGGCAGGAAGGACTATTCCAAGTAGTATAAACAGTGGAAGCAAAAGGGGCTACTACCAGAAACTGTAAGGAAATGACTTCAAAATTAATCAAAGCTTTGCCAGGCATGATAGTACATGCCAGTAATCTCAGCTACTTGGAAGGATGAGGCAGAAGGATCACAGGTTTGAGTCCAGTCTCAGCAACTTACTAAGGACTCTGTCTCAAAATTTAAATAAAAATACGTTTTCCAGCCGGGCGTGGTGGCGCACGCCTGTAATCCCAGCACTTTGGGAGGCTGAGGCAGGAGGATCGCGAGTTCAAAGCCAGCCTCAGCAATGGCGAGGCACTTAGCAACTCAGTGAGACCCTGTCTCTAAATAAAAAAAATACAAAAAAGGGCTGGGGATGTGGCCCAGTGGTCGAGTGCCCCTGAGTTCAATCCCCGGTACCACAAAAAAAAAAAAAAAAAGTTTTCCACAACATCACCAATCATACCTTCCCCTATTTTTTGGGACAGGGTCTCAATGTTGCCCAAGCTGGTCTCAAAACTTCCTGGGGTCAAATGATCCTACCACCCTGGCCTCCCTGGTAGGTGGGACTAGGGGGACAAGCTACAGCACCCAGCTTCAAACACCCTTTTAAGATAATACAAAGCACACAAAGTTTGTAGGAACACAACCATTAGACTATGATAATATTCTTAGATAATTTATGGATAAATCTTCTAATGTACTTCTTACGAGATGGGGACATTCATTTCCACTTTCAGGGCACTTAGAACAAGCACTTACCTGAGGATAGAAGCAGTTTCCAGCATTTCAGCCATGAATGTGGAGACTCCTTTTAACTGACTGTCACCAGCCCCCACCCGAGCCAAGATGCAGTCCACAATGGACACTTCTGCTAATTCACATGGTACAAAACATCCAATTTGGGCCATGAGTACTATAACCCCAGTTTGGCGAATATATGTTGATTTACCTCCCATATTGGGACCTAAAAACAAATTATATCAAAAAGCAAGACTATTAATTTCTTTCTGCTAGTAAGTGGACTGCTAGTGCTAAACTGTATACTGATGATTATTCATCTAAGTCAAATGGCAAATTAGAAGAACCAGCCACTCAAAGGCATGGACCAGGTCACCACCCATCCTACCCCTTAAGGCAATGCTGTTATTTCTTCAGAAAAACCAGCACTGGGCCCTTCATCAGGAGGAGCATGAAAAAAATATATATCTTACCTATAATTTGACTATGACCTAGAAAGACCATATCTCCCTGCAGTTCAGAGATGCCTGCAGCTTACTTACTTAAATAATAATTAATGGGACCATGATCAGCATGGTCAAATTCTTCAAATCACTTAAAATTCATCTTAAAGCTCTAAGATATGACTCCTCTTTTGGCAACTGTCCAAATTATTTGCTAGAGTTAGATTAAGTACACAACTTAAAAACATATTTGAAGAAATAAAATACAATCCTGTTTCCAAAATATATCTGTCCTAAGACTCCTACTTCCCTCTTTTGATCTCTAGAGTCTTGTTAAGATCTCTCAAAACACCTCAGCTTAGACATGCTACATTAGTCTATATGCAAGGCTACTTTGTGTTTCATATGAATGTAGTGCCATGTCTTAAAAGAAATTGCTACCCTAAGCTGAGGTACTTCTAACCATCAAATTCTGCCTCTCCTTCAATGACCTCAACTACTGAAAGTACCAACTCAAATGTAAGCTTTAATGTTGGTTTTTTTTAAATGCTGTGAACCACTGGAACAGAATACAATATTTTCACATAAGCTTTAATCTCCCTTTCCAAGTCTTCCCTTTAATCCAAATATGAATATATTACTAACCAGAATGAACATGTTCTTTTTCTAACATCAAGGGTTGGATTTTCTTTGTAAATTTAAAACATTTCTATTCTAACATAAAAGAAAAATGTTACCCGCCCCAAAGTCCGTAAACTTTTTTTTTTTTTTAAATACCAGTAATGATGTGGAACATCTGTTTATCTTTTTCAAAGTGTACATCGTTAGGAATAAATGCAACTTCGTCTTGAATTTCGACACAAGCATGTCTGGATGCTTTCAATATAATTCTTCCTTGTCCTTTCTCCAAAATGACTGGTCGTACATATGGAACAGGTGCTCCATTTGATACATGAGCAAAGCTGACAACAGCATCTAGCTGAGCTAACACATCGTTTAGTGTCTGCATTGGCTCTACGTAGCCTGTATAAAAATAAAACAGAAAATGTACACAGGAATATCAAATAATTAAAAAAAGATATAAGCTATAAGAACAAATTTAACTCCTCCATATGGGAGTTTTAAAACCCATTTCCTAACATACATTTTCTTTTTAAATTTGTTATTTTTAGATATATATGACAGCAGAGTGTGTTATGACATATTATACATACATGGAGTAAAACTTATTAGGTCCCATTCTTGTGGTTGAACATGATGAGGAATTTCACAGGTGGTGTATTCATATACAAACATAGGAAAGTATGTATAATTCATTCTACTGCCTTTCCTTCTCTCATCCTCCTTCCTTCCCTTCATTCCCCTTTGTCTAATCCAATGAACTTCTATTCCCCGTCCCCTTTATTGTGTGTTAGCATCCACATATCAGAACTATGGTTCTTGGGATCAGCTTATTTCATTTAGCACGATAGTCTCCAGATCCATCCATTTACTTGCAGAAGTCATAGTCTTTTTTAAAAAATATTTTTTAGTTGTTGATGGGACTTTTATTTATTTTTATGCGGTGCTGAGAATCAAACCCAGTGCCTCACATATGTCGGTAAGTGCTCTGCCACTGAGCCCCAGCCCCCTAACTTTTTTTTTTTTTTTTTTTTTGGTAGCAGGATTGAACTCAGAGGCACTCGACCACTGGGCCACATCCCCAGCCCTTTTTTGTATTTTACTAGAGACAGGTCTCACTGAGTTGCTAAGTGCCTCGCCATTGCTGAGGCTGGCTTTGAACTCGTGATCCTCCTGCCTCAGCCTCCCAAGTGCTGGGATTACAGGCGTGCACCACCATGCTGGGCCCCTAACATATTTTTTAAACAAAATTTTACTATAATGAAACTTGAAGGGAACACCCTAACAGAGCATGGGGCTAAAATTTTGTTATATACTTCCCCACCATAAAAACCATTTAAAATACAGATCCTGAAGCCGGGCGCGGTGGCGCACGCCTGTAATCCCAGCACTTTGGGAGGCTGAGGCAGGAGGATCGCGAGTTCAAAGCCAGCCTCAGCAATGGCAAGGCACTTAGCAACTCAGTGAGACCCTGTCTCTAAATAAAATACAAAAAAAGGGCTGGGGATGTGACCCAGTGGTCGAGTGCCCCTGAGTTCAATCCCCGGTAACACAAAAAAAAAAAAAAAAAAAAAAAAAAAAAAAATACAGATCCTGAATCTGGGCACAGTGGTGCACACTAATAATTCCAGCTGTTAGAGGGGCTGAGGCAGGAGGATTGCCAAGTATGAGACCACTTTGGGCCACATACTAAAACACTGTTCCACCAAAAACAAACAAACAAAAAGACCAGAACACAAAAAAGGCTCAAGGGTAGAACACATGCCTAACATCTGCAAGGCCCTAGGTTCAATGTCCAGTGATGTTTCAAAAGAAAGAGTGTGATGCTTTTCATTACCAAAATCCAACAAAATATCATGCCCTCAATTTTAAGGCATACTTTTTCCTAAATTTTAAGAATCTGATAATAGGATGACACCTCACAATCATCACAAGAAATATGCACGCACTTAGTAGCAAGTTGTAATGAGACTGTTGAGGCTTATGCATGTACAAACCAATGACTGTAAGATTATTGCTGAGCTTTTATATTTTTCAATCAGTACCACATGCAGAGAATTTTAGCATAAATTTAGATCCATAATTACCACTTAAAACACTCTCAAGATTCTATTCACTAGAGCATTCAAACTAACAGCTATTACATACATTAAAAAGCCCCTGACACAGGCTAGACAACATGTGAAATGGTCCAAATTTTCAGAATAGATTCTAAATGTCAACAGATTGGAGGGGTGGTATAATAGTATGACAGACTCAGGTGTCACACTAACTATCGCACTAGTCATTCAAGTGTAAAGTATTTAATTTTAAGAAAACTCCAAATTATGAATTTAATCAAATGGCAGGACATTTGACTTATTTTTAATTGTTTTCATAAAAGCAATAAAATGTTTTGACAATAAAAGTTTACTTATTGGGGGGCTATAGTTGTGGCTCAATGGTAGAGTGCTTGCCTAGCATGCATGAGGCACCCGGGTTTGATCCTCAGTACCACATAAAAATAAAATAAAGATAGTGGGTCCAGGGGCTGAGGTTGTGGCTCAGCAATAGAGTGCTCGCCTAGCATGTGCGAGGCCCTGGGTTCGATCCTCAGCACCACTTAAAAATAAATAAACAAAATAAAGGTATTCTGTCCAACTACAATTAAAAAAAAAAAAAAAAAAGATATTGTGTCCACCTAAAAAAACTAAAAAAATACTTATTTAAAAAAAAGTTTACTTATTGGGGCTGGGATTGTGGCTCAGTGGTAGAGCGCTTACCTAACATACGTGAGGCACTGGTTCAATTCTCAGCACCACATATAAATAAATAAATGAATAAATAAGGTTTACTTATGAATGGCTGAATACAAATAATTCTGTTCTGTTTTATCATACTTTCAAAATTTACGCCTTTTTTTTCTTGCAGGATGTGGTGGTACACACCTGTAATTCTAGCAAACTGGGAGGCTGAAGTAGGAGGATAGGAAGTTCAAGGATATCGTCAGCAAACTAGCAAGGCCTTAAAGCAACATAGTGAGACTCTTGTCTCAAAATAAAAAAAGGGGGGTAGGAATGTTGAGCTCATCTCTAAAGTCCCCCAGGTTTAAAAAAAAATTTTTTTCTCTCCATTTTTCTATAGCAGATCTTTTAAAGCAAAAAGGATAAAGAAAGAGTTCACTCTAGCTGTCATGTAGCAATAGAAACCTCTAGAAAAGAGTGGAGTACTTACAATAATTATTTATTTTTTGCACTACAGGGGATCAAACCCATGGCCTTGTTTATGCTAGGTAAACACTCTACCACTGAGCTACAACCTCAGCCCCTATAATTATTTTCAAATTCATAAATTTCTTACATGAGAATAATTTTATATACATATTTTTAGAAAGCATCTTAACAAAAAGTCTATATAGTCTTTAGTACAACATATAATGTAGCTCATTAATAATACCACTCTTTCTGGTTTAACAGTATGACAAAACTATAAAAAGGATCCATAACACTTTTAAATAAAAATAGTTCTTAATGTGTATGTTAGAAAAAGAGGAGATTCTGTTTCAATTCAGGTTAACTCCATATACAAAGGCTTCCATTTAAATGTTAAAACTAGCCAGGAGGCACGCCCGCCTGTAATCCCAGCACTTTGGGAGGCTGAGGCAGGAGGATCACGAGTTCAAAGCCAGCCTCAGCAATGGCGAGGCACTTAGCAACTCAGTGAGACCCTGTCTCTAAATCAAATACAAAAAAGGACCGGGGATGTGGCCCAGTGGTTGAGTTCAGTCCCCGTACCAAAAAAAAAAAGACATTCATTGTGTACAACTAAAACAAATAAATATTTAAAAAATAAAATAAATTTACCTGAAGAAATATTGACAATTTCTTTGACAATGGCATCCTGGGCCTCTTCATATTCAGCTTTATTTTTAGTGTATTCTTCATTTAAAGAGGACAACTTACTGCAAATCAAGATAATGGCATCATTAAAAATATCAAAACATTTATTAGAAGTAATGTATATTACCTAAAACATATACAGAGTATCTGTCCTATGAAACATCATAACTGATAACTAAAATGGAAATACAAGTAGAAAATGGGACAAGCTATAAAGTGCAGATGTGGCTAGAATTTTTTATTTATGTTCTTTTCTGGCGTTTAGAATAGCACATTGGCACAATTCTTCCTATAAAGATTTTTCACTTGATTAAAATTCTGACCTATGACTTTTTTTTTTTTAATTATTTATTTGTTTTAGTTGTACACAATGCCCTTTTTTTTTTTTTTTTTTGGTACCGGGGATTGAACTCAGGGGCACTTGACCACTGGGCCACATCCCCAGCCCTTTTTTGTATTTTATTAGAAGCAGGGTCTCACTGAGTTACTAAGTGCCTCGCCATTGCTGAGGTTGGCTTTGAACTCGCGATCCTCCTGCCTCAGCCTCCCAAAGTGCTGGGATTACAGGCTTGCGCCACCACGCCCGGCTTGCCTTTATTTTTATGTGGTGCTGAGGATCGAACCCGGGCCGCGCACATGCTAGGCAAGTGCTCTACCGCTGAGCCACAACCCCAGCCCATGACCTATGACCTTTTAAAAATAATTAAATGGAATCTTTACTTAGAAAGAGGGCCATGCCCCATTTTAACACACATACATGTTTTTTCTCATTATGACTGTATATAACTATCTTTTGCTACCAAAGTTCTACAAGTAAGGAAAATGCTTTGAAAACTACATCTTACTGAGTAATTGAAAAATATGAATATAAAATTAGAGATTAAAATAACAAAAATGAAAAAAGATGAGAAAGGAAAATATTCACTGGAATCAAAGAAAGGGAATGAAATTACCAAAAGAAGGGACATAGAAGAGAGGGGGAAGTAAGTATTTGAAGTAGAAGGGAACTGTTCATCCAAGGTAGTGACTGTGTACTTGGTCAATGGCATAGCAGCAAGTACAGCTCAAGAATGGGCAAGCAGGGGGCTGGGGTTGTGGCTCAGTGGCAGAGCGCTCGCCTCGCGCATGCGCTGCCCAGGTTCAATCCTCAGCACCACATAAACATAAATGCATTGCTTTGTGTACAACTAAAGTAAATAAATTTTTTAAAAAATGGGCAAGCAGGAACACACACACACACAAAATGAAAGGGTAAATGGAAGTAATTTAAAAAAAGCAACACATTATAAAAACAGAACCACTGGGTGAAGAAATGAGCTGAAAGATAGAAAAGCAGAAGGCAGGGACCAGATTACACAGCCCATATGAAAACTTTTAGATTTTATTCTGAATAATTAATAGGCACTGGAGGTTATAAGGAGGAAAATTATATGATCAGAGAGTCACACAAAGGAAGCATTCAATTGCTCACTCCTCACAAGTGAAAAAGTTTTTCACAACTTTTGGTACCATGAGGCCATCCAGTTTAATTTCTTTTATATAACTAACCCATGGTTGATCTAAAGATGATTATGACACCAAAAGTTCTGACTTATGTAAGCCAATATATATATATATATATATTTATTGAACCAGGAGGGATACAGTGTGTTGGAAAAACAATAGAAGTATATTTGGCAACAGAAGACCTGAGTTTCATGTCCACTAATATTAGCCATCTAACCCAGGGGAACTGAAATCTATGAAAGTAATATACCTGTTCCATTTACTTCAGGATGGTACTATAAAAAACAAACTTAATAGATTGTCTTTATTACCAGAGTGTCTAAACACCTAAAATAATGTCTGAATATAACAGAACAACAGACAAACAACATATTTGTTAAATGGGCAAAAGAGTATCCTATAAGTCACAGAAGATTTGGGCGGGAGTTGGGAAGGGTAGGGGGAGAGAGAACCAGGGATTGAACCCAGAGACACTCGGCCACTGAGCCACATCCCTAGCCCTATTTTGTATTAATTAGAGACAGGGTCTCACTGAGTTGTTTAGCGCCTCACTTTTGCTGAAGCTGGCTTTGAACTTGTGTTCCTCCTGTCTCAGCCTCCTGAGCTGCTGGGACTACAGGTGTATGCTACCATGCCTGGCTAGAAGATTTCTTAAGGTAGTTATTTTTTTCTTCTATGAGTGATTTACACCAGGAACTCCCCAAAATTAGCAAGTGAAAAGACAATAAAAACTGGTGAAGAATTTTTTCAACATGGAACATAATAGGAATTCAAACTATATTGTATTGACAAGAATGGTCAGACAGTTAAGGGAAAAAAATAGTCTTCAATAGACCCAAAGTTCCACTTCAGTCAAGAAGAGAGAGGATTACTTAACAAATGGTGTTGGGACATTTAACTAGCCTCTTGGAAAAAAGTAAAACTTGACTCTTACCTTAATCCTTTATACCAATGAACTAAGGTAAAAACCTCCTGATTATAGATAATTCACATTTCATCAAAGAATCCATGCAAGTATTGAAGGCTTAAAAATATAACATAGATGTACAAACCTGTTAGTAAATTTAACACCATTCTTCTGGATATCTACTGTACTGAAGTTTTTATTATTACGAAGGACCTTTTCTTCCTTACAGGTTACACGAAAATAGTATCCAAACTGTGCACTGGAATCCAATTTAATCTGTTTGCCAGGGTCCAATCCTTTAAGAGTAAAAGAAAAGAACAGTATGTCATAAACACCTATAGCCAGTTTTCAGTGTAAATGTTTAAAATCATTAAATCTAAATAGTGAAATACACACTTTATTATGTGATAGCATACTGGAAATTATTAATATTAACATACTGGAAAAGATAGAAATTTCACTTCACTCAAGAAACTACATGAAATAAGGATATCTAGCTGGGTGTGGTGGTGCATGCCTTTTAATCCCAGTGGCTTAGGAGGCTGAGGCAGGAGAATTGCCAAATTCAAAGCCAGTCTAAGCAGGGTGCAGTGGCACATGCCTGTAATCCTAGCAGCTTGGGAGGCTGAGACAGGAAGATCCGAGAGTTCAAAGCCAGCCTAAGCAATGGCAAAGTGCTAAGCAACTCAGTGAGACCCTGTCTCTAAATAAGAAATAGAAAATAGGGCTGAGGATGTGGCTTAGTGGTCAAGTGCCCTTTAGTTCAATCTTGGTACCAAAAAAAAAAAGGGGGGGGGGGGATGCTGACTAAGCAACTTTGCGAGATTCTGTCAAAAATAAAAAAATAAAAAGGGCTAGGAATGTGGCTCAGTGATTAAGTGCCCCTGGGTTCAATTCCTGGTACAAAAAGAAACAATAAATTAATTAATTAATTTATTTATTTATTTAAAAAAAAAGAAAGAAAAAAAATAAAAAGGAATAAGGGTATCCATAAAAATCCTTAAGTCCCTCATAAGTGCTAGCATCTGATGGAAGTTGCTTTCAGGTAAAACCTCAAAGGGTACAGACCATCAGCATGAAGTAGCACACACTGTACAGATGCTATGGCCATATGAAGATGTGTAAGGACTGGCCCACCCTTGACGAATTATACATGATTTTTTTTTTTTAACCAAATCATTTCTTTAAAATTACTCAGGGTATGATTAAAGTGATCAGATACTGCCATAAGCAATAGTACATGCCTGTAATCCTAGTTACTGAGGCTGAGGCAGGAGGATAGCAAGTAAGAATAAAGGGGTTGGGGGTGGGAGGACTAGGGATAGAGCTCAGCAGTTGAGTGCTGGCCTAGCATGTACAAGGCCCACGATTCAATTCTCAGTATTGCAAAAAAAAAATAAAAATAAAAATAAATAAGGTGCCCAAAGGCAATTTCCAAACAAAAACTAGGACTCTGACAACAAAACTTTGGGAATACTGAAACATATTTTCTGTTAAGTGTAGAAAGTTTCACAAAGCGAATTATGTGATTAATCAGATTTTATAACCTAAGATTTTTATAATTATACCCTCTCTTCATAATTTCATTCAACTTTAGACTTCAAACTAGAACAGAAAAATAATATCTACAAATGTATTTACTGAAAACAGTAATTAAATGTTTTAGTGGCAAACAACTAAGGGCAGACTTCACTTGACCAGGGACAAAAAGAATAGTAGAGACCTATGCCAAAATAAAATCTGAGCCAGGCACCGTGGTGCAAGCCTTAATCCCAGCACTTGGGAGGCTGAGGCAGGAGGGTTTCAAGTTCAAAGCCAGCCTCAGCAATGGCGAGGTACTTAGCAACTCAGTGAGACCCTATCTCTAATAAAATACAAAAAAAAAAAAAAAAAGGGCTGGGGATGTGGCACAGTGGTCAAGTGCCCCTGAGTTCAATCACCGGTACCAAAAAAATAAATAAATAAAAATAAAGTCTGATCTGAATAAAGAAATGTCTCAAAATGTTCAAAGGGAAGTGGTAGTTCCACAGTGAAAGAGTGATCAAAGTCTCAAACCAAGGGACCACTCAAGAGGATGTGATACTGCTGGTGGCGCACGCCTGTAATCCCAGCACTTTGGGAGGCTGAGACAGGAGGATCGTGAGTTCAAAGCCAGCCTCAGCAATGGCGAGGCACTTAACAATTCAGTGAGACCCTGTCTCTAAATAAAATACAAAAAAGGTCTCGTGATGTGGCCCAGTGGTCGAGTGCCCCTGAGTTCAATCCCGGTACAAAAAAAAAAAAAAAAGAGGATGTGATACTGTTTGCTGCTCACATATGTATTTCAGTGTAGTGTTAGTAGCATATTTAGGGAAATATGAAAAACAATGGTATTTATGGAATAAATGCTTCATTGACTTAACACTTGCATATCTGTAATACCACAAAGATCACAACTTTATTTAATGGCTTATAACCTCAAAGTGTAAAGGTATTTCTGATGGCATGTATGTTTAAGAACCCAAAGCACTAAATCTGATCTGTCAATTTTATAGAGGGGGCAAAAAAGTTGAAGACGAGAAAAATTAAATAATTGGTATAAAGCTCCCTAAAGAAAAGTTTTCAAATCAAAAGGGAGAAAAAAAAATTTCCGAATCAAAACTTGAACTTATGTTTTCCATTTCCCAGACTAATGCTCCTTAACCTACATTTGTAGTGTTTCCTTTTCCTTTCCTTTCGGTACCAAGGATTGCACCCAGGGACATTTAACCACCAAGAGATACATATCAATCAGAAAAATGTCCAACCAACCTAATGAACATATTATGAAACACAGGATGCCATAGGTACTTTATCCTTCTAGTAAGTCAACATAATAACTTAACACTAATTACTTAAAAAGTCTTGGGCGCAGTGGCGCACGCCTATAATCCCAGCACTTGGGAGGCTGAGGCAGGAGGATCTCAAGTTCAAAGCCAGCCTCAGCAATGGTGAGGCACTTAGCAACTCAGTGAGACCCTGTCTCTACTGAAATACAAAAAAAGGGCTGGAGATGTGGCCCTGAGTTCCGGTCCAGAAAAAAAAGGGGGGGTGGGGGCTGTGGCTGAGTGGTAGAGCACTCGTCTTGCATGTGTGAGGCCCTGGGTTTTGATCCTCAGCACCACATAAATAAAATAAAGGTACTGTGTCCACCTACAACTAAAAAGTAAATTAAAAATTAATTTAAAATTTTAAAAAATAAATGTATGTTATTTAAAAAGAAAAAAGGCTGGGGCCATGGCTGAGTAATAGCGCACCTGCCTGGCATGTGTGAAGCACTAGGTTAGATTCTCATCACCACATATAAATAAATAAAATTTAAAAAGGTCTCAATATCCTTAGCTGTGAAGTGAGTAAAGAAAACTCAATAGCTTTAAGAAAAGGCTCTTAGTTTGGGATCTAATCCACATGTGACTCTTCATGAAAACTATGTGCTAATTTTTCCTGTGTCTGTAATTATGAGTCTATATCTGGGAAAAGGATCAGTAACTTTCATCAGGTTCTCCAAAGTTTAAGTGTTAAACTATGCCCCAGGAGGTTTACTCATTCTAAGTCTAGGATTCAATTATTTATTCAACAAACATACACAAGATGCTCAGTACAAAGAGGTTTTAATATCCAGAGTAAAGCAGTGTGAACCCTTGGGAATTAACAGTCTAATGTGGAAGATAGCCACTGATTTATTTTTATTTTTCATATTTTTTTGTGGTACCTAGGGGTGCTGTACTGAGATGCATACATCCCTACCTCTTTTTATTTTGATAAAGGGTCTTGCTAAGTTGCCCAGGTTAGCACTGAACTTGTGCTCCTTCTGCTTTAGTCTCCAAGCAGGTGGGATTAAGGCCACTGTGCTCAGTTGTCAGATATTTAAAAAAAAAAAAAAGACTAATAAAGTGCTTGTAAATTTCAAGCCAAATTAACAAACTATTATTTCTAGGAGAATCAGGCTATGGTGGAGCTGACATTTAAAAATAAGGGCCTTTTGAGCAATCCCCATTTGGCAGGAATGTGGGGTAATACTGGGGGGACATTAGTAAGATAATTCTGACACCACTGTTTACACTGTGCAGACAAAAGAATCATTCAAGCCAGGGGCTGGGGTTGTGGCTCAGCAGTAGAGCACTCGCCTAGCATGTGTGCAGCCCTGGTTTGATCCTTAGCACCACGTAAAAATAAAGGCATTGTGTACAACTAAAACAAATAAGTAGATATTAAAAAAAAAAAAAAAAAAAAAAAAAAGAATCATTCAAGCCAGGTGCAGTGGTGACTCCAGACACTGAGGCAGGAGGGTCACAAGTTCAAGGCCAGCCTCAGCAACTTAGCAAAGAGACTCTGTCTTAAAATAAAAAATAAACAGGGCTGAGGTTGTAACTCAGTGGTAAAATGCCCCTAGGTTCAATCCCCAGTACAAAAACAACAAAAACATTTGAACTTCCATTCTTACCGAGGTCTCGGGCTGCACTTATTAGTGTGGACTGCATCTTCTTTTCCAAGTCATCCATTACTTCTCTTAATTCACTCAGATTAGGATCAAATGAAGGTTTTACAAGGAATTCATGGTTTTCCACCTAAAAATAAAGAGTAACTAAATTATATAAACAAAAGGTAAAGACAGAAATCATGAAGCATATATTTTCTTCTATTTAAAATTTCAGGGCTGAGCTATATATATATAGCTCATTTGGTAGAGTGCTTGCCTCACATGCACAAGGCCCTAGGTTCAATCCCCAGAATTACAAAAAATGAAAAAATAAAAATTCAGCTAATGTTTTCAGTTGAATGGTTCCTTGTTCAAAAGATGCTCAGTCACAATTATTAAGAAGCACCTATAGCCAGGCGCAGTGGCGCACGCCTGTAATCCCAGCACTTGGGAGGCTGAGGCAGGAGGATCATGAACTTAAAGCCAGCCTCAGCAATGGCGAGGCACTTAGCAACTCAGTGAGACCCTGTCTCTAAATAATATACCAAAAAAGGGAAAAAAAAAAAAAAAAAAAGGCTGGGCATGTGGCCCAGTGGTTGAGTGCCCCTGAGTTCAATCCTGGGTACAAAAAAAAAAAAAAAAAAAAGAAAGAAAGAAAGAAAAGAAAAGGAAAGGAAAAAAAGAAGCACCTATTAAGAGATGTAAAGTTCAATTAGTAGAGTTCTAGATAGATATACAAAAATGAATCACATGAATACAGTACTAATGATTCAAATAGCCCCATCAGCAGTATTTTTTTTTTTTTCTTAAATCTTCCCTAAACATTACTAAACAATGTTCAATGTTCAAACCCTATAATAAAATGTGTGGCTTTACTCAAATCAAAGATCCATCTTAGGAATCTCAAAAAGTTAACATACTCTTTTTTTTTTTTTAATATTTAGTGTGTATGTGGGTGGGTGTGTTTGTGTGTGGTGCTGGGGATTGAATCCAGGGCCTTGTTCATGCAAGGGAAGCACTCTACCAACTGAGTTATATCCCCAACCCCTCCAAACATACTCCTTGAGTGCTTTGTTTTACTAAATTCTTACCAGTGTTAACCAACAAGAAACCAAAATGAAAAGTAGATCTTACTTACAATAGCAAAAACATACACAAAATATTTAGAACAAAATTCTTGATTATACAGAACTTTTATTAAGACAATCTACTAGAAATTTTAAAGAACTGGTAAGTGAAGAGATAAACTCTGAGAAAACTAAATCAAATAGTAATAGCTCTTCATGCCTAGTTCATTAGGAATCCGTTTTTTTTTTTTTTTTTTTTTTTTTTTTTTTTTTTTTGGTACCGGGGATTGAACTCAAGGGCACTCAACCACTGGGCCACATCCCCAGGCCTTTTTTGCATTTTATTAGAGACAGGGTCTCACTGAGTTGCTAAGTGCCTCGCCATTGCTGAGGCTGGCTTTGAACTCGTGATCCTCCTGCCTCAGCCTCCCAAGTGCTGGGATTACAGGCATGCGCCACCGCGCCCGGCAGAATCCGTTTTTGAAACAAAGCAAAATGACTAAAATTCTAGCAAAAATTATAAAAGAACATTAGGGAAAAAATGAAGTCTATCCTTACTAGGCATTAAAAACTACTGAACAGATAATTATATATAAAAGTTCAAGAGAATGAGTCAGTTTCCTAAAACAAAATGACAAAAACATCTTTAATGATTCTGTTACCCACTTAATCAGAGCACATCTTCGAACAACCCAAAGTGAACTATACATAAATAAGGAATTAAAATCAAATTACAGTAAGCTATCTAAAAAGGAAATAAAATATTTAAACCATAAAAATGAAAGGCTAAACTATGTAAAATGTTAAAATTTAGTGAATGACTATAATCCCGGCAACTCAGGAGGCTAGGGCAGGAAGATTCCAAGTTCTAGCCAGCCAGGACCACTTAACTGAGAAAGCTCAGAGGCAGAGGTCCCTCCCTTCCTCCCTTGTCTCTTTGAACCCAGGGGGTGGAAGACTAAACCACTCCTGTACATGAATGATCCTTCACATGACTCCTAAGTGCACAGCTGGAAAACAATGATGCTTTCAGAAATTATACATGAAACAATATCATTCCCTGGAGATCTCCTCAAAGTGGTTCTGAATCATGTAATTTAAATGCCTAAATTCATCACAAGTACCTATGATGACAGTGAAGGGTAGAATTCACCTTATAACCTCAAACAAGTTTAAAAGTTTGTAACTGAGAATAAAGAAGATACTATACTAGGTCAACTCCCTAGAGAATCTAGAGCAGGTTTTAACTAGGATATGATGTACTTAAAGTACAGTAATGCATTACTATAAACCATGAAAGTCTACAGTTGACAGGACAATGTCCTGGGTGGATACTACTGATGGTCTACACAGCAATTGTTTCCCCCTGGAGGGAAACTGACTCCACAGCCCAATTTGGTTATGGGTCAATCATCACACTCTATTTTCCAGGCCACAATTGCTGTTTAAACGGTTCTGGTTCTATCATGGCAAGATTCTTGCTTGGAATGTTGCCCCAAGCTACTGGCAGTTGAAATTAAAATCCCAAAAGACTACCAGGCGCGGTGGCGCACGCCTGTAATCCCAGCACTTGGGAGGCTGAGGCAGGAGGATCACAAGTTCAAAGCCAGCCTCAGCAATGGCAAGGCACTTAGCAACTTAGTGAGACCCTGTCTCTAATAAAATGCAAAAAAGGGCTGGGGATGTGGCTCAGTGGTCGAGTGCCCCCTGCGTTCAATCCCCGGTACCAAAAAACAAAAACAAAAACAAAAAAACCAAAAGACAGACAAGATTAAGAATCAGATCTCCTGGATGGCATCACTAAATGGTTGGATGCAAGCAATCTAAAACAAGACACAAGCCATTTAGCAACTCTTACTTACATGATTCAGAACAGACTGAGTTTTGGTTCTACAAAATAAAACCCTAACTATAATAAGTTTAAGCTCAGATAATTAATCTACTATTTTTTTTGAGGGGGGGACCCACAACTTACATCTTATTTACAATGTTAAGGTTGAAGGGGTCTAGAATACATCGTGATGGCACAAAATTTATTTTGAGCTGCAAGTATCTATTCCTCCAATTCCCAGATCTGCTTATGAGTCTACTTGTCAGAAACCATCTCCAATGACCACAGAAGACTGGCTCTCCTCACCAGGAGAGAAGTAAGCACCACACCTAAACAGACATTGCCTCAAAACTATTCTCTCCCTTCCATTCTCTTAAAGGCCTATTTGCCTTTCCTAAGTCATTTTTGCCCTTTCTCCCCCTCCGCTGTCCCTATTAAGACAAAGCCATTTCTCTTGCTAATTATCTTTTGTCAATTTAATTTGCACCCAACCACTAAACCTAAGAGGAGATAAGAAAACCTTTACTTCCCTGACACCATTAAATACTAAATGTCCTACTTTCAGATTAAGAAATTGAAGTTTATCATATCTAAAGTTGCAATAGTAAAATTAAGACAAATACCCTCTGCTTTTCAGCCTATACCCATCTAATTACACTGCCTACGTTCCCAAAATCCAAACTCTTTCCAGATACCTATAAAATCTAATAACACTCTAAACCTATAGCATCATTTAAGAATTAACACCCAAAGCCGGGCGCGGTGGTGCACGCCTGTAATCCCAGCACTTTGGGAGGCTGAGGCAGGAGGATCACGAGTTCAAAGCCAGCCTCAGCAACGGTGAGGCACTTAACAACTCAGTGAGACCCTGTCTCTAATAAAATACAAAAAAGGGCTGGGGATGTGGCCCAGTGGTCCAGTGCCCCTGAGTTTACTCCCTGGTACAAAAAAAAAAAAAAAAAAAAAAAAGAATTAACACCCACCATTTTTTTACAGCAAGGGTAACTTCTAATTTAACTGTGGGGAGCAGGGTGGCCCAGTTCTGAATCATTCTAAAATGTACAGAAGAGCAGTTTGTTTTGGCACTGGGGATTGAACCCAGGGACACATTTAATCACTGAACCACATCCCCAGTCCAGTCCTTTATTTCTTTATTTTTAGACAGGGTCTCACTAAAGCTGGGTTTGAACTCGATCCTCCTGCCTCAACCTCCCGAGCTGCTGGAGCCCAGCACCAAAACAGCAGCTTTGCCTAGCCCTGACCTACTCCATTTTGAGCACAAGCGCTAAGGCAGAATACTTGATAACTTGTTTGGGCAGAGACAACCACCACATGTTGGACATTCAGAACTCATCAAAAAGAATAATCCACAGCTGCACAGCAGAATCAAAAGGCTCAAACTGATAAATTAATCATGCTAACTCGGTGGCAGAACATTTACTTCGTATGTGCAAGCCCCTGGGTTCCAGCCCCACCACCACAAAAAACAAACAAAAAAGAAATACAACTGATAAATTAAAGCAGACCACCTGTTAACTTATCAAATTAAATCAGAAGCATATAAATGCACGGGCGTATCAAGACTATATGAGAAAAACCAGACTCATAAGCTTATCAGCCTTACCATGTATAACCCCCTCATGTAAAACACGTAAGAGGCACCTAAAATGATACAGTGGTACACGGACCCCATCCCCTCATCACTCAACAAACCCTGGCTGGAAAAACTGCCAGAGACAAATCTCTGACTCTGTCCCTGGGCTTCAGCTCAGCCCTGTTTCTCCTACCAGTGACAATGCACAGCCCACTTCAGCCTTCCCTACTTCAGAAAGGACCCTCTATAAGGATCCTCACTTTGACAGTTCTGAGGAAACAGTTAATTAAAACTCTTTTTTAAAAAATATTTATTTATTTACTTTAGTTGTACACAGTGCAATGCATTTTTATGTTTACGTGGTGTTGAGGATCGAACCCGGGCCGCGCACGTGCGAGGTGAGCGCTCTGCCGCTGAGCCACAACCCCAGCCCTAAAACTCTTATCTACTACTTACAATGACTTTTCCACTTGATTCTGGGGACTCCTGGAAGTCAGGCAACCTTCTAACCTAGGACTCCAGTAACAATATCACTAATGAGTGATAAAACAAACTAACGGGGCTGCGATTGGGGTTCAGTGGTAGAGGGTTTGCCTAGCATGCATTAGGACCTGGATTGGATACCCAGTACCAACAAATAAAAGCCAATACAGCTGCAGGGGAATCTTTAAT
Source organism: Tamias sibiricus (assembly GCA_025594165.1). Lineage (NCBI taxonomy): Eukaryota > Metazoa > Chordata > Mammalia > Rodentia > Sciuridae > Tamias > Tamias sibiricus. Next base: position 57,967,088 of record CM046670.1, read on the forward strand.
AGAAGGGCTATACCTTGATAAAAGGGCTAAAATGGGGGCGGGGGTAGTGTTTGCTGGGGTTGGAATCCAGAGCCTCAGGAATGCAAAGCACATGCTCTGTCTACAAATGTTAACAAGCTCTTGAACATTCTCAATTACACAAAATAATTTTGGGGTAGAAACTGCCCACTGACTAGCTAAGTGTGTAGCATTTCACAGAGGCTACCAACAGGTGGAAAGAAACTACATTCATTATCCCTTTGAGGTCAACTGCATTATTTATTAAAAACAAGTAGTTCTCAAAGTGCAAAGCCAGGACAAGCAGCATCAGCAAATGGGGGTATGTGTTAAAAATGCAAATTGTTAGCCGGGCGCGGTGGCGCACGCCTGTAATCCCAGCACTTGGGAGGCTGAGGCAGGAGGATCACGAGTTCAAAGCCAGCCTCAGCAATGGTGAGGCACTTAGCAACTCAGTGAGACCCTGTCTCTAATAAAATACAAAAAAGGGCTGGAGATGGGGCGCAGTGGTCAAATGGCCCTGAGTTCAATCCCCGGTACAAAAAAAAAAAAAAAAAAAAAAAAAAAAAGCAAATTGTCTACCCCAACCCTAGACCTAAAGAATCTGATTAAAAGCCTTGGGCCTAGCAATTAGTTTTAATAAGCCCTCTAGGGGATTCTAATACCAGCTTAAGTTTGAGACCCACAATATCAAGGTATTATTATAGCAGATTTTAAGAATAGCCAAGAGCGGTGGTGCATGCCTGTAATCCCAGTGACTGGGGAAGCTGAGGCAGAAGAATCGCAAGTTCAAAGCCTGCCTCAGCAACAGTGAGGCTCTCAACTCAGTGAGATCCTGTCTATAAAGTAAGAAACAGACAGGGCTGGAGATGTGGCTCAGTGGTTGAGTGCCTGAGTTCAATGCCCAGTACCCACTCCCTGCCTGCAAATTTTTTTTTTAAAGAACAAAAGTGGTTAGGGTGGCAATGCAGCTCTAGCTGCAATGATGCTAAAAAGCTCAATACTTGCTGTTTACTTCCCTGTTATGCCTTATTATAGTTAAGAGTTTCTATTAATCATTAAGAATATCTTTATATTTTCCATTTAAAGGAATGTTTACAAATATCCAATTTTACCCAATTGAAGGCAAGGCCAAGTCCTCAGTAAGGAAAGTTTAAAACACATTTAGAACCCAGATGGCTCTCAGCAGTATTTCTAACTTCCATTGATTTAAAAATTGAGCACCTAAAATCATTCCACTAATACCAACATTACAGAGGAAATAATAGTCAAATGGAAGTTGCCCTAAACAAGAGGTAACCTATATAAGTTTTTTGGTTTCTTAACCGACAAGTAAATGAAAACACATATTAGAAAAATTAATATATTTAAAAACGGAAGCATTTTATACCCACAATCATGCATGCATGTGCATGCACACATGTGCACACACACTCATGTACTTTTAAAATCCAGAGAACACAGCAAATGGGACTTAACTTTTTTTTTTTTTTTTTTTAATATTTATTTATTTGTTTTAGTTGTACACAATGCCTTTATTTTCACATGGTGCTGAGAATCGAACCCGGGCCAGCGCACGTGCTAGGCAAGCACTCTACTGCTGAGCCAGCACCCCAGCCTGGGATTTAACTTCTTTAAAGTCTCAGATAATGATACAGTAAAAACAAAGTAAGTCAAAGTCATAGAAGGCAAATATTAGCACAAAGAAACCATAAATAAGAGAAAAAGTAAATAATCTTAACAATTAGCAAACCAAATTGTTAATCTTAATGTAATTCAAGTGCTTATTCCCTACATTATCATTTTTAAAAAATATTTATGGGCTGGGGTTGTGGCTCAGCGGTAGAGCGCTCGCCTAGCACGTGCGCGGCCCGGGTTCGATCCTCAGCACCACATAAACATAAATGCGTTGCATTATGTACAACTAAAGCAAATAAATTTAAAAATACATATATATATATTTATTTACTTTAGTTGTACACGATGCCTTTATTTTTTATTTATTTTTACACATAAACATAAATGCGTTGCATTGTGTACAACTAAAGCAAATAAATTAAAAATATATATATATTTATTTACTTTAGTTGTACACGATGCCTTTATTTTTTATTTATTTTTACGTGGTGCTGAGGATCGAACCCGGGCCCCGCTCGCCACTCTACTGCTGAGCCACAGCCACAACCCCCCTACATTAGCATTTTAACAGGAAATTTAGAAAGTTTTCAAAATACTATTTTTAAAGTCATGCAAATTGAAGGCATTATAGGGCTCCAGTATCTTAGCTTGCTTTTAGAAACAACTTTTTTTAAAATAAAACTTTTTATAATCTTATAAATTTTGCTTTGAAATTAATTTTCACATAAGGATATTTTCTACTACTTCAGAAACTATTTCCAAGCCGGGCGCGGTGGCGCACGCCTGTAATCCCAGCACTTTGGGAGGCTGAGGCAGGAGGATCGCGAGTTCAAAGACAGCCTCAGCAATGGCGAGGCGCTTAGTAACTCAGTGAGACTGCTTCTAATAAAAATACAAAAAAGGGCTGGGGATGTGGCCCAGTGGTCAAGTGCCCGAGTTCAATCCCAGGTACCAAAAAAAAAAAAAAAAAGAAAAAGAAAAAAAAGAAACTATTTCCATTTTATTTTTATATACAACTTACCCATCGTCCCCAAAGAACTTCTCTATGCAGAAAATAAACAAGGGAAGTTTTCGTGGGTCCTACCTTTACCTCCTTTCCAGTGACTATAATTTTCTTTCTCTCTTGGAATTTAAATCACTTTTTTATGTAAGATTTTCTTCAGTATAAAGAAACCAATTTTTTAATCTTAAAAATCAAATCTGGGTATGGTAGCACCTACTTATAATCCTAGGGACTTGGGAACCTGAGGCAAGAGGGTTATAAGTTTGAGGCCAGCCTGGGCAATTTAGCAAGACCCTGTCTCAAAATTTAAAAAGACTGGGGATGTATCTCAGTGGTAAAATGCTGCGGGTTCAATCCCCAATACCACAATAAATAAATAAACAAACAAACAAATAAAAGATTTTCTTCAGCCAGGCCACACATATTCACTCAATAATCTCTTCCTCTGTTAATCTTTATTTTCATCCACTGAAACAATTTTTCTAAAGAAAAATCCTGGTGCACAGAGGTAGAGCAGCAATGCTTAGCATGTGCAAGGCCCTCCATTAAATCCACAGCACAGCCACCTCTCCCCTGTCCCTGCGCAAAATCCTCTTTTGTCACTTAATCTTACATCCACTGCCTACAAAGATGCCACCATCGTGCCCAAGCTAGATACTAAAAGAGAAATCTAAAATATTTTCTAATGTGCTTACACTTTTGTTTTTGGTTGTCTTTTACTTTTCAAAAATATTCTGCTGTTTAAATTAAATGTATATTGCATACCTGATCCATATCTAAAGTTGTTTCTATCATTTCCTGAAACTTGGAAAAATCAGAACGAAGATCAATAAGAGGAGTCACAAAAACTGCCAACAACAATACCTGGTGTTTTCCTAAAAGAAAGCAAAAATAAAAGGAAAAAAAAGTTCTCATTATTAAAAACACAAGACTACAGATCATAAAAATTTGAGATAATGAACATCACTTGATCAGAAAGCATGAGTAGTGCAGCAGGTCTCCAAAGTTACTATTTATTTAGGTGTTTTAATTAAAAAATTTGTATTAAGTTTATTTTACAGACAGGGAAATGATGTGATCTAGCACCCAAAGCTTCCCACTAATAAAACAATGCCTCCTCTGCATATCTGCCATCTCCTTCAAAGGAGTACTAGAGATGCAGAAATGCAACGTTAAGTACAACAGAATTTCATTTCATTTCTTGTAGATCTAATAACCCAAAATCAAAGCCTTTAAAATAAGACCATTAACACCTCTATTCCTAATTTCCATAATTAACATAGTGTATCCCAATTGACAGACATTAAATCAAGTCAAATATTTAAATATTGGAACTTTGCTTAATGCTCTTTAAAAGTACATGCTGGGGAATTATGTGAGGAGGAATAGAAGGGAAGCAACAGAGTAGATGGTGTGTAAAGAGTAGAGACCCCGTGCCAGTACCAGTTTTGCTGCCCACTGGCTTTGTCCTCTGTAATAGGTTACTCTTAGTCCCTCCCCTTTCCTTCTCTGTACAACAGAATGACAAGTTACCCAGAAGATGGATATACAACACCCAGTACAGTGCTCGACATTTAAAAACAGCTCAACAACAGTTACTATGCATTATCATTAGTACAACACAAGGACTTCCCCTACCTATAGAGGAATTCTGAAAGTAGTCTCTTAACATACTACATTTTGCACCAAAGCAATTATTTTCAAACTTCCAGAAATTTAGTAGCTATTGAATGAGAAAATAAAAAGCTACCACAGTCAGTAAAATTATTTTTAAAATTCATGTTTTATTATTAATCACAACAGCATCTACACATACTGAGAAAAGAATACATATGTGTGAAACATTCAGACAGATTATAAACAACACTTTGCCCACATAATGTCTGTTGTGCTACAATGTCTGGTCCTTTATTCCCAGTTAGCTTAAGCACTATTGGTAAACAGAATGCTGGCAACAAATAGCAGGGGTGTCACTGGTTCACCAATGGTTTCTTTCCCCGAACCCATTAATGTTTTCAAACCATCAAGGACAAGCTCACACGAAGAATAAACTGTAGCAATGAAGACTTCAGAAGAATTGGCTTAATGGCCACTGCACTTTTCACTGTGAAAGTGTAGGTGAAATGTGCAAAAATTTTGTCAATAATAAACTGAATTCTATCCCTGGTACAGATTTAAAATTCTGATGAAACTGACCTCCATTAGAAGCAAATACCCTCAAAAACTTAAACAGGATGAAACAAGAGCCTCAGGTTCTAAGGCTACAAAGAGTTGACTAATGTTGGGTACAAATGCAGTGGAGGCCATGTTTCTACTGAAGTAATGGTTTTAAAATTTTTGTGTATTTTTGAGGTCTGCTTCAACCCTATTTTTTCACATAAGCTCTGTTATTTTTCTAGCTCAAGACTGAAGCTTTTCCAAGAAAACACATATGGTTATTATTACAGAAATGCCTGTATAAATATCAGAATCTGTCACTCTCACCATGTCCTCTAGCCCCTCAAACACTTAGGCCCACTTTGCGTAGTTCTTCATAGAGTCTACATCTCCCCTTCTGAGTTCACCAGCCTCCTAACCTGCAAGCTTTCACTAGCACCTTGAGAGAGTCCTTCTCTTAACTGTTAACTTCTACTAAACCCTGGTTGCCAATTTCCACGTGAGGTTTTGTGTTTATTTTTTTGGGGGGGGGGGGGGGTTTGAACTCAGGGGCACTCAACCACCGAGCCACATCCCCAGTCCAATTCTGTATTTTATTTAGAAACAGGGTCTCACTGAGTTGCTTAGCACCTCGCTTTTGCTGAGGCTATTTTGAACTTGAGATCCTCCTGCCTCAGCCTCCCAAGTTGCTGGGATTATAGGCATGCACCATACCCAGCTATCCACCTGGGTTGTTTTTTTTTTTTTTTTTTTTTTTTTTTTTTTTTTGGTACTGGGGATTGAACTCAGGGGCACTCGACCACTGAGCCACATCCCCAGCCCTATTTTGTATTTTATTTAGAGACAGGGTCTCACTGAGTTGCTTAGTGCTTCACTTTTGCTGAGGCTGGCTTTGAACTCATGACCCTCTTGCTACAACCTCCAGAGCTGCTGGGATTACAGACATGCACCACTGCACCCAGATAGGTTGTGGGGTTTTTAATGCATTAATAAAAAGGACATATTTCTATATCAAGAGTTTGTTTTAGCCTGGCATAGTGTTGAACACCTGTAACCGCAGCTATTCAGGAGGCCAAGGCAGGAGGATAGCAAATTGGAGGCCAGCCTGGGTAACTTAGCAAGGCTGTCTCAAAACCAGAAATAAAAAAGACAGGATGTAGCTGAGGGGTAGAGCTCACTCTCTCAATCTCTCTTTTTCTCTCTCAGATGGTCTTACATTTTGATAAGCAGATTCCAACATAATTGATATCCTTCACAACTCCATGTGTTTCATGTATTTTAAACACTATTCTGAGAAAGAGTTCATAGGCTATATTAGAAGCCCAAAGGGTATGTGGTACACATGTGTATACACACACACACAAAAGATTAAAAATATTTTGCCAACAGCCTCTTATTTTCTACCACTACATGCTTGACCACTCCAGCTTTTCTTCACTGCCTCAACAAGACCCTCATCAGCCTTGGGTACTTGAACTGGCTGGATCATACTAGCCTGCTCCACCCCTCACATCTTAACAGCTGGCTCCTTCTCATCATTCAAGCTTTACCTTAAGACAGCAATCCTGCTGGGCCCGGTGGCGCATGCCTTTAATCTCAGCAGCTTGGGAGGCTGAGACAGGAGGATCCCAAGTTCAAAGCCAGCCTCAGCAAAAGTGAGGCACTAAGCAACTCAGTGAGACCCTGTCTCTAAATAAAATGCAAAATAGGGCTAGGGATGTGGCTCAGTGGTCCAGTGCTCCTTAGTTAAATCCCAGATGCCCCCCCCCCCAAAAAAAAGACAGCAATCCTTAGAGAGGCCCTCCTTGACCATCACATCTGTGCCTACCTGGTTCTCTGCCAAGTTACTCTATCACCCCAGTGGAGTATAGTTTTTCTTCATTTCACTTTTTAACAACATATTTGAAATTCCTGCTCATTTGTTTCCTTACAGTTTATCTCTCTACACTTCCACTATTACAGAATCCCCTCAAAACAGGGACCTCATCTGTCAGATGCACCATTCTATCCTCTAGAATAATGTCTGGCACAAAGATGGAAAAAGAACTATTTGTAGAATGAACAACTTTAAGAAATCACTGGTGTTCATTTTGTATGTACAACATCTATCTACTAAGGACTTCAAAGAAACAGAGAAACAATGGTTTGCTTCTTAAATGCATCAAAATACAAAAAGTCCAAGTAATCAAGTTAATAACTAATTTTTCTTGAGAGTTTCAGATTCTCTCTCAAAAAGAGTCATTTACAACTCCTTGAAGATTTGATTTTTAAAAATGCAGGGGCTGGGGGTGTAGCCTAGTGATAGAAGGCTTGACTAGTATGGTAAAACCCTGGGTTTGATCCCTAGCACTGTAGGGGGAGGAAAATGCAGCTGTGTGCTTCATAAATGATTTACGTCAATAACTTAATCACTATTAAAAATCTCACCATCACTTACAATGAGAAAAACTACAACAAATTTCAGGATACAATGAAAGCCCATGAGCTATCTAAGTGATTCATTAAGGTACACTGCTGGAATGCTGCCCAGGCCAACTTCTAGTGATTTAGAAAGATGACCTTGCAATTTACCAAAATACCAATGAAAACTACTTTGGCATGTGCATTACCAAAAAAAAAAAAAAAAAAAAAAAAAAAAAAGGTTGCATTTTCTCCATGTCACTTCAGAATTTTCCCTTCAGAACAACTATCAAAACTCTATTTTTGGACTGGGGATATAGCCCAGTAATACAATTAACCCCTTCATGCATGAAGCCCTGGGTTTGATCTCCAGCACCCCCCGAAACACACTCTATATTTATTCCTGTGAGTACTTTAATGTCTATTTCCCTTAGACATTTTTGTCGGGGGTGGGGAGGATACAGGTGGTGGGGTGGTTACTAGGGATTGAACCCTTAGCCACTGAGCCACATCCCCACACAGCCTTTTATTTTGAAACAGGGCCTCAATAAATTGCTGAAGCTGGCTTTGAACTGGCAATCCTCCTGCCTTGGCCTCCCAAATTGCTGGGATTACAGGTATGTGACTTGGTGCCTGGATTCCCTTAGACTTCTTTTTATTTATTTATTTTTTTGCGCGGGGGTGGGGTGGGGATGGGGTACCAGGGATTGAACTCAGAGGCACTCAACTACTGAGCCACATCTCCAGCCCTATTTTGTATTTTATTAGAGACAGGGTCTCTCTGAGTTGCTTAGTGCCTTGCCATTGCTGAGATTGGCTTTGAACTTGCAATCCTCCTACCTTAGCCTCCCCAGCCGCTGAGATTACAAGGGTGTGCCACCATGCCCGGCTCCCTTAGACTTCTTAATGGCAGAGGTGAGACTGTTTTTGCTCCCTGTCACAGCTCAGTAATTAGCTGTGTCTGGAACGTGGTAAATATGCCAAATGTTCACTGAGTCTTTTCATATTTCTGCTTGCCTTTTCTTTTTAGTGCTAAGGATTAAACTCAGAGTTCCTGAGTTATACCCACAGCTCTCTTTATCTTCTGTAACAGCTCTGAATACTAAGTCTTTTGGAACAACACAAGTAATGAATTAAATAAATATTTGTTGATTTACTTTTACCTTTAGAGACTAAAGTAAAAAAAAAGAAACATGCAAGCTTTCACAATCTCTTAAATAACGACAACAAGACACAGCATCCTGAATTCCTGGCACAACTATTCACCATTAGTTTCCCATAATTGTATTGTAATGTTTAAGTTTCACTTTCTTCTCTAATATGTCCACTCACATTCCCTCCTACATTAAGAGATACCTTGCCGGGCGCGGTGGCGCACGCCTGTAACCCCAGCACTTTGGGAGGCTGAGGCAGGAGGATTGCGAGTTCAAAGACAGCCTCAGCAATGGCGAGGCACTTAGCAACTCAGTGAGACCCTGTCTCTAAACAAAATACAAAAAAGGGCTGGGGATGTGACACAGTGGACGAGTGCCCCTGAGTTCAATCCCTGGTACCACCAAAAAAAAAAAAAAAAAAAAAAAAAGAGATATCTTCTCTTGGGGCTGGGGTTGTGGCTCAGAGGAAAAGCGCTCACCTAGCATGCATGAGGCACTGGGTTTGATCCTCAGCACCACATAAAATAAGGATATTGCATCCACCTACTACTAAAGAATAAATGTTTAAAAAAAAAAAAAAAAGAGAGATACCTTCTTATTCTCCCGAAAGAAGTTACCAAGCATCTTCCTACATGCCAGCAACTGGGCTAGAATACTCTCTTCATGCATATGCTACTATACTCTTGTGGACTGGGGGAACCACAATCATTAAACAAGTAATTATGAAGAAGGGTGGTGGCTGGGTGGGTGGCACACATCTATAATCCTAGCAACCTGAGAGGCTGAGGCAGGAGGACCACCAGTTCCAAACCAGCCTCAGTAACTTAGAAAGACCCTGTCTCAAAATAAAAAATTAAGAGAACTGGGGATATAATCTAGTGGTAGAATACTCAAGAGATAGAGAGTCAGAGTAGGGGATAATAAGTATGATGATAGGGAAATATAGGGTGCTTTGAAAACATGACTAGGACATGATAGGCTTAATCAAGGTAAAATACAAAGACAAGAACAAAACCAGGTAGTACAAGATTTCTTTGTACTATTAATTTCAGTGCGGAAGTCTCAAATATAATTAAACTTTGACCTTGTGAGTATATTTATGATATGAATTAAAAAATCCATTCAAGAAGAAAAAAGGCTGGCTGGGTGCAGTGGTGCATGTCTGTAATCCCTGCACTTGGGAGGCTAAGGCAGGAGGATGAAGAGTTCAAAGCCAGCCTCAGCAATGGTGAGGCACTTAGCAACTCAGTGAGACCCTGTCTCTAACAAAAATACAAAAAAAAAGGGCTGGGGATGTGGCCCAGTGGTCAAGTGCCCCTGAGTTCAATCCCCAGTACCACCCAAAAAAAAAAAAAAAGGAGGAGAAGAAGAAGAAGAAGGAAGGAGGAAGAAGGAAGAAGAAAGAAGGAAGGAGGAAGGAGGAGGAAGGAAGAAAGGAAAAGGAGGAGGAGGAGGAGAAGGAGGAGAAGAAGAAGAAGAAGAAGAAGAAGAAGAAGAAGAAGAAGAAGAAGAAGAAGAAGAAGAAGAAGAAGAAGAAGAAGAAGAAGAAGAAGAGGAAGAAGAAGAAGAAGAAGAAGAAGAAGAAGAAAGGCTGGTAAAACACCAATAATGAAAGTTTATGGTATAAGTGCACTTAAGTTACTGATAAATAATTGCAGGAATATGGGGCCTAATGTAACAAATTGCCAAATTAGCAAAGAAGTGAACAGTACAAGTGCAGCTGAATCATGATAAAGTATCAAAATAATTCAGTCATGGGCTGAGGATATAGCTCAGTTGGTAAAGTGCTTGCACTAGGCCCTGGGTCCAATCCCCAGCACCACAAAAAAGAAAAAAGAAAAAAAAAAAAAATCAGTCACTTTGAGTAATGACCTTCAACACAGGTTGTCTGTTCTTTCTCTGTTAGACATTATGTAGTACCATCATCTTTATTTGTCCTCATCTCTCTTGCCTTCTTCCTTTATCTTTCTTGTAATGTCATTTTTTCTTTTTTTTATTAATCCCTGGCACTTGTCAAGTTTCCTGGGTTGCAAGTAATGTTTCAGTGACACTACCATTCATTTTTATTTATTGCTATTGTCATTCTGACAAAGAATAGCACTTTGTTTTCCCTAAGCTAACTTTTCCTGCTGCTTCTATTGCTTTTTCTTTTTTTTATTTGAAGTTGTTATATATGACAGTAGAATGCATTATGATTCATAATACACATAGAGAGCACATTTTTACATATCTCTGGCTGTATACAAAGTATATTTATACCATTCGTCTCTTCATACATGCTTTTTTGTGTAGTTGTCACTTGATAGTCTGAATACTACAAAATTATTTCTCCTTCCCTTTTTTTTTTTTTTTTTTTTTTTTTTTGGTACCAGGGATTGAAAAAAGTGGAAAGCCTCTGACTGCCGACAGATTTCAAAAGCAATGTGTGCTACATATTCTAGTTCTTGAAACAGACTTTTTTTTTTTTTTTTTTTTTTTGGTACTGGGAATTGAACTCCAGGGCACTCAACCACTGGTCCACATCCCCAGCTCTTTTTTGTAATTTATTAGAGACAGGGTCTCACTGAGTTGCTAAGTGCCTCGCCATTGCTGAGGCTGGCTTTGAACTCTCGATCCTCCTGCCTCAGCCTCCCAAAGTGCTGGGATTACAGGCGTGTGCCACTGCGCCCAGCTTCTCCTTCCTTTCTTACCTAAAATCCTATAATTCAAATGTCACGTTTCCTCTCCTCTCATTCACTATCTTCAATCTTCATCTTAAATGATAAACACTTTCACATTATACTTATATCCTTGGGCCAAAAGACATCCCTGAATCACCACCACTTCATTCAAGTGGCCCTGCAACCAATTTCACTAAACATTCCCAACAAAATGAACCAGTCATGAGAATAAAAACAAATTGTCAGTGAGGACACAAAGGAATTTGCTTGTAAGCCCGGTGATTAAAGCTTCATGACAAGCTAGTTTTATCAACACATAGTCTCCTTCAAAATGCAGAACACAGAGGGGGAAGTCCAGAAAGAAAATAACACTGTTTACTATTTTAGAGTTAAACTGAATATTGACAATTTTAAGTTCTATAATTAGAACTTGCTTGGCCTAGAAAGTCTAGTTTAAATAATTTACTGCTATAAGAAAAAAAATGGGGCTGGGGTTGTGGTCAGTGGTAGAGCGCTTGCCTAGCGTGAGGCATGAGGTTTGATTCTCAGCACCACATATAAACAAACAAATAAATAATAAAGGTCCATCGACAACTAAAAAACAATTGCAATTGGAGCCAGGCATGGTGTTGAGGCAAGAGGAATACAAGTTCAAAGTCAGCCTTAGCAACTTTTATTTTGACACCTCTCAAAAAAAAAAAGGCTGGAGATGTGGTTCAGTAATAAAGTACCCCCAGGTCTGATCCCCCCTCCCTGAGAGAGAGAAACAGGAACTTAATAAAAGTGGTAGTGGTAGTATAGTTTCATATAAGTTAAAAGGATAAGAAATTTGTAACTATTACAATAAATAACGTACCCTGTAAAAGATGTGAGGTTTGCTTGTGGAGTTGGAACTTCTGAAGGTCTACAGCTTGAATTATTTTGAGATGGTGAAAGGACATTTGTGATGTGTGTGACTCATACAAGGAACTGAGGTAAATATCTGAAGGGTGCACATGTCTATGTTTTGTATATTAAGCTGGATATAATTTTCTGCATTCATTTAGTATATCCCAGGCTGAAATCATGCATAAACAAACATGAAATTCACATTATGCTCAAGTTGTTCTCCAATGTATCAACAATATTGGAACAAATCTGTTTAAAAATAAGGGTTGCAGCAGAACTGACTGTATATAATTTTGCTTAAAGTCTGAAACAACAGCCTGGCATGGTGGTACACGCCTATAATCCCAGCGGCTCTGGAGGCTGAGGCAGGAGGATCCCAAGTTCTGGGTCAGCCTCAGAAATTTAGCAAAACCCTGCTTCATAATAAAAAATAAAAAGAGTTGGGGGTGTTGCTCAGTGGTTAAGCATTTCTGGGTTCAATATCTAATACCAATAAATAAATAAAGAGAGTAAAAAAGTAAGTAAGTTGGGGATATAGCGCAATGATAGGCTATTCGGTTCCGTCCCCAGCTATACAAAAAAAAAAAAAAAAAAGGGACTAAAACAACATACACCACAATATTAATAATGACTACCCTTTGGATGGTATCAAAGAACTTATTCCACTTTTTTTTGTGGGGGGGGAGGGGTGTACCAGGGATTGAAACTCAGCCAGGGGCACTTGACCACTGAGCCACATCCCCAGCCCTATTTTGTACTTTATTTAGAGACAGGGTCTCACTGAGTTGTTTAGTGCCTCACAGTTGCTGAGGCTGGCTTTAAACTTGCGATCCTCCTGTCTCAGCCTCCCAAACTGCTAGGATTACAGGCATGCGCTATTACACTTATCCTTATGCCACTTTTTATAAATTGAAAAAGAGGAAATTTAAAGACAATATTTCCAAAATACAAATTCCACAGGCTAAAGTTTAAAAAGTGCTAAGTAAATAAAGCAGATTCCTTTTAATACCTACATTCCAAAAATGCCAAACAATTCACTTTTATGTTTATTTCCTAGCAATTAAGTAAAATATATGATTACTTATACTGCCTTATCCTTGTTTGTTAGGATTAAAAACAACAGAGATAAGGCCTGGGGATATAGCTCAGTGTAGGGCACTAGACCCTGAGTCCAATCCCCTGTAACAACACCCCCACACCCCAAAAATAAGAAGAGAGAGAGGGAAAGGAAGAAAAGCACTGGAGATAAGCACAGGGTGTTAAGAAAACTAGAGAAAGAAATCTTTAACTCTACATGAGAACAGCCTCATAAGAAAGGGTGGCTCAATCTTAGAGTTTACTGGGGGGAGGCAGCTATCAAGGGGACAAAAGCAGTACAGAAACTTTAAGACATACAAAAGCATAAAAGAGGTGACATATCTGGAGACTGATAATATTATACTGAGACAAAGAGTATAGAAGAAGGAATATAAGGGAGGAAAAGAGAGTATAGGGAAGGCTAAACAAGGAAGTAGAGGCCTGGCCACATGAAGAAATGGGGCCTTTTCCTACAAATTACGGAAGTAATGAATGTGCTTTAAACTTAAGAGAAATGACTAAAGCTCTCCTATTAATCTTTGTCCCTCAATGCAAATCTACTTTCAGTACTGTTGCTGCCCCCTGCTGTCTGCAAATCTACCTTACTTTCAGGATTTTTTTGTTTTGTTTTTCTCAATAACATTAAGTCTAGAGTTAGTCAAAAACCAAGAACATCACAGAAGGGCAGAAGAACACACTCAACTGCTAGCAATCCCTAATATATAATATGTATTAAAAACTTTTAAATCGTCATTTTACTTTTGTGTATGTGTGGGGGGTGGGTACTGGGGATTGAACTCAGGGCCTCATGCATGCAAGGCAAGCACTCTACCAACTGAACTGTATCTCCAGCCTCATGATTTTACTTTTAAAGATAGTGCATTTCTTTTCTTTTCTGGTACCAGGGATTGAATTCAGGGGCACTCAACCACTGAGCCACATCCCCAGCCCTATTTTGTATTTTATTTAGAGACAGGGTCTCACTGCACTGCTTAGCACCTCACTTTTCCTGAGGCTGGTTTTGAACTCAAAATCCTATGATTTTCTTTATTAATCAGTCCCACTTTTGTTTTTTTTTTCCCATGAAATCAATATGCTGAGCTCATGTCATGCCATGTTTTTTCATTTCAAAAGAACTTGAGAGTTGGGTTAATTTTCCAACGACTAGGGTACACTTAAAATATTCTGTGCAACAGGAAGAAGAGAGCTCTAACACCATAACACCTAGTTTTCCCTCTCTAATGCCTCCCAAACTAAGTGGTTTTAAATACCTTAATTGGACATCAGCTGCCAAACACACAATGGACAGCATTCAATCCAGATGTTATGAGCTCTCATAGGTTTATGTAACTTAAGCGTAATGCCCAAAAGAAGAGAATTACTGACCTGTTTGAAAACTTTCACTGGGTAATATTAAGACATGCATGTATTTAGGAAGGTGAAGGAGCCCCAATTAGGGAGATGGCTATTGCGGTCAGCTGGAAGCCATAAGTTCCACCTGATAATAAGTATCTATGTAACGCACCTGTAAATGCACGTGAGGCACCCGCAAAGCTAAAGGTATATAACCGGGTGAAAGCGGTTGGAGTCAGGAGAAAAATGAATTCATTCAGTCAGTCATACAGTCGCTAGGTCGGAAGAAGAGTTCAGGTCGGAGAAGAAGGAAAGAATCAGAGCGGCCAGAACGTAGGCAGAGCGGTTACAGAAGAGAAACCAGATAGAAGTAGTAATTCCTGGTCAGAGTCAGGCCGAGGCTCCCGAGGAAGAAAGAAGAAAGAAGCTCTAAAAGCTAAGCTCTCTCTCTCTCTCTCTAAAGAAGAAATCTCTCTCTTTCAAGCTCTCTCTTTCTCTCTAAGCTCTAAGAAAAAGAAGAAGAAAAAGCTATCTCTAATCTTTCTCTCTAAGCTCTTTCTAAGAAGAAGAAAAATCTTTCTTTCTCTCTCTAAGCTCTCTCTAAGAAAGTAGAAGTAAAAGTAGTAATAGCTTTACTCTGCCTCCGAGTTTTCCTCCCGCGGCGCCATGGCTGGCCATGACAGGCAGATTACAGGAAGGTGAGGAAGAAAGCCAAGTTACCCTCAGCCCCAATTCCTAACTCCTATAACTATTCCAGAGAGTAAGAAAATCACCCAAACATGCAGAGCAGTACTTCTTCACTTTGGTTGTTTTATTTTTTTTTTAATATTTATATTTTATTTTTAAATAAATATTTTAAATATTTATTTTTTAGTTGCAGTTGGACACAATGCCTTTATTTTACTTATTTATTTTTATATGGTGCTGAGGATTGAACCCAGGGCCTTGCACGTGCTAGGCAAGTGCTCTACCGCTGAGCCACAACCCCAGCAATTATATATGCTTTTGTATACAGTAGTTCTCCTCTATCTGTGGGTTTGTTTTCTTGGTTTGTTTCAGTTACCCATGTTCAACCATGGTCCAAAAACATTAAATGGATAATTCCAGAAGTAATATGATAGATTTAAATTGCACAGTATTCTGAGTAGTGTAAAATCTGTGCCAGTCCATCCCTGGTGTGAATCATCCCCTTGTCCTTATCCACACTGTAGAAACTACTTGCCCATTAGTCATTAAGTATACTGTCACCTCAGTTATCAGATCAACTTGTGATGTTCAAGTAATTCTTATTTTATAACTTACTTACTTTACAATTCTTAGGCAGCAAAACCCAAGAGTAGTGATGCTAGCAATTCAGATATGCCAAAGAGAAGCCATAAAGTGATTATTTTAAGAGGGAAGGTGAAGGTTCTCTTTTTTTTTTTTTTTTTGTACCAGGGATTGAACTCAGGGGCACTCGACCACTGGGCCACATCCCCAGCCCTTTTTTTGTATTTTATTAGAGACAGGGTCTCACTGAGTTGCTAAGTGCCTTGCCATTGCTGAGGCTGGCTTTGAACTTGTGATCCTCCTGTCTCAGCCTCCCAAGTGCTGGGATTACAGGCGTGCGCCACCGCGCCCAGATCCGAAGGTTTTTGACTTTAAAAAAGAAAAAAAAGAAGAAGTCATATGCTGGGATTACTAAATTCTAGGTTACAAATGAACCTTCTATACATGAAATTACTAAGTTTTAATATTTTTATCTCAAACTGCAAAAGTACGACCATACTGTATGGGAAGGAATTAGGGATAAAAAGGCACTGAATTTATGGGTGGAAGACACGGACAAAACATGCTCCAACTGAAAGCACCACATTACTCGAGAAAGCACTGAGCCTATACAGAGACTTCAGAAATGGATCCTCTGAAAGGAGTGATGCTGAACCATTTAACTATAAGTAAGGAATGGTTAGCGATAAAGGGATAAATTTGGAAATAAAATGAAGAGGCCACATGTGCTGATGAAGAAGTTGCTACCACACTGCTGACAGAGCTGAAGAAGCTGAAGGACAGAATAATGTTCAAAGATGGTCTTCAACTGCAATGAAACTGGGCTCTTCAGGAAGAAGATGCACAACAGAACCTATGTTCATAGAAGTATAATGGAGGCCCTTAAGCATAAAACATGAAAAGACAGGTTAACCCTGGTACTATGTGGCAATGCTGCAAGGCATACAGTAAAGCCAGGTTCTAGAAACAAAAGTTATTTGCCCATGTTCTATCAACATAATCAGAAAGCATAAGTAACATCCATCTTATTTATGAAATAGTTCTACCAATGCTTCATTCAAGAAGAGTAAATACTCTTGGAAGAGGAAGGGTTGGGATTAAAAGTCTTAAGAATAAATCGATGTAACAGGGTATGGTGGTACATGCCTGTAATCCCAGCAACTCAGGAGAATGAGGCAGGAGATTCCCAAGTTTGAGTGAGGGCAGCCTCAGCAACTTAGGAAGACTCTGTCTCAATTAAAAAAAAAAAAAAAAAAAAAAAGCCGGGCGCGGTGGCGCACGCCTGTAATCCCAGCACTTTGGGAGGCTGAGGCAGGAGGATCGCAAGTTCAAAGCCAGCCTCAGCAATGGTGAGGCACTTAGCAACTCAGTAAGACCCTGTCTCTAATAAAATACAAAAAAGGGCTGGGGATGTGGCCCAGTGGTTGAGTACCCCTGAGTTCAATCCCCAGTACCAAAAAAAAAAAAAAAAAAAAAAAAAGTCAATGCACAGGGCCATAATAAATCTGTTTGCTACAAAAATGAAAATGTTGAGGTTAGTGTGTGTGTGTCAATAAACTTTTCCTTTTCTGTTGTTCTTATCTGGTCTTTTGGTCACAGTGATGAAAAAGTTGACTAATACAGAAGGAAAGGAATAGGGAGGGTGTAGAGAGCGGATAAGCCCCTGGTATTGGCTGATCCTGCAGCACTGGCAAAAGCTAAGCCTGGGAAATATTCCTTGCCAAAGGCGAGGATGTTATCAGCCTTGACTCTCAGCACAGACACTAACAGTTATCACATGTCCCAGGACAATGGATTTCTTGGGAGCAGTAGAATGTTCCTAGCACTGCAACAGTAGGAGAGATGCAAAAAAAATGTATCTATTCTTTAACTTTTTAGGGCACAAAGAAGCCTCAGACAACATACAAGCCTTAAACAATTTACAATGACCCTATAGTTTAACTTCCTGATCATGAGACCCTATATAATAAACTTGTGGAGCTAGTTCTCAGATGTCATAGGACAATGTATAATAAACTCGTGGAGCTAGTTATCAGATGTCCCAAATAGCAATATACTATACCAATCTATGCCAGATAACAATATATACCCTTGACCAGCAAAAAAAGTCTAGCTAAGACTCCACTTTGGGATCCCTGGTTCCAAGGTGTTCTGCACCCCTATCATGAGAAAATGCACAGTACTATGAACTTCTCAAAAGGAAAGACAACTGGCTGTGACAGCTTTTAGCCAGGATAAACATCTTTACTTTAATGGTGCTGCTGGATTTTATCCTTTCCCCATAATACTGTAAACTATAGAATTCTAAGTACTATCATTTTTTTTTTTTTTTTTTTTTTTTTGTGGTACCGGGGATTGAACTCAGGGGCACTCGACCACTGGGCCACATCCCCAGCCCTTTTTTTTGTATTTTATTAGAGACAGGGTCTCACTGAGTTGCTAAGTGCCTCGCCATTGCTGAGGCTGGCTTTGAACTCGCGATCCTCCTGCCTCAGCCTCCCAAAGTGCTGGGATTACAGGCGTGCGCCACCGCGCCCGGCTTAAGTACTGTCATTTTGAGTCCTGAGTTTTCTTTAGTCAACAAATCCTATTTAACTGCCATTATTAGTGCAATTAACCCACTAATAATAAATGCAGTAATTCTAAAATTTAATTTTTTTTTTTTTTTTTTTTTTTTTTTGTGGTACCGGGGATTGAACTCAGGGGCACTCAACCACTGGGTCACATCCCCAGCCCTTTTTTTGTATTTTATTAGAGACAGGGTCTCACTGAGTTGCTAAGTGCTTCGATATTGCTGAGGCTGGCTTTGAACTCGCGATCCTCCTGCCTCAGCCTCCCAAAGTGCTGGGATTACAGGCGTGCGCCACCACGCCCGGCTTTAAAATTTAATTTTTAAAACAACAAAAATTCTAACTCGTCTCATTGTCGGAAGCCATCCGTGAATTGTGCATGAACCAAATCAGCATGGAAGCCACTGGGTAGGGAAGTTTGATATCTGGGAACTCCCAGTGGCACTCCTGCTGGTTTGAGGCTAACCAATACACATGATATTCTACCTAGCTCTGCCAGGTTCAGCACCTGGAGTTTGGGTGTTGGGGTGACTTGTTGGAGCCACATAGACACACAGCCTCTCAGAGATGGGTGTGGCTTGCCAAGATGCAGATCAACCTGTTGATTGCAAGCCATCA
Source organism: Tamias sibiricus (assembly GCA_025594165.1). Taxonomy (NCBI): domain Eukaryota; kingdom Metazoa; phylum Chordata; class Mammalia; order Rodentia; family Sciuridae; genus Tamias; species Tamias sibiricus. The sequence goes on from CM046670.1 coordinate 57,985,872, forward strand.
TGAAGTAAGACTCCACCTGCTGAAACCCTATCCCTGCCTTTGATGTACTCTCCCTTAAATAAAGGACCAGAACCATTTTCTAGTTGTTCTGTTCCAGCTCAATTAAATATTAAATAAACTCAAAATGTGGACTGGAGAAACGGCACTCCACTTCTTTGAACCTAATTTCTGGCTTTGGCTCTTAATTCTTCACTAATTATTTCAGATTTTCTTTTCTCAGGTGGCTTCCGAGCAGGAAAATCACCCTGGTGGGGTGCTAGATGCCCCGCAGTAGTTCTTGACTCCTGTCATGAAGCATACACTACAGAAAAACAACGTGTTGTAAGTGGGAGTCACAAGCACCAACATTTGTAAGGATAGCATATCTGCCAGGTACGAGTGAAGGAAAACAAAACACAAAAAACAAAATCATGGTTACCTTCATATTTTTCCAGAGCCTGTATAACATTAGGGAGTTGGTTTATGCCCTGATAGAGTCGATAACAATCTTGAAGGTTTGCTGCTTGTCTTTGGAATTTCTTGGCAAGTCGGTTAAGATCTGGGAATCGACGAAGTAAATCTTCTTGTAAACTCTGCCTCAATTCTGCATCTTCTACAAAAGCTTCCACTAGATTTAATCTGAAATTAATTACATGAGAATGAATAGTAATTATTTTAATGTAAAATTAAATGTGTCACCTAGGGTTGTGGATGTAGCTCAGTGGTAGACTGCCTGCCTACCACATGTGAAGCCTTGGGTTCAATCCCAAGCACCACCAAAAAATAAAAACACAAACAATTTGTCAACTAGTTCTTAAGTCTAAATTAAATAAACTCAAAAATCCCATTTGTAAAAAGCCTGAGTCTAGCCAGATATGGTGGCACACACGCCTGTAATCCCAGCACTTGGGAGGCTGAGGCAGGAGGATCGCCAGTTCAAAGCCAGCCTCAGCAATGGCGAGGCACTTGGCAACTCAGTGAGACCCTGTCTCTAGTAAAATACAAAAAAGGGCTGGGGATGTGGCCCAGTGGTCAAGTGCCCCTGAGTTCAATCCCCAGTACCAAAAAAAAAAAAAAAAAAAAAAAAAAAGTCTGTTTCCAGAACTAGAATATGTAGCACACATTGCTTTTGAAATCTGTCGGCAATCAGAGGCTTTCCACTTTTTTCATTGTAACCCATAGGAAGAAATATTTTGTCAACACCCAGCAAATGCATGAATATATAATTAAAATAAGCCACACACACACACACAAAAAAAAAACCGTTTATCACCTACTATGCTAAATTTCCAACCCACCACTGAGTCAAAACTCCCCATTTAAAAGAATGTTGTATATATTACTGAACTAACAGATCAACGGCAAATTGTTAACAACACAAGGTAGGAAAAATTATTCCTGGGGCTGGGCTCAGTGGTAGAGCAATTGATTGGTCATGCAAGAAGCCCTGGGTTCAAACTCAAGTACCAAGACAAAAAGAATAAGAAAAACCCAGAATGGTGGTGAACACCTGTATTATCAGTGACTCGGGAGACTGAGGCAGGAGAATCTGAGTTCAAACACACACACACACACACATATACATGTTCTATATCTCTAGCAATAGCTTTAGAGAAGCTTTCTGGAGGCCATGGGTACAATGGATTATTTAAGATTCTGAATGCTATGTGATGAACAACTACAGGAAAAGGAAACAAACCAGCTTTCTAATCTCCAAACTATTTGTTGATTTCTCCATCAGAGTTTATAATTCATGCATCAAAATATTCATGCCAGCTTGTTATATGAGGGGGAAAAATATGCTACCCTCAGAGTAATCACATAATGACCATATATCTAAAAGCAGGGTTTCTCACTCTCAGCAATATCGACAACTCAGGCTAGTTAGTCCTTTGTTGTAAAAGCCTGTTCTGCACTTATTTAACAGCATCCTTGGCTTCTATCCACTATGTGTTCTCTCCACTGCATGACAACAAAAAATATCTGTAGACATTTATGAGCATCTCCTGGAATATGGGGAAAAGACTGTTACACTTTGAGAGCCACTGGTTTAAGGAACTTGAGCCAGGAGTGGTGGCACATGCTTGTAATCCCAGTGTCTTAGAAGGCTAAGGACTAAGGCAAGAGGATAGCGAGTTCAAAGCCAGCCTTGGCAACTTAGTGAGATGCTAAAGTAACTTAACAAGACCCTTTCTTTAAATAAAATATAAAAGAGGGCTGGAGATGTGGCTCGGTGGTTAAACCCCTGGTACCAAAAACAAAAAAAAGCTTTTCTTTTTCTTTTCTGTTTTTGTAATACTGAGGATCAAACCCAGGGCCTTGTACATGCTAGTCAAGCACTACACCACTGAGCTACATCTTTAGTCTTTTTATTTTGTCACATGGTCTTGCTAAGCTGTAAGCCTAGTCTTGAACTTGGATTCTCCTGTCTAAGGATCCCTAGTAGCTGGGATGAGAGGTATGTGCCACCACACCCAGTTCTCCAAAAGATTTAAATGGCATCTTGATTTAAAAAAAAAAGCAACTAATGAATGTAATCAAGTCACACAATCCAATTCCTAGCTAAGCCACGGCCTTTAACTGGGTTTTTCCAAGTTTGAACCAAGGATCACCAGCATCAAAATTATTTAGAGGGACTGGGGTTGTGGCTCAGTAATAGAGTACTCACGTAGCACATTCAAGGCCCTGGGTTCAATCCTCAGCACCACATAAAAAATTAATAAATAGGGGCTGGGGCTGTAGCTCAGCAGTACAGCACTCGCCTAGCACATGCGCGGCCCGGGTTCGACCCTCAGCACCATGTAAAAATAAAAGGCATTATGTACAACTAAAATAAATAAATATTAATAAATGTTTTGTGTCCAACTAAAAAATAAATATTAAAAAAATTATTCAGAGATTAAACACTAATAGTAATAACAGAATCCTTAGAAGTAGGGTTTAGTTGTTAAATTTTAATGAACTCCTTAAGTGATTCTTATATACTCAAGAATATGAATTTTAACAATCACAGACAAGGAGTTCTCATAATAAAGCAGGGAGAGAGGTTTTAAAAAACAAGAATGAAAGAGACCCGATGCTGGCTGACCTACACCTTCATCTGTTTTTTTCTGTTCCTTCTCTAAACTCCCATAACCCTTGGTCATTCTCAAGTAAACAACAAAAGTCATAGAGAATATATTTCTGATGAGAATCTTCTCATGCATCTTACCCATTCTAGTTATCACTGTTTCCTCTCAACTGAACAAATTAAATCATATGTAATGAACACCACTGAAGTACATATAATATTCTTTTCTTCCCTCTATAAAAAAAAAGGTGTCTGTATATTCCCACCTATGAACTGAAACAGTTCTGTGCAAAGGAAAAAGGATCCCAAGGGCAGCCCAGGCAATTTAGGAAGACCTTGTCTCAAAATAAAATATTCTATAAAGGGGCTGGGTATATAGCTCAGTGACTGAGCACCACTGGATTCAATCCCCAGTAGTACCTCTGACCAAAAAAAAAAAAAAAAAAAAAAAAAACTTAAGTTCTGAGGTAGCAATGATAAGGAGCCATAAACAAAGAACCACAAACGCACTTTTATACTTTTACAAATCAGTTGGCCAACAATGTTATATACTTCTTTCTCTCAAAAAGCAACAGTATAACTTCTCATTTGAATCTTAAAAATAGCCGAAACTAAGCAAATTCGAATAACAGAAAACCAGTAGGAGAGGGGTTCTAAAAAACCACCAGGATGGTGGTATTGTGAACAGGGAGACAGGAAATGCAAAGATTAAATAAATAAAAAACCAACAAAGTAAAGATATGCACCATTGATAAGTACTTCTTTATTATTTATTTATTTATTTTTGGTACTGGGGATTGAACTCAGGGGCACTCAACCACTGGGCCACATCCCCAGCCGGTTTTTTTTGTATTTTTTTTATTAGAGACAGGGTCTCACTGAGTTGCTAAGTGCCTTGCCATTGCTGAGGCTGGCTTTGAACTCGCAATCTTCCTGCCTCAGCCTCCCAAGTGCTGGGATTACAGGCGTGCGCCACCACGCCCAGCTTGATAAGTACTTTTGAGAACAAGAACTCTCTACATTGAAGATACATACTCTTGGGGCTGGGATTGTGGCTCAGTGGTGGAGCGCTCGCCTAGCGCGTTGGGCGGCCCGGGTTCGATCCTCAGCACCATGTACAAATAAAATGTATTGAATAAAACGCATTGTGTACAACTAAAGCAAATAAATATAAATATTTTTAAAAAAAAAGATACATACTCTTTTTCTTCTTTGTCTTATTTCTCCAAAGCCCATGAACAAAGGTGATACCTCTAGTGATGCTAACTGATCTTAAAGACATTCAAACCACTTCCAAATGATTCAAATGTTTTATACCAAACAAATCTTCATCATAAATTGTCTTCCTTTGACATGGACAAAAATCTCTAAAATAGACTTCACATATACTATACCCAAGTTAATTTTCAAATAATTTTCAAAATTTCACAACCATCATCCTCCTTCTCCTTCCTAAGCCACCAAGTTAAAAGCAAATAATAATTATAATATCCAAAGGAAATGTCAGCCTTACATTGGGTAACTTCTAACTTGAAAAATGAACATCATATTATTTCTCAATTTTCATTTATAAAGTTCCAATACGAGCATTAAGAAGTAGGAGCCGGGCGCGGTGGCGCACGCCTGTAATCCCAACACTTGGGAGGCTGAGGCAGGAGGATCACGAGTTCAAAGCCAGCCTCAGCAATGGCGAGGCACTTTACTCATGAGACCCTGTCTCTAATAAAATACAAAAAATGGCAGGGGATGTGGCCCACTGGTTGAGTGCCCCAGAGTTCAATCCCGGGTACCAAAAAAAAACAAAAACAAAAACAAAAAAAGAAAGAAGTAGGGCTGGGGTTGTGGCTCAGTGGTAGAGCACTCACTTAGCACGTGCGTGGCCCGGGTTCGATCCTCAGTACCACGTATAAAAAATAAAGGCATTGTGTACAACTAAAGCAAATAAATAAATATTAAAAAAAAAAAAAGAAGAAGTAAAACAAGCCGGGCGTGGTGGTGCACTCCTGTAATCCCAGTACTTGGGAGGCTGAGGCACTTAGCAACTCAGTGAGACCCTGTCTCTAAAGTAAAATACAAAAAAGGTCTGGGGATGTGGCCCAGTGGTGAGTGCCCCTGAGTTCAATCCCTGGTACAAAAAAAAAAAAAAAAAAAAAGTCTGTTTCCAGAACTAGAATATGTAGCACACATTGCTTTTGAAATCTGTCGGCAATCAGAGGCTTTCCACTTTTTTCATTGTAACCCATAGGAAGAAATATTTTGTCAACACCCAGCAAATGCATGAATATATAATTAAAATAAGCCACACACACACACACAAAAAAAAAACCGTTTATCACCTACTATGCTAAATTTCCAACCCACCACTGAGTCAAAACTCCCCATTTAAAAGAATGTTGTATATATTACTGAACTAACAGATCAACGGCAAATTGTTAACAACACAAGGTAGGAAAAATTATTCCTGGGGCTGGGCTCAGTGGTAGAGCAATTGATTGGTCATGCAAGAAGCCCTGGGTTCAAACTCAAGTACCAAGACAAAAAGAATAAGAAAAACCCAGAATGGTGGTGAACACCTGTATTATCAGTGACTCGGGAGACTGAGGCAGGAGAATCTGAGTTCAAACACACACACACACACATATACATGTTCTATATCTCTAGCAATAGCTTTAGAGAAGCTTTCTGGAGGCCATGGGTACAATGGATTATTTAAGATTCTGAATGCTATGTGATGAACAACTACAGGAAAAGGAAACAAACCAGCTTTCTAATCTCCAAACTATTTGTTGATTTCTCCATCAGAGTTTATAATTCATGCATCAAAATATTCATGCCAGCTTGTTATATGAGGGGGAAAAATATGCTACCCTCAGAGTAATCACATAATTGACCATATATCTAAAAGCAGGGTTTCTCACTCTCAGCAATATCGACAACTCAGGCTAGTTAGTCCTTTGTTGTAAAAGCCTGTTCTGCACTTATTTAACAGCATCCTTGGCTTCTATCCACTATGTGTTCTCTCCACTGCATGACAACAAAAAATATCTGTAGACATTTATGAGCATCTCCTGGAATATGGGGAAAAGACTGTTACACTTTGAGAGCCACTGGTTTAAGGAACTTGAGCCAGGAGTGGTGGCACATGCTTGTAATCCCAGTGTCTTAGAAGGCTAAGGACTAAGGCAAGAGGATAGCGAGTTCAAAGCCAGCCTTGGCAACTTAGTGAGATGCTAAAGTAACTTAACAAGACCCTTTCTTTAAATAAAATATAAAAGAGGGCTGGAGATGTGGCTCGGTGGTTAAACCCCTGGTACCAAAAACAAAAAAAAGCTTTTCTTTTTCTTTTCTGTTTTTGTAATACTGAGGATCAAACCCAGGGCCTTGTACATGCTAGTCAAGCACTACACCACTGAGCTACATCTTTAGTCTTTTTATTTTGTCACATGGTCTTGCTAAGCTGTAAGCCTAGTCTTGAACTTGGATTCTCCTGTCTAAGGATCCCTAGTAGCTGGGATGAGAGGTATGTGCCACCACACCCAGTTCTCCAAAAGATTTAAATGGCATCTTGATTTAAAAAAAAAAGCAACTAATGAATGTAATCAAGTCACACAATCCAATTCCTAGCTAAGCCACGGCCTTTAACTGGGTTTTTCCAAGTTTGAACCAAGGATCACCAGCATCAAAATTATTTAGAGGGACTGGGGTTGTGGCTCAGTAATAGAGTACTCACGTAGCACATTCAAGGCCCTGGGTTCAATCCTCAGCACCACATAAAAAATTAATAAATAGGGGCTGGGGCTGTAGCTCAGCAGTACAGCACTCGCCTAGCACATGCGCGGCCCGGGTTCGACCCTCAGCACCATGTAAAAATAAAAGGCATTATGTACAACTAAAATAAATAAATATTAATAAATGTTTTGTGTCCAACTAAAAAATAAATATTAAAAAAATTATTCAGAGATTAAACACTAATAGTAATAACAGAATCCTTAGAAGTAGGGTTTAGTTGTTAAATTTTAATGAACTCCTTAAGTGATTCTTATATACTCAAGAATATGAATTTTAACAATCACAGACAAGGAGTTCTCATAATAAAGCAGGGAGAGAGGTTTTTAAAAAACAAGAATGAAAGAGACCCGATGCTGGCTGACCTACACCTTCATCTGTTTTTTTCTGTTCCTTCTCTAAACTCCCATAACCCTTGGTCATTCTCAAGTAAACAACAAAAGTCATAGAGAATATATTTCTGATGAGAATCTTCTCATGCATCTTACCCATTCTAGTTATCACTGTTTCCTCTCAACTGAACAAATTAAATCATATGTAATGAACACCACTGAAGTACATATAATATTCTTTTCTTCCCTCTATAAAAAAAAAGGTTGTCTGTATATTCCCACCTATGAACTGAAACAGTTCTGTGCAAAGGAAAAAGGATCCCAAGGGCAGCCCAGGCAATTTAGGAAGACCTTGTCTCAAAATAAAATATTCTATAAAGGGGCTGGGTATATAGCTCAGTGACTGAGCACCACTGGATTCAATCCCCAGTAGTACCTCTGACCAAAAAAAAAAAAAAAAAAAAAAAAAAAACTTAAGTTCTGAGGTAGCAATGATAAGGAGCCATAAACAAAGAACCACAAACGCACTTTTATACTTTTACAAATCAGTTGGCCAACAATGTTATATACTTCTTTCTCTCAAAAAGCAACAGTATAACTTCTCATTTGAATCTTAAAAATAGCCGAAACTAAGCAAATTCGAATAACAGAAAACCAGTAGGAGAGGGGTTCTAAAAAACCACCAGGATGGTGGTATTGTGAACAGGGAGACAGGAAATGCAAAGATTAAATAAATAAAAAACCAACAAAGTAAAGATATGCACCATTGATAAGTACTTCTTTATTTATTTATTTATTTATTTTTGGTACTGGGGATTGAACTCAGGGGCACTCAACCACTGGGCCACATCCCCAGCCGGTTTTTTTTGTATTTTTTTTATTAGAGACAGGGTCTCACTGAGTTGCTAAGTGCCTTGCCATTGCTGAGGCTGGCTTTGAACTCGCAATCTTCCTGCCTCAGCCTCCCAAGTGCTGGGATTACAGGCGTGCGCCACCACGCCCAGCTTGATAAGTACTTTTGAGAACAAGAACTCTCTACATTGAAGATACATACTCTTGGGGCTGGGATTGTGGCTCAGTGGTGGAGCGCTCGCCCTAGCGCGTTGGGCGGCCCGGGTTCGATCCTCAGCACCATGTACAAATAAAATGTATTGAATAAAACGCATTGTGTACAACTAAAGCAAATAAATATAAATATTTTTAAAAAAAAAAGATACATACTCTTTTTCTTCTTTGTCTTATTTCTCCAAAGCCCATGAACAAAGGTGATACCTCTAGTGATGCTAACTGATCTTAAAGACATTCAAACCACTTCCAAATGATTCAAATGTTTTATACCAAACAAATCTTCATCATAAATTGTCTTCCTTTGACATGGACAAAAATCTCTAAAATAGACTTCACATATACTATACCCAAGTTAATTTTCAAATAATTTTCAAAATTTCACAACCATCATCCTCCTTCTCCTTCCTAAGCCACCAAGTTAAAAGCCAAATAATAATTATAATATCCAAAGGAAATGTCAGCCTTACATTGGGTAACTTCTAACTTGAAAAAATGAACATCATATTATTTCTCAATTTTCATTTATAAAGTTCCAATACGAGCATTAAGAAGTAGGAGCCGGGCGCGGTGGCGCACGCCTGTAATCCCAACACTTGGGAGGCTGAGGCAGGAGGATCACGAGTTCAAAGCCAGCCTCAGCAATGGCGAGGCACTTTACTCAGTGAGACCCTGTCTCTAATAAAATACAAAAAATGGCAGGGGATGTGGCCCACTGGTTGAGTGCCCCAGAGTTCAATCCCGGGTACCAAAAAAAAAACAAAAACAAAAACAAAAAAAAAAAGAAGTAGGGCTGGGGTTGTGGCTCAGTGGTAGAGCACTCACTTAGCACGTGCGTGGCCCGGGTTCGATCCTCAGTACCACGTATAAAAAATAAAGGCATTGTGTACAACTAAAGCAAATAAATAAATATTAAAAAAAAAAGAAGAAGAAGTAAAACAAGCCGGGCGTGGTGGTGCACTCCTGTAATCCCAGTACTTGGGAGGCTGAGGCACTTAGCAACTCAGTGAGACCCTGTCTCTAAATAAAATACAAAAAAGGTCTGGGGATGTGGCCCAGTGGTTGAGTGCCCCTGAGTTCAATCCCTGGTACAAAAAAAAAAAAAAAAAAAAAACAAAGAAAAGAAAGAAGTTAAACAAGCAAAGAAATTGTTTGGTTTTTATTTATTTGCAGTGCTGGTGATTGAACACAGGGCCACACATATACTCTGCCACTGAGCTATATCTCAGCCCTTAAGCAAAGAAATTGTGGAAGCTTCTTTAAAAAAAAAAAAAAAAAAAAGACAAAGCAATATACCCCTCCCTTCGGTCTTTGGTCCAGATATCATGAATTGCTAGTTTCACAAGTCTATTCAGTATACCATTTCAGAGAAATAATTATAGTGTCAGTTTATGTTTCTAGATAAAAGAAAAAAAAGAAGACTGCTCAGCTGTTTCCATGACAATGTCATTTTCAAATCACAACTTCAGAAGTATCAAAGTTACTATTGAGATAACATAATGTACCTATCAATCTTAGTGAATGAAATATCTCAGCTATATACAAACTGAAACAATACTTGTCTACAAATTGACTGGAATACAAGGTAAGATTTTAGGGTCAGTTAATCACTGAAACTTCAACAGCACTAATTATGAAATTAATCATGAAAATTTTAGGTGCTTAAAAAGTCAACATCCTGTCTGAATTAAAACCAGCATGTCTGATTTATCTTCTAGAGTTTACTGAAAGTGCATGACAACTTATTTAAAAGGCTGAGAGAAAAAAAAAAAAAAATGGGGCTGGGGTTGTGGCTCAGTGGTAGAGCACTTGCCTAGCATGTGTGAGGCCCTGGGTTAGATTCTCAGTACCACCTATAAATAAGTAAAATGAAGATCCACTGACAACAACAAAAATAAATAAATAAATAAATAAATAAATAAATAAATAAATAAATAAATAAAACTAAAATAGATAAAGGATGGGCAGGCTCTAGAATCAGCCACGATATTTAAATCTACTCTCCACCATGTTAAAACCAAATCTGGGGCTGGTCAGACCCTACTGAAAGTACACATGTCGGGCTGGGGTTGTGGTCAGGGGTAGAGTGCTCGCCTAGCATGTGTGAGGCACTGGGTTTAATCCTTAGCACCACATAAAAATAAAATAAAAATATTGTGTCCACCTATAACTACAAGATAATAAAATATTTTAAAAAAATTGAAAAGAAAGTACATATGTCAAATACATTCTACTATGGTGTATAACTAAAAAGAATAAACTGGGCACAGTGGAGCATGCCTGTAATCCCATTGGCCCCGGGGGCTGGTGCAGGATGATCGTGAGTTCAAAGCCAGCCTCAGTAACAGTAAGATGCTAAGCAACTCAGTGACATCCTGTCTCTAAATAAAATACAAAATAGGGCTGGGGATGTGAGTCCACTCTCCGGTACCCACCCCTAAATAATAAAAATTCAAAAAATTTTAAAAAAAAGAAAGTCTTCTATACACATCCTAATGACCCTATGAAGTACATGTTATTGTCATAAAGCAAAAAGACTATTACAATGAGGTTGAGTAACTTGCCTAAAATTCAGTTTCAACCAAACTGGCTCTCATGCTTTAAAAAAAAAAAAAAAAAAAAAAAATCACCTAATAAATTTTTATGTTTTTAGAGTTTAAAAAACCTTATTTAAGAAAATAAGTTCTAGTAGGGCGCAGTGGCGCACTTGGGAGGCTGAAGCAGGAGGATCACGAGTTCAAAGCCAGCCTCAGCAATGGCGAGGCACTTAGCAACTCAGTAAGACCCTGTTCTCTAATAAAATACAAGAAAGGGCTGGGGATGTGGCCCAGTGTTCCAGTGCCCTGAGTTCAATCCCTGGTACCAAAAAAAAAGTTCTTTAATTAATTTAAATGATTAATATCCTATTGATAAATAGCTTTCTATGCAGTTAAATGATAAAATACAAGTGCAAAATTACACATGAGAAGTGGCTTAATATGAAATAACTCAAGTACTTGAAGGTGACATAAGTGCACACTAGTAATATACCTTTCCTCTATTCTGTTCTTATCCATGAGAGGCTGCTTAATCCACTGGTTAACCAGTCTTTGTCCTTGAGGAGTTTTGCATTTATTCAGCAATGCAGCTAGAGACTGAGAGCCAGTAGTATCTTCAACAGAACCCTTACAAACAAAAAATAAAATAATGCCACACTCATTACTGAAAAATTAACGATGCCATGAAAAATAATTAAACAATTTTGAACACATAATATTCTTCAAATATAAAATAAGAAATTTTAACAAAAGTTCCTTTTACTTAGATCAACTTTCAACCTGTTTTCCTGTATTTTCAGCAATATATTTTCCCCCAAATTAAAATCACTTATAATTACTGCAATTTTAGACATAAAACATCTCAAAATGCAATGTTAAAGAACTTCTGACTCATAATGCTAGGACAAATATCTATATATAACTAGGAAGTAGAAAAGTAACTTAACAGCAATTCAAAATTATTTGTCTATTCTAAGTATAATAATATTTCAAATCATTCACATTCCTTCATAAGATTTTTCAGTATTTACAAAAGGAAAACATTTTATAGCTATTCAATAATTTTAACCCACTTTTCTTACCTGGAAAAGGTTGAGAGCTCTCACTGCTGCAATATCCAGTTTCATGTACTGGCTAAAGTCAAAAGTAGTCAGTTCGAACTGTCCAAAATTTGAATCATCTGATAAGAGTTCTAAAAACTTAATTATTGCAGACAATGATGAAACTGCAACCTAAAATTAAGAATTAAAAATAAAAGATTCCTATCCAGCTAGGACTAATTCTAGAGAGTTAAGAAAAAGCAAATGAAGAATGAAAATAAACTCTGAATATTATCATTTTCCTTGGTGTTCCTTCCCCATCTGAACCAAGAAAATAAAAGTTTAAATACAGGGCTGGGATTGTGGCTCAGCGGTAGAGCGCATACCCTGGGTTCGATCCTCAGCACCACATAAAAATAAATAAATAAATAAAATAAAGGTATTGTGTCCAACTACAACTAAAAAATAATTATGAAAAGAAAGTTTAAATACATCCCTGAAGGGGTTGGGGTTGTGGCTCAGTGGTAGAGCACTTGCCTAGCATGTGTGCGGTCCGGGTTCGATCCTCAGCACCACGTAAACAAAAATGCATTGCATTGTGTACAACTAAAGCAAATAAATATTTTTTTTTAAAAAAATACATCCCTGAAGATTAGAAAGCAATTTTTATAAAGTGAAAATTACTTGAAATAACGGCGTGATTTAAAATAGCTAAGGGCTGGAGGTATGGCTCAGTGGTAGAGCACTTGCCTAAAATACATGAGGCCCTGGGATCAATCCTCAGTACCACAAATAATAAAACACTGAAAGATGGTACTCAAATGCCCATCAACAGTAAAATGGATAAACACTGGCATGTTCATAGTATGAAGTACAACATAATAATACCGAACATAAACCAAGTGCAGTGGCACACGCCTAATCCCAGCAGCTAGGGAGGCTGAGGCAGGAGGATGGAAAGTTCAAAGCCAGCCTCAGCAACTTAGTGAGACTCTGTCTCAATACAAAAAATAAAAAGGGATGGAGCTGTGGCTCAATGGTTTATCACCCCTGGGTTCAATCCATCCACATTACCACAAAAAAAAAAAAAAAAAAAAAAAAGGAAATCTAATCTATACCATCAGAGGTCAGAACCAGAGTTATCCCTGGTAGGGTAAGAAAGCATGAGAAGAGCTTCTAGGGTTCCAATGTTATTCTGTTTCATGTATAGATATGATCAGTTTTTAAGAAAATTCAGTTATATACATATGGTATAAGCACTTTCCCATATGTATATTTATTTTTTTAAATGTTTTTAGTTGTCAATGGACCTTTATTTATTTTATATGCAGTGCTGAGAATTGAACCCAGTGCCTCACACATGCTAGGCAAGCGCTCTACCACTGAGCCACAACCCCAACCCCCCCCATATGTATATTTAAACAAAGGAAGTTTCAATTATTTATACATATCCTTTTGCCTAGGTTATCACTATAACATAAAACAAAAAGTTGAAGACATCAAACTGATATCAAGTGATAACTTATTAAAATACATTTGAGGGGCTGGGAATGTGGCTCAGTGGTAGAACGTGTATTTAGCATGTATGATGCCATGGGTTAAAACCCCCCTCAGCACCGTTTTAAAAAAAAAAAAAAAAAAAATCAAAGAAATAAAATATACTTAATACTAGCTTCACTGTTAATGTACTCATTTTTCCTACTTAATAACACATTAATCTATCTCTACTTGATGAAGTCTATAACTAATGCATAGGCTGTTACAAAGATCTTTTTGGGTTATCTTAGCAATCCACAATTATCCAGTCAAGAGTTTCCAATATTTTACCTTAAAAATACATCTCTAAGCCGGGCGCGGTGGCGCACGCCTGTAATCCCAGCACTTTGGGAGGCTGAGGCAGGAGGATCGCGAGTTCAAAGCCAGCCTCAGCAATGGCGAGGCACTTGGCAACTCAGTGAGACCCTGTCTCTAAATAAAATACAAAAAAGGGCTGGGGATGTGACCCAGTGGTCGAGTGCCCCTGAGTTCAATCCCCAGTACCACCACAAAAAAAAAAAAAAAAATACATCTCTAAAGCCATATACACTTCTAAGATTTGACCCGCAAGAGAAACTCCAACTGAAAGTTACACTGTAGCATTTTCATTTTCACCAATAAACATATACAACTGCATGCCAATTTTTGAGTCAAACTGCTTAGATGTAGCATTTATTATCCAATTATTATGTATTGCACAAACTTTCAGTTTTTTTTAAACATTTTTTTCAGTTGTAGATGAACACAGTATCTTTTTTATTTACTTATTTTTTATGAGGTGCTGAGGATTGAACCCAGTGCCTCACACATGCGAGGCAAGTGCTCTACCACTGAGCTGCAATCCCAGCCCATAAACTTTCAGTCTTATTACCTACTCATCTTCATAAATAATCATTAAGGCATGGATTTTTAGTCTCATTCAACAGATAATGAAACTGCCCTCTCAGAAAGGTGAAGTAATTTATTGAAGACACCAAGAGCTGGTAAATAATAAAAGCTGAGATGGGAACTATTACCCCTTTTGCCCTCCAATCACTGAAATGGTGGTGATCAGGCTCTCTCATGTGAAACTACTAAAATCCTTCCACACCCCAAGGATATGTGCATTTAAATATAATTAAATTATATTTAGGGTCATGTTTAAATTTTTCCAGTCATTTCTTTGGAAATTAGCTTAAATATCAATGATACACAGTTTAAGTTTTGATATAAGTGTGCAGAGTCAACCTTCTAAAAAGTGACTATTATAATTTAAGAATAAACTCACATTTGTAATCGACATACCTGATTCTCCATGTCTGGCAAGACGGCACTATTCATCTGTTCTCCCTTTTTGCCTTTCAACAACCGATTTAGATCCTGATAAATGTCTTTTGTGGAAAAATCAGCTTTTTTTCTTTCTGTGATCAGAATTCCACCTCTCTGAATAACCTATTTTATAGAAAATATTATAAATTACTATGATAAAAGAAAAGCTGTAACACTGACAAATATAAAGTGATAACCATTTAATAGATCATTAATCCATATTAATTTGGGGGGGGTGGAGTACTGGGGATCAAACCTGGGACCTTGCTCATGCTAGACAAGCACAATACAGCTGAGCTAGATTCCCAGCCCCATATTAACTTTTATACAACAGACATTGGCAATATTACTTAATAACATATTTTTTTAAATATATAAAGTTTAATTGAAATTTGAAGTTATGTGGACATAACACTTTCAAAATTATAGACCCAAAACACAAACTTAACAGATATAATTACTCATGGAGAAATGCTTTAGATATTATCTGTGTTTAACATAGATTTGCTATATCCTAGAAGTTCTTGGATCAAACCCAGGTCACGAACGTGCTAGGCGAACGCTCTACCGCTGAGCCACAACCCCAGCCCCCTAGAAGTTCTTATGGTAACTACATATGAGGCCTACAAACTGAAAAAATTCCTTAAGGTAAACATCCTTTTAAAAATATCTAAATGGGCCAGGCAAGGTAGCACAAGTCTGTAATACCAGTGGTTTTGGAGGCTGAGGCAGGAGGATCCTGAGTTCAAAGCCAGTCTCTGCAACTTAGTGAGGCCCTAAGCAACTTAGCGAGACCCTGTCTCAAAATAAAATATTAAGGGCTGGAGTTGTGGTTCAGTGGTAAGAGCACTTGCCTAGCATGTGTGAGGCCCTGGGTTCGATTCTCAGCACCATATAGGAATAAATGAATAAAATAAAGGTCTGTCAACATCTAAAACCATATTTCTTTAAAAAAAAAAAATAATTAAATATTTAAAAAGGGCTGGAGATGTGGCTCAGAGGTTAAGTGCCCCTGGGTTCAATCTCTGGTAGTTAAAAAAAAAAAAAAAAGAGCTGGGGGTATAGCTCAGTGGTAGAGCACCCCTGGTTTCAATCTCCAGTATCACAAAAATTAAATAAAATTAATTAATTAAAAAAAAATAAAAATGGCTAGACATAGTGGCACACACCTACAATCTCAGCTACTGGGGAGGCTAAGGCAGGAGAACCACAAGTTCAAGGTCATCATCAGCAAATCAGCAACTGTCTCAAAAACCAGTATTCATGTATGCATGTGTGTGTATATACATACACACACACACACACACACACACACACACACAAATATGAAGGGTTTAAGGTGTAGCTCAGTGAAAAAAGCCACTAGGTTCAATTCCCAGTACTGGAAAAAAATCTAAACAATATATGTCTATACAAATGGTACAATCAGGAAAATAAGAGGCTAAAATAAAATAAAATAAAATTATCAGTAAAATAAGAGGCTAAAAGTCCTACATGAAATATCAAAATGTAATACTAGGTCTGAGGGTGTAGCTCACGTTTAGCTCTTGTTTAACATGTTCCAGGGAATGGCTCAGTATTCCAGCACCACCAAAAGCAAAATATCCTAAAGAACTGCATGCTATTTATTTATTTAATATATCATGCTAAATACAGTAATAGTTAATATAATGGTTACTTTTTTGGAATGAAGGAAGGCAGAAAGGACACAAAGAAGGGAGATGTGAGAAAAGATGTTAGGTAGAACAAGTCTTATACCAACTTATTCTGGGTACTAGAAATTGAACCCAGAACCTCATGCTAGACAAGCACTCAACCACTGAGCGACATCCCCAGCCCTTTATTTTACTTTGAGCAAAGTCTAAGTTGTTCAGGCTAGCCTTGAAATTGTGATCCTCCTGTCTCAGCTTCCCAAATAGCTGGGATAACAGGCATACTCCACTGTGCCTAGCCTGATAACCTTTTCTTAAACTTTGTCATTTTTTTTTTCCTAAAAATTTCCATATTGGCCTGGTATCTTCTTAAAGGTACTAAATTTCTTTTAAAAGATAAACATTAAGGGCCAGAAGGCTGGGCGTGGTGCAGCACGCCTGTAATCCCAGCACTTGGAAGGCTGAGGCAGGAGGATCGCCAGTTCAAAGCCAGCCTCAGGGGGCTGGGGTTGTGGCTCAGGGGCAGAGCGCTTGCCTGGCACGAGCGCAGTTCGATCCTCAGCACCACGTAAAAATAAATGCATTGCATTGTGTACAACTAAAGTAAGTAAATAAATAAATATTAAAAAAAAAAAAAAAAAAAGCCAGCCTCAGTAATGGCGAGGCACTTAGCAACTCAGTGAGACCCTGTCTCTAATACAAAAAAAAAAAAAAAAAAAAGGGCTGGGGATGTGGCCCAGTGGTCGAGTGCCCCTGAGTTCAATCCCTGGTACAAAAAAAAAAAAAAAAAAAAAAGTTAAACATCAAGGCCAAACAGGGTGGCACACACCCATAATCCCAGCAACTCAGGAGGATGAGGCAGGAAGATTATAAATTTGACACCAACCTCAACAACTTGGTGAGGCCCTAAGGACTCAGCAAGACCCAGTCTCAAAATATTAAATAAAAAGCAGGGGGTGGGTGCTCAATGGTTAAGTAACCCTGGGTTCAACCCCTGGTACCAAAAAAAAGTAGACTTTTTAATTATGTTTTTCAAAAAATAAAACAGCATGTGTGAATTAAAGAACATTTCCTAGGCTTATATTCCCTATCATTAGAACCAATTCCTTACCTGCCTCAGTTTCCCCATATCTCCAGCAGTCTCTCCTCCTGGTAAAATACATTCCTTTGGTCCAATCTGAATCAGGAGAGCCTCCAGATTGGAAAACTGATCATTATCAGGAAATTCACACAGTCCTAGCTTCCTCTGTATGGTATCAACATACCCAACTCCAACCTGTCTTTGACCATCAACTGTGGACATTTTAACACCCACAACACCAATGGAAGCTGACATATCATTGTTGCCAAACAGAATGTCTTCAAACTGAGAAAGATTGCCAGGAGAAGCCTATGCAAAAATAAAGAAAAATTTTAAGAAACTATTCAATACTTAAAAATAATTTCTCATCACCACATATTCAAATTACTGGTACACTTTCTATAAAGTAACATCCCCCCTTTTTCAGTTGTTTTCACAACACTTGGGCATATTTTAAAATAATTCTTTCAAAAGTGACTTTCAATTTTAAGTGTGGCCGCTGGGTGTATATACACAGTTGTTAAGGTACTTAAACTAGTAACCTTTTCATTCTGTACTTAAATTTCTACACTCTGCCAAACTACCCATTAATTACATATGATGGTATTTTCACACAATAGTTATATAATATAGAAGAGCAGTATAAATAGCTTAAGTATTGACCTTGGAAAGTCACCTCACTAGATCAGTTTATTTATCTGTAAAAGGCAGAGATTTTCCTAGATTAATGATTTCCAAATAAAGGATCCTTGATCTATTTTCAATATTTCAAAAAGGTTAAAAATCTCTCCTTAAGACTGTACTAGCTAACTAATGGTCTGATTTATTTGCCAGTGGGAGATTCTACATACTTCAACCCAGGTTGCTGTTAATTTTTTGAGCACTGTCATGGTGCCTTAAGTGGAAAATGCCAAACCATAAAACTGTTTACACAAAAAATTATTTTAAAATCTTGTATAAAATTACCTTTAGGCTATGTGTAAAAAGTATACATATATGAAAGATAAATGAATAGTGTTTAGAGTTAGGTCTTATTCCAAAAATACCTTATTATACGAAAATATTTCAAAATCTAAAACATTTCAGGGGTCTCCAACATCCAGATAAGGGATACTCAATCTGTAATTACACACAGATAGTCACAGTTCTTCAAATAAGCACAGTAACAGCCAAATTTAAGCAACCAGTAGCCACAAATAGTGTTTTTTTTTTTTATTAGTATACTTTTTTTTTAAAACATTTATTTATTTGCTTTAGTTGTATACAATGCAATACATTTATGTTTATGTGGTGCTGAGGATCGAACCCCAGCCGCGCACGAGCGCTCTACCGCTGAGCCACCACCCCAGCCCACAAATAGTATTTTAATGTCTTTAGCATCACAATCATGATACTCATTTATCTTTTTCATATTTCTTAATTCCTTATAATTATGGATTGCTGATTAAATCTGGACCAAGTTGGACATATTAGCACATGACTATAATCTCAGGAGATTAAGGCTAGATGATAACAAGTTTGAGGCCAGCCTGGGCAACTTAGTGAGACCCTGTCTCAAAATAAAAAATAAAAGGGCTGGGGGTTTATTTCAGTAGTAAAGGGCCGTTGGGTTCAATCCCCAACACCACAAAACTTAAAAAAAAAAATCCTAGCAAAGTCTACAATGTGTGATGCTAAGTTCTTTCAGATATTATATATCTACATTTACAAAGGAATGGGGGAAATATGGAATGAAGATTGAACTACACTATATTTGAAGCAGCTCCATCAAATGATTGATAATATATCACAATGGGGGGAAAAAAGCAAGCTTCACAGAAATTTAAAACCAGAAAATATCTTTAAAATCTTGGCATCTTACCATTTATGAGGTACAGACATAGAAGTTTGAAGGATTTGCCATACATTATACATTAGGGACAGAGGAAATGAAATCTGCTATGAATCCAGAGCACAGTCCTTCTCAACACACATTCATTCCTTTCAATAATAAATCTCACCTCCCCCACATTTTAACCATTAATTCATTCTAGTATTTGAGAAAACACTTAATGTAGGTATTGTGTGTGCACAAAAACATGGCTTTACAGACTAGTAAGGAAGAAAGGAAAACAGCTAACAAATAAATAAAACAAAATCAGTTGAACTAATCTCCTTGAAAGCATTAGAAGCATGAACAACAGTGGGCCTCCAAGACACACCAAGGAATATGATGACCATTAAAAATGTTCCAGGTTGAAGCCGGGTGCGGTGGCGCACGCCTGTAATCCCAGCACTTTGGGAGGCTGAGGCAGGAGGATCGCGAGTTCAAAGCCAGCCTCAGCCATGGTGAGGCACTTAGCAACTCAGTGAGACCCTGTCTCTAATAAAAACCAAAAAAAGGGCTGGGGATGTGGCCCAGTGGTTGAGTGCCTCTGAGTTCAATCCCTGGTACCAAAAAAAAAAAAAAAAAAAAAAAAAAGTTCCAGGTTGAGCCGGGCGTGGTGGTGCACGCCTGTAATCCCAGCACTTTGGGAGGCTGAGGCAGGAGGATCTCGAGTTCAAAGCCAGCCTCAGCAATGGCGAGGCACTTAGCAACACAGCGAGACCCTATCTCTAAATAAAATACAAAAAAAGGGCTGGGGATGTGGCCCAGTGGTCGAGTGCCCCTGAGTTCAATCCCTGGTACCACCAAAAAAAAAAAAAAAAAAAGTTCCAGGTTTATATAAATATACATTCTAACAGAAAGAGTACTTACAAAGACATAAACATGTAACAAGTGTACATAAATGAGACAATGCAAATTATTTGCTCTTCTTCACTTACAGTAAAATAAAAACTTTGTTTAATGCTAGAATTCAACTTTTATGTACAGGACATTATCTATAGCTTTAAGCAACAGTGACAAGCCAGGTGCGGTGGCCCACACACGCCTGTAATCCCAGCACATAATCCCAGCACTTGTGAGGCTGAGGCAGGAGGATTTCGAGTTCAAAGCCAGCCTCAGCAATGGCGAGGCACTTAGCAACTCAGTGAGACCCTGTCTCTCTCTCTCTCTCTCTCTCTCTCTCTCTATATATATATATATATATATATTTTGGTACTGGGGATTGAACTCAGGGGCACTCAACCACTGGGCCACATCCCCAGCCCTTTTTTGTATTTTATTAGAGACAGGGTCTCACTGAGTTGCTAAGTGCCTTGCCATTGCTGAGGCTGGCTTTGAACTCGCGATCCTCCTGCATCAGCCTCCCAAGTGCTGGGATTATAGGCATGCGCCACCAAGCCCGGCGAGACCCTGTCTCTAATAAAATACAAAAAAGGGCTGGGGATGTGGCCCAGTGGTCGAGTACCCCTGAGTTCAATCCCCAGTACCAAAAAAAAAAGAAAGAAAGGAAGAAAAAAGAAAAAAAAAAAAACCCAACAACAGTGACAAGGTTCAGTGTATTCAAAAACATCTTCTTATGATGAAGAGCTACTAAATTTTACTATCACAACCTGGCTAAAATATTAAAACATCTAGTTGAATTCTTTACAATTTTTTCTACTCTTAAAAAAGAAGTTTATTGAAAAGGAAGATAATTACCTTAAATGCCAAATACCAATCATTCTCCTTGGATGCCTTATTTCCAGCTCTGTTTTTATAAACTTCAACTCTATACTGCCGAACCAGAAGAAGATCTTTTACAAAACATTCAAAATTCATTTTACTAAGCACAACACTCTGCAGAGTCTTTGCTCCTAAAAAAAACAAAAAATAAATGAAATTTTATAGTTTTATAGTTTTCATTAAGTGTTCAAGCACTGGAACAATCTCTCCACCCCTGAGTAACTAGCTCACTCAATTAACTGTTTCTGGAGGACGCACTGTATGCCCCAGGGGCTAAGGCAGATAAAGGGTAAAAAATGGTCCTGTGGACTCTACAAATTAAAATTCTGGAAAAAATATAAAGACAAAAGAATCAGTAAATGCATATAGCCAACTTGTTGTTGTTGTTGTTGTTGTACCAGGGATTGGGACAGGAACAGTGACAAGAGGCTGAGGCAGGATGGTCGTGAGTTCAAAGCCAGCCTCAGGCATTCAGCAAGACCCTGTCTCAAAATAAAACATAAAAAGGGCCAGGGATGGGCTCAGTGGTTAAGTGCTCCTGGGTTCAAACCCAAGTATTAAAAACAAAGCCGGGCGCGGTGGCACATGCCTGTAACCCCAGCACTTTGGGAGGCTGAGGCAGGAGGATCGCGAGTTCAAAGCCAGCCTCAGCAATGGCGAGGCACTTAGCAACTCAGTGAGACCCTGTCTCTTAATAAAATACAAAAAAAGGGCTGGGGATGTGGCCCAGTGGTCGAGTGCCCCTGAGTTCAATCGCTGGTACAAAAACACCAAAAGCTGGCTGGGCATGGTGGCCCACACTATAATCCCAGCTACTTCAAAGGCTGAGGCAAACAGAGTCAAAGTTCAGTCCCAGTCTACTGTTTCTCAAAAATTTTAAATCTTAATTTTAAAAATAGCTGGGAATGTAGCTCACTGGTAGGGCACTTGTCTAGCATGTATAAAACCACCACCAACTTCCCCCAAAAAAGTCATTATTCATTTATATAGCTCAAAATTCAAAGGTTCAAAGGATTACAGCAAAGTCTTCCTTTCACCACTGTCCTCTACATATCCAGGTCACTAATCTAATTTATCAGTTTACAGATCATAGTTACACATTAATACTACAAATATATTGTTTTTTTTCCTCTTTTATATAAATAGTTGCATGCTACACATACTATTATACTTTTTTTTTTTTTTTTTTTTTTTTTGTGGTACCAGGGATTGAACTCAGGGGCACTCGACCACTGGGTCACATCCCCAGCCCTTTTTTGTATTTTTATTTAGAGACAGGATCTCACTGAGTTGCTAAGTGCCTCGCCATTGCTGAGGCTGGCTTTGAACTCATGATCCTCCTGCCTCAGCCTCCCAAAGTGCTGGGATTACAGGCGTGCGCCACCGCGCCCGGCCTATTATGCATTTTTTAAACTTTAAGATACTTTAAAGATTGTTCCAACGGATTCTTTTGTCTTTATATTTTTTCCAGAATTTTAATTTGTAGACCCCACAGGACCAGTATATAATTTGCTTTCTTGTATTTATAGCTGCAAACATTTCAATGACTATAAGAATGTTCTATAATTTAACAAGCCTCTTACTGATAAATATATAGTTGTTTACAATCTTTTGTTATTACAATGCTATATAAATAACCTTATACATGCTTCATTCTCCAAATGTGTGAGTACAGCTGTAAGATAAAGTCCTAAAACTAGATTTTATTAATAGACACGTGATTTTGACAAATGTTGCCAGACTATCTCCCTTGGTTATGAGTATACCTACTTCCCTTACACAGTCAACATGAAGAATTTTCAAACTTTCTGCTATTTAACTTTTTTTTTTTTTTTTGGTACCAGCGATTAAATTCCAGGGCACTCGACCACTGAGCCACATCCCCAGCCCTATTTTGTATTTTATTTAGAGACAGGGTCTGACCCAGTTGCTCAGCATTCCTCCATCGCTGGGGCTGGGTTTGAACTCACGATCCTCCTCCAGTCTCAGCCTCCCAAACTGCTGGGATTACAGGCATGCACCACCATGCCCAGCTTAGCACCTTGCTTTTGCTGAAGCTGGCTTTGAACTCACAATCCTCTGGTCTCAACCTGCGGATTACAGGCATGCGCCACCACGCCAGGCTCTGCTGTTTATCTTATATCTTAGATCAGTGGTCCTTAACTAAGGGCAAACATTAAAGGGGTTGGGGATATAGCTCAGTTTTATAGTGCCTCAGGGTTCAATCCTCAGTACCAAAACAATTCTTTTTTTCTTAATTAGCTAGGGGCAATTTTGCCTTCCTAGTGGACATCTAGCGATGTATGGAAACCTATGGGTTACAACAAGAGGGGAATAGGGGATACTAGTAAAATCTAGTGGATAGAGACAAAGATGCACAGGAGGGCTGAGCAATATAACTCAGTGGTAAAGCACTTGCTTAGCAAGTACAAGGCCCTGGGTTCAATCCTCAGTATCACAAAAGAAGAAGAAGGAAAAAAAAGCACAAGACTGGGTTGGGAATGTAGTTCAGTGGCAGAGAGCTTGCCTCGCATGCATGAGGCCCTGGGTTCAATGGCCAGTGAAGCCAAGTCCTTGTCCAGAAGCTGCGGCCAGGGAGGGTTGGAGTAAAAGTTGGAAAAGGCCTAAGGCATGGTGTTGGCAAGCCAGGATGAGCCAACTTGTCACCCCGCGGCAGACTGACTCTCTATGGACACCTGCTCCACACAGCACTGGAGCTCCAAACCCCCAAGCATCCATGATCCGCCAACCTCAATTTCCCAGGAAGCTGAGATTACAGTTAAGCAGCCACAGAAATGGAGCAGACCAGGGCTGGGGTTGTGGCTCAGTGGATAGAGCGCTCACCTAGCACGTGCGTGGCCCGCATTCTCAGCACCATGTAAAAAATAAAAAATTTCTTTCTTTTTCTTTTTTTTTTTTTTTGTGTGCTGGGGATTGAACCCAGGGCCTTGTGCATGGGAGGCAAGCACTTACCAACTGAAATCCCCAGCCCCTAAAAATAAAAAATTTAAAAAAACAAAAACAAAAACGGGGCTGGGGTTGTGGCTTAGCGGTAGAGCACTCGCCTAGCACGTGTGCGGCCTGGGTTCGATCCTCAGCACCACGTAAAAATAAACGCATTGTGTACAACTAAAACAAATAAATAATATTTAAAAAAAAAAAAAAAAAAACGATTTTCTCCAGACATGGTACAACAAAAAGCAAAAAAATCCTTCTTTAAGCCAGGCGCGGTGGCGCACGCCTGTAATCCCAGCACTTTGGGAGGCTGAGGCAGGAGGATCATGAGTTCAAAGCCAGCCTCAGCAATGGCGAGGCACTTAGCAACTCACTGAGACCCTGTCTCTAAATAAAAATACAAAAAAGGGCTGGGGATGTGACCCAGTGGACGAGTGCCCCTGAGTTCAATCCCTGGTACCACAAAAAAAAAAAAAAAAAAAAAAAAAAAAAAAAAAAAAATCCTTCTTTAAAAAGAAATAAAAAAGAAATGGGGCAGACCTGAATGCAAGTTCAAACTCAAGGGTTAACCAATAACATTAGTACTTTTCTAAATCCTGATTAGCATAAATTTGGACCAACAGCACTGTCCCAAGTGCTATATAAGCCCCCAGATTAGCACACTCAAGCAGCAACTACTATCAGATCCCTATTGCCCTGTCAGAGTTTGGTTTCTACTCACTCTTGCACAAATCCTACTCTTACATTCACTCATCCTTGCCTGAGGATTTCATTCTTCAAATTCGTGAGATAAGAACCCAGAAAGAAGAAATTGGCAGTGAGCTACTGGGGTCTGCTACAATACTGGAGGTGATAGCCTGCCATTAAGAGCTGTAACTTGTCACTTAATGGTAATGGAGAAGAAACAGGCTTTCTGGGCTGCAGAGGCCTGCAGCTTAGGCAGACCCCACCTGGCAGCAGAAGTGGAGAAACTCCGGCTTCACTACCACAAAAAAATTAAAAATGACAGCCCTCACAATAGCAAGTTATTTGTTTAGTCCAAAATTGTTAATAGTTCCAAGGTGGAGAACTGGTCTGACATGAAAATAAGTGTTTCAGCTTGGTTCTGATTGGCAGATATCAACTTATTTGTAAAATAAATAAAGCACCCACACTATCAAGTAGAATACTAAATTTTCTCCAGACATGGTAGTCCATGCCTAAAATCCCTGCCTCAGAAGGCTGAGGCAGGAGGATCACAAATTCCAAGCCAGCCTGGGCAACTTAGTAAAACCATGTCTCAAAATAAAAAATAGAAATGGCTAGAGTTGTAGCTCAGTGGTAGAAGATCCCTGGTTCAATCCTAATACTGTGGGGGGTTCAATTTTTATATAAAACACAGATAGTATCAATTATTAATTAAGAGCATACACTTTGCTGCTGGGTCTGGTGGCTCTCTAATCCTAGTGACTTGGGAGGCTGAGGCAGAAGGATCACAAGTTCCAAGGCCAGCCTTAGTAATTTAACAAGACCCCGTCCCAACATAAAAAAATTAAAAGGGCTGGGGATGTGTCTCAGTGGTTAAGCTTCCCTGGGTTCAATTACTGTAGCCTGCCCCCCACACTCTAAAAAAATAAAAAGATAATGGCAGGGCTGGGGGGTAATATACAAATAACAAATATAAATAAGCATAAATAAAGAATAAATGGCAGCCTGGCATAGTGGCACATGCCTGTAATCCCAGGGGTAGGGAGGCTTAAGCAGGAGGACTGCAGGTTCAAAATCATCCTCAACAACCTAGTAAAAAGATGGGCATGGTGGCGCACGCCTGTAATCCCAACACTTGGGAGGCTGAGGCACTTAGCAACTCAGTGAGACCCTGTCTCTAAATAAAATACAAAAAAAAGGGCTGGGGATGTGGCCCAGTGGTTAAGTGCCCCTGAGTTCAATCCCCGGTACCACAAAAAAAAAAAAAAAAAAAAAAACCCTAGTAAAGCTGTAAGCAATCCAGTGAGACTCTGTCTCAAAAAATAAAATAGGCAGGGAGTGTAGTGGTTGAGTACCCTTTAAATTCAATCTCTACGAGGGGGCGTGGGAGGAGACACACACACACACACACACACACACACACACACACACACGAAAGAGAAAGAGAAAAAAAGGAAAGGAAAAAAAGACAAAAGAATGACATAAGATTTGTACTCAAGAGCCAGGCGCCACCCGCCTGTAATCCCAGCAGCTTAGGGGGCTGAAGCAGGAGGATCACCAGTTCAAAGCTAGCCTCAGCAATGGTGAAGTGCTAAGCGACTCAGTGAGACCCTGTCTCTAAATAAAATACAAAAAAGGACTGGGAATATGGCTCAGTGGTCGAGTGCCCCTGAGTTCAAACAGTACCAATAAATAAATAAATGAATAAATAAATAAAAAAGGCCAAGGAGGTAGTTCTGTAGTTAAGCAACCCTTAGGTTTAATCCCCTGTACTAAAAAACAAAAAGAGAGAGAAAACTTTTCACATCAAATGCTAAATACCACTCTAAAAGGAATTCAAACATAAAGTAGATTTTTTCTTTTTTGGTACCGGGGATTGAACTCAGGGGCACTCGACCGCTGGGCCATACCCCGAGCCCCATTTTGTATTTTACTTAGAGACAGGGTCTCACAGAGTTGCTAAGTGCCTCGCCACGGCTGAGGCTGGCTCTGAACTGGCGATCCTCCTGCCTCCGCCTCCCAAGTGCTGGGATTACAGGCCTGTGCCACCACCAACTGGCATAAAATAGAGATTTTAAAATTAGAAAGCAAGGCCGGGCGTGGTGGCGCATGCCTGTAATCCCAGCACTTTGGGAGGCGGAGGCAGGAGGATCACGAGTTCAAAGGCAGCCTCAGCAATGGCGAGGCACTTAGCAACTCAGTGAGACCCTGTCTCTAAATAAAACACCAAAAATGGCTGGGGATGTGCTCCAGTGGACGAGTGCCCCTGAGTTCAATCCCCAGTACCACCAAAAAAAAAAAAAAAAAAAAAAAAATTAGAAAGCAAGCTGGATGCAGTGGCACAGGCCTGTAATCCCAGCACTTGGGAGGTGGAGGCAGGAGGATCGCCAGTTCAGAGCCAGCCTCAGCAATGGCGAGGCACTTAGCAACTCTGTGAGACCCTGTCTCTAAGTAAAATACAAAATGGGGCTCGGGGTATGGCCCAGCGGTCGAGTGCCCCTGAGTTCAATCCCCGGTACCAAAAAAAAGCAATTTAGACTATCATTAATTAATTATGAAGCAACCCATAAACTATTTCTGGGTGGTCTTTTCACTCCTTGTCTGCTTCTACACTTGCCCCCCTCTGACCCATCCTCCACACTACAGCCAAAGTGATCCAACACTCTACTGGGTATTTACTTAAGTCTTCAGATCTCTCATTGCCTACAATATAAAAAAGCCTCAGCCAGGCACGGTGACCCACACCTGTAATCCCAGCACTTGGGAAGCTAAGGCAGGAGGATCGTGAGTTCAAAGCCAGCCTCAGCAATGCTGAGGCACTTAGTAACTCAGTGAGACCCTGTCTCTAATAAAATACAAAAAAGGGCTGGGGATGTGGCCCAGTGGTTGAGTGCCCTTTGAATTCAATCCCTGATACCAAAAAAATTAAAATTAAATTAAAAAGCCTTTTATGGAGCCGGGCGCGGTGGCGCACGCCTGTAATCCCAGCACTTTGGGAGGCTGAGGCAGGAGGATCGCGAGTTCAAAGCCAGCCTCAGCAATGGCGAGGCACTTAGTAACTCAGTGAGACCCTGTCTCTAATAAAAAATACAAAAAAAAAGGGCTGAGGATGTGATCCAGTGGTCGAGTGCCCCTGAGTTCAATCCCCAGTACCAAAAAAAAAAAAAAAAAGCCTTTTATGGGCTGGGGATATAGCTCACTGTTAGAGCACCTACTTAGTACACAAGAGGCCCTGAATTCCATTCTCAGCAACACACACACACAGAAAAATAAAAAGCTTTTTGTGATCCTCCCCCAGTGTTGGTAACCAAACTCATGGCCTTAAACCTGGCTGACAAGCTCCACCACTGAGGCACATCCCCAGTCCACGATCTTGATCCCACCTATCTGCACCAGTTTTCTCACCCATAATTTTCTACACCAGCAATACCATTCGACCTTTCAAGGTCCTCTTCCCCAGCAAACTCCCAGTCAACCAGCCTCAAGTGAAATTTGGCATCTTGGGTAATGCCTCTTCTGGTGTCTCCAGACTTTGGTGATCCTGCTTTTATCCCTGCTGACCAACTTGTTATGGGATTCACCTCCATCTCCATTTAGCTTCACTTTGAACTGCGATTTTTTCTGCCTTTCTCGCCACTAAAGTGAGCTCCACGAGAGCGAAGACGATCTTTTTACCTAGCGTCCATAACCCTGCCTGCCAATACATTTCTACCTAATGAATAAAACATTTTTCAGTAACACCCCATTTGCACGTAGCAGCATAAGAATCAGAACAGAGCTCCTTAATTCCCCCAGAATGTTCTTTCCGTTATCACAACTCAAAAGAAAAAGCAAGGAAACCAAACCAGGGAGGAAAGAGATCAGCATGAACTATCTAGAATATCCAGCCACACACGGTGAAAAGTTTGTAGCCCTTCAGGAAGAAATGGTGCTGCACAGGTAAGGCCAGGTGACAAAAGAAGAGCACGGAATCCCGAGCTGAAGCAGACAGCTTCCATGACTTCCTCAAGATCACACAGCCATAAAGCGGGGGAGCCTGACTCCAGCACGAGAGCTCACGGTGGTGACCGCTTCTCCACACTTCCCTTCAACTGAAGTGGTCCGTTACAGGTAACACCCGGTTAGCCGGACTAACGGTAAACAAGGCACGTCGTGGGAGCAGTGAAGTAGGTAACGTAAAGAAGTCTCCCAACACCCCCCCCCACCATTGTAAATTGCCTTCCTGGGCTGCTGGCTGCAATTCCAGAGATCTATCCCGCCGAGGCGAGGCTGCGGGAGATGAAACAGAACACCTGGCTCCCGAAACTTCCCAGGAGGGTTCGTCAGGAGCCCAGGTGCGCGGCAAGTGGATTTCGGGAGGAGCGGCCGCGCCTCCCTGGCGGTGCAGGCACCGGAGGAAGCGGAATTCTCCTTGGGGAAGCACCGCTCGCACCCCCCGAGCTCGGCGCAGGAAAGCTGCCCGCCGCCCACTTCCCGACGGGGCACGGGGCCGCCCACAGGCCCCGGGAGCCCGGTCCTCCCGAGCCCGCGCCGCCCAGTCTCACCTGCGGGCCCCAAGTACTTGATCACCCCCTGGGTCTTGAACACCTCGCGGGCGGCCAGCAGCGCGTCCTCGCCGTGAGCCGTGTAGAAGTCGCCCCGGTCGAAGAGGCGCACGGTGGTGGTCGGCTTCTCCGGCATGCTCTGGAAGAAGCGCACGAAGCCGACCTCGGCCGCGCTTTCCAACTGCAGCGTATCCTTCGGTTGCACCGCCATTTCGGAACCTCTCCACAGGCCGACGGAGAGAACCGCGAGACCCTGCACCCACCGGGATGTTTCCCGCCTCCCCTCCCTCGTCCCCACCCCCGGCGGCGGCCGGCCTCTGAGGCTACGTCCAATCAGCATCCAGCGCTGTGCCTCGGTGGGTGGGAGTCCTCCGCGGTAGCCAATCATCAACGGACGCCGTCCAGCTTCCCGCGCACGCTGAGGACTCTGCTTACTGCGCATGCCTGCGGCTAGGTGGCACGCAGACCCTCGGACGCGAGTCCTCAAAATAGATCAGTTCTCCGGGTTTTCCTGGCTGCATCCCTTGCAGCCTAGGGGGGCGGGCGGCTACGGTAGGCGGTGACCGGCTGGGGAGGTGTGGAGTTTATTTTGTGTCTTGAAGCTCGGGAATAAAATCACTAAGAAGCTTGAAAACAAAACCTAGCCTTCCTTCTCTCAGTATGTTTTTTAAACTTGTTCCCCGGACCCTCTCCCTTTTCCTTTCTAAGCAAACTGCCAACGTCAGTATTACAGGTTTATACTGCACTGCCTTTTTACTGCTCCCTGTTAGCCAGATTGTTAGCCAGATTTTCCCCCATTATCCCATCCGTTAAATTCATTCGAAAACATTGATTTATCGGGGCGTGGTGGCTCACGCCCTTAATCCCAATGCCTCTGGAGGCTAAAGCCGGAGGATCAGGATCTCAAACTAGAGACTAGCCTCAGCAATTTAGCGAGGCCGTGTCTCAAAAAATAAAAAGGTCTGGGGACGTGGCTCAGTGGTTAAGTGCCCTGGGTTCAATCCCCGGTAGCGCCCCCCCACACACACACACACCAATTAAGTTAGGGGCTGGGGGGTATCTTTCGGTGGCAGGGTGGCAAAGTGTTTGGCATGTGGAAGACCCTGGGTTCAATGCCATTCCCAGGAAAGGAAGGTGGGGGTGGGGGAAGGAAAAAGTTATAAGGCCTGAAAGGTGCCATAGTGTTCTTGGCTCTGGGGATAACCAGCAAGTAGAAAACTCAAAACTTTTGTTCTGCTTACATTCTAATGAATGGGTTCAGATAATGTAATAGATAACCTAAATGTTGCCAAATGTTTGGGTAAGAAAAAATATAGAAAGTGAAGGGGTTGAAATATTTTTAAACCTTAAGCAATGACCTGGAGGAAGTCATCATTCCTTCTACTGACTTAATACCTTTGAAAGGTATTGTCTCGAAAGGCAAAGGTGGGACATCTGCGGTTGAGGGGAGAGATAAAGAATGTCCAGGAGCTATGCCTTTTTCAATGCTTTATTAACTCAAAATCACTCAATACGCTTTCACTTTATAGGTGTTTTTTGTTGTTGTTGTTTTTTTTTTTTTTTTTTTTTTTTTTTTTTTTTTGGTACCAGGGATTGAACTCAGGGGCACTCAACCACTGGGCCACATCCCCAGCCCTTTTTGTATTTTATTAGAGACAGGGTCTCACTGAGTTGCTAAGTGCCTCGCCATTGCTGAGGCTGGCTTTGAACTCGCTATCCTCCTGCCTCAGCCTCCCAAGTGCTGGGATTACAGGCGTGTGCCACCACGACCGGCTCAACTTTATAGGTTCTTTTTTTTTTTTTTTTTTTTTTTTTTGCTTTAGTTGTACACAATGCAATGCATTTATGTTTACGTGGTGCTGGGGATCAAACCCGGGCCGCGCACGTGCTAGGCAAATGCTCTACCGCTGAGCCACAACCCCAGCCCAACTTTATAGGTTCTTAATCAAGAAATGACACTTACTGGAAAAAGCCACGGGAACGCCTAGTAGAAAAGGGGGTTTATTAGGGGCCACGTGGAAGGGAAGGCGGGTAGGAAAAGGGCAGCGTGGAAAGGCAGGGAAGGGACCAGGGAAAGGAAGAACAAGGGAAAAGGCAAGTCAAGGAACGGTTTCAGTCCGGAGCAGGATTAAATAGGACACTTGTGACCAGACGACCCCTGGAGCGAGTCAGTGTCCCCATAGGCTGCCGGAGGTCAAGAAGGGGGGGACACCTGAGGCACCTGGGAGGTGTGGCCTCCCTGCCTGGAATCTAACAACAATCCTTAATGCTGGGCACTGCAATAGACATAATCAATTCAAAGCAAACAATTCTAAGTTAATTTTATGTACTGCAAACACTTAATCACGACAGACCTATTACAGACATTCCCTCTGCATGCTAAGTTTAAGTGCTAGATCTAAAGTCTTAAGTCTTAGATCTTAAGTTCAACAGATACACACTCACTCAGACCGCAGAACAGAACAGACAGAGGCTTCTCCTGGTGTGGAGTTGGTGGCTGCCTGAGGAAACAGTCTTGAGGAGACGGTTGCCTTCCTTACCAGGATCAAGAGGCTGCTGTAGAGTTTGAGAGCCATGAGCATGATGCAGAGGATCAGGCAGATGGTGAAAAGAGCTGGGATGTCAGTCTAGGTCCTCATCAGGCTCGCAGGCTTGTGTGCGTCAGTGTCAGCTGGCCCCGAGTCTGTTCATTTGCTTCATCATTTATACTAAATTTTGGGAACTTCTATTCAACCTTTGGGTTCCTATCAGCTGTTACCAGGTTTCTTAGTGACATCTTGCATTAAGAGTCAGGACATATGGCTTGGTGATTTCCACCCTGATATCACACTTTTGACTCTTATCAGGGTTACAGCAAATGACATGTGACTTTACCCTGACTCTTACCAGGGTTGTGGAAATTGACTTGTTTTTATGAGGCTATACCTGATGACATACATATTGGAGAGCTCTGTAGGCTTGCCTGGTGAGACTGCATGCAGGTTCATTTTAAAATGGAGTTTTAAGCCAGGCGCAGTGGCGCACGCCTGTAATCCTAGTACTTGGGAGGCTGAGGCAGGAGGATTGCGAGTTCAAAGCCAGCCTCAGCAATGGTGAGGCACTTAGCAACTCAGTGAGATCCTGTCTCTAATAAAATACAAAAAAAAGGCTGGGGATGTGGCCCAGTGGTCGAGTGCCCCTGAGTTCAATCCCCAATACCAATAAATAAATAAATAAAATGGAGTTTTAAAATGGCGTTGCTTAGGCTAAGGCCTAAGACCATCCTTACAGGTATCACAATTTTTTTTAAATATTTATTTATTTGGTTGTACACATTGCTTTCAAGTTTTATGTGGTGCTGAGGATCGAACCCGGGCCGTGCTCATGCGAGGCGAGCGCTCTACCACTGAGCCACAACCCTAACCCCTGGGTATCGCAATCTTAAGTAGCTCACTCTTCCCCAAAAAAGAGGCCCCCAAATATTCTGCGGCAAAATCACCCTAGGAGCTTTTCAAACACATTTCTGGGTCCCACTCACCTATAATGAGTTGTTATGTCTGGAGGAAGGGCCTTTCAGTCTTTTTTAAAAAGTTTCTGTGGCCTGGAGGAGTGATGGTGCATGTCTATACGGCCTGTTATTCTAGGAGGTTCTTAGTGAAAGAGAATCCCAAGTTCAAGGCTAGCCTGGGCAACTTAGTGAAATGCTGTCTCAAAATTATTATCATTTTTTAAAGGGCTGGGGATGTAACTCAGTAGTAAAGCACCCTGGTTTTTATCCCTCAAGTACAAAAACAAAAATAAAACAGCTTCCTGAGTATTCCTGATAATCAGTTCAATTCAGAAACAAATGGCCTACAGGTTAAAATTCAAATGCTTTAGATAATTGAAGAAAGTTTGGACCATCTGACTGTACATGACCTTCCCAGCAAAATGGCTAACTTGGCAACATTGCCTTCTTCTTTCCCCAACTCTGATCTTCAGCCATGAACTTCCTTTCCTTTGCACCTTGTGACTTCCTCACATACTTCACCCTCCCTAGTCTTTTGTGTTGCCCACTCTGGATCTTCCTCCTGTCCTCAACTCAGACATTTCAGGAAACCCTGCCCAGCTTCCACAAGTGTAATTAGTTGCATTCTCCTCCAATGTCCCACTTAATTCATAGTTTTTATTATAATACTTGCCACATTGTTTTAGGAATATATCTGCCTTTCTTACTATACACCTGGAAAGAATAGGGATGGTACTTATATATGTTTATTCGCAGTTAATAATATTGGCACCAGGTATGTTGGCATACACCAGTAATCCCAGCAGCTCAGGAGGCTGAGACAGGAGGATTACAAGTTTAAAGCCAGCCTCAGCAAAGGTGAGGCACTAAACAACTTAGTGGTTGAGTGGCCTCCGAGTTCAATCCCCAGTACACAAAATAATAAATAATAATAATATTGGCAAACATTTTATCAACATCTACTGATTTGGGGGTTGTTGTTTTGTTTTGTGGTATTGAGGTTTGAAATCAGGTCAGGGGTGCTTTATCACAGAGCTACATCCCCAGCCCTTTTTTTTTTTTTTTTTTTTTTTTGTAGCAGGGATTAAACCCAGGGGCACTTAACACCTGAGCCACATCCCCAGACTTTTGTATTTTATTTAGAGACAGGTTCTCACTGAGTTGCTTAGCGTCTCCACATTCCTGAGGCTGGCTTTGAACACATGATCTTTCTGCCTCAGCCTCCAGAGCCACTAGAATTACAGACGTGTGCCACTGCACCAGGCTCCCTTTGTATTTTGTGTGTGTGTATGTGGTGCTGGGGATTGAACCCAGGGTCTTGTGCATGCAAAGCAAGCACTCTACCAATTGAGCTATATCCCCAGCCCCCTCCTGTTGTATTTTTCTTTTTTTTTTTTTTTTTTTTAATATTTATTTATTTGCTTTAGTTGTACACAATGCGTTTATTTGTACGTGGTGCTGAGGATTGAACCTGGGCCGCACACGTGCTAGGCGAGCGCTCTGCCGCTGAGCCACAATCCCAGCCCCTGTTGTATTTTTCGAAACAGGGTTTTGCTAAATTGTCCAGGATGCCCTTGAATTTGTGATCTTCCTGCTTCAGCCTCCTGAGTTGTGTTTCTTGTTTGTTTTTGTTACCTAAAATTTAACCCAGGGAGCCTTAACCACTGAGCAACATCCCAGTTCTTTTTTGTTGTTGTTGTTGGGGGGGGTGGGCATTAGGGATTGAACTCAGGGGCACTTGACCACTGAGCCACATCCCCAACCCTATTTTGTATTTTAGTTAGAGACAGGGTCTCACTGAGTTGCTTAGAGCCTCACTTTTTACTGAGGTTGGGTTTGAACTTGCAATCCTTCTGTCTCAGCTTCCGGAGTTTCTGGGATTACAGGCACGCACCATCTTGCCTGGCCCCATTTCTGCTTGTTTTTCTAATTTTGAAACAGAGTCTTGCTAAATTGCTGAGGCTGACCTCAAATTTGTGATCCTCCTACCTTGGCCTCTGAGTTGCTGAATTACAGGCAGGCACCACCATGCCCAGTAAAGTTTAATGGTACTTTTTAAGTTTTTACATATGGTTCCTGTTCAGGGAAGTCATTACCATTTTTTTTTTGCATATTTGTTTTTTAGTTATAGGTGGACACAATATGTTTATTTTATTTGTATGTGGTGCTGAGGTTCGAACCCAGTGCCTCAAGCATGCTAGGCACATGCTGAGCCACAACCCCAGACCAGTCATTACCATTTCTGATAAGACTTTAGTTGGCATAAAGTCTCGAAAATTCATCCAGTAGGCTATTAGCACTACCCCCTGACAGAGGACAATGAACTTTAACCAGACTTATAAGATAGATGATGATTCCAGACATTCTTCTCATTGTGAGACTAATAAAATGACCTTAACATGCTTTTTCCTATAAAATGTCATTGAGGATTTGACATGCTTGAAGACCAGCTTCAAATTAGAATTCAATATGTGCAGTTTATCTAAGAGGTTATTTTAACAGTATCTGTTTATTCAACCATATAGATGTATTAACTGCTGATGATAAATTCCTATGTAATGTTAAATAATTGTGTCTTACATAAGTTTCATGTATTTCCCCATCCAACTTGGGAAACTGAATTTCTAAACATAACTGGCAAGGGGCTAGGGATTCTCAGTGGTAGAATGCTTGCCTAGCATGCATGAGGTTCCATATCCAAAATTGAAACAATGATCAACTTTAGGCAAATAATTTTGGGGTCACTAGGTTGTTCAGGAGAGGCAACAAATTAAGTAGAAGTCAATGAAAATATTTAAGAAAAGACATTAGAGAAAAACATTTATTTCTGAGGGAGACTCACAGGGTCTGGGAACTAGAAGAATGGAGGTAAAAAGGAAAGGAATTTTGGACTCATGGTATAGGCATTAACTGATTTTGACAATACAAGAAATAAAGAGGGGCTGAGGATGTAGCTCAGAGGTACAGCACTTGACTAAGACGCATGAGACCCTCTCTCATGAGGGAGGGAAAGGAGGAAGAGATGAAATAGTTTTGTGGAGGAAGATGTGAGATCATTGAATAGTACATGAAACAGTCTAAAATTTAAAATGAAGAGAAATGGCAATGGTGCATCTGTTATCGTCTAGTTAGATGGTAACTAAGGCAAGGGAATGGATGAAGTCCTCTAGGAGGAAAGACAGAAATAAGGACAAATACTGGGAACATCTCAATATGGTCAGTGGAAGAGAAAAATAACCAGGAGAAACCAATGAGCACAGTGACAGGCCATGGAGAGTATTCAATGCCAATTAGTAGGTGTTGACCTTAGTAAGAAAATCTTCAGAAGAAATAGGACAGAGACTAGAAAACAAATGTGTTGAAGAGCGTGCCAGTTAGTGATTTATTGCCCCTTTCAAACTCACCCCCTTTTTGGTGGTGGTGGTGGGGTGTTACCAGGGATTGAACTTGGGGCACTCAACCACTGAGCCACATCCCAGCCTTATTTTGTATTTTACTTAGAAACAGGGTCTCAATGAGTTGCTTAGCACCTCGCCATTGCTGAGGCTGGCTTTGAACTCTCCATCCTCCTGCCTCAGCCTCCAGAGCTGCTGGGATTACAGGCAGGACCACAAGGCAGAAATTCATCTTTTTTTTTTTTTTTTTTTTTTTTTTGCCTGCGCTCTGAAAGTGATCTGAAGCTTGGTCAGCAGAGGGCACTAGAGAGGCACTGCCGAAGGAAAGAATCCTAGTACTGACATGAAGGCCCACATTTGAACCATAATTGTTTATTATGTTAAGATATTGATGCCAGTCTCAGCAATTTAGCAATGCCCTAAGCAATTTAGTGAGTTCCTATCTCAAAACAAAAAGGGTCAGGGATGTGGCACTCCCTGGTACCAAAAAAAAAAAAAAAAAAAAAAAAAAAAAAGATAGATTGAAAAAGCGTGTAGTGGGGCTGGGATTGTGGCTCAGCAGTAGAGCACTCGCCTAGCATGTGTGCGACCCAAGTTCCATCCTCAGCACCACATAAAAATGTTCCATCCTCAGCACCACATAAAAATAAACACATTGTGTACAACTAAAGCAAATAAATAAATATTAAAAAAAAAAAAAAAAAAAAGAAAAAGTGTGTAGTGAATGCTGCTCTAACTCAACCATAGAAATACAGAAATAATTTACAACATTCTCCATCAATTCTTCCTCAGGGCACAAGGCCAAAAAACAGAATATTAAGATTCATAGCCGGGCATGGTGGCGCACGCCTGTGATCTCAGCACTTGGGAGGCTGAGGCAGGAGGATCGCGAGTTCAAAGCCAGCCTCAGCAATGGCGAGGCACTTAGCAACTCAGTGAGACCCTGTCTCTAATAAAATACAAAAAAGGGCTGGGGATGTGGCCTTGTGGTTGAGTGCCCCTGTGTTCAATCCCCGGCACCAAAAAAAAAAAAAAAAAAAAAACACATTCATTCAGAATAAAATTACTTTTCTATATTAAAGTTCTATTGTCATTCATTATATACTATACATGTAAATATTTGTGCAGAATTCTAATTTGTAATTAGCACTCAGAGCATTTTTGTTTTGTTTTAGTTATTGGTGTTGGGGATCAAACCCAGGATCTTGTGAAGGCTAATCATGCATTTTGCCACTGACCTACATCCTCAGCAGTTTTTTAAATCAGATGTACATGCTAGAAAATTTGATTCAAACAAAGTTAGGAAATTCAAAATGTTTTATTTCATACTTCATAAAAAAAAAGTTTATATGTACAAGTGTCAAAGTAAATAGAAGGCAGCTTCAATCACAAATGAATGAGACAGTGGGTCATTCAAACACTACCGTGGAAGCATATTTAATGCACACTCTTCAATATTATGCATAAATAATTTTAACTATGCAGCCAAAGTTCCTGGTTTTATATTATTAGATTTGCATAGGTAAGATACTGGTCAAATTTCAAGATTGGTAATGCCAATTTCAAGCTGCTTATATTGTGAGCACAGGTTCATTATTACAAATGTATGATGTTAACCCACAAAATAGTAACCCTCAAAGGTCCTCCTTTTTGTTCCATCTTCGTACATTCATAATCTGAGTTCTTTTGATAATTTTTCTTCTTGCAGTTAATCTTCACATTACAGTAGTTATGTACTGAGTTCTCTATGTATCTCACCCATCTCCTTTATCTGAAACAGAAGGGTAAAGCACAGAAATTTTAAAATAATTTTGTTCTTGTGAAATAGTTTTTAAAAAACTTATTCAAGGGGGCTGAGGCTGTGGCTCAGTGGTAGAGCACTTGCCTAGCACGTGTGAGACACTAGGTCTGATTCTCAGCACCACATATAAATTAATAAATAAATAAAGGTCCATCAACAACTAAAACAAACAAACAAAAATACCTAAAAAATACCTAGATGACTGACTCATAAGATTTATGTAAATAAAAAAGAGAAAGTTATATTATAAGGAAACACATTATAGGCAAGATCCAAGCTGTTATTTGAAACAAAATGGACAAAGTTGACTAGGAAAAGTAACAGTAAGCTAGACCTTTAAGAATAGACAAGAGCTGGGGCGCGGTGGCGGTGGCGCACGCCTGTAATCCCAGCACTTTGGGAGGCTGAGGCAGGAGGATCGCGAGTTCAAAGCTAGCCTCAGCAATGGCGAGGCACTTAGCAACTCAGTGAGACCCTGTCTCCAAATAAAATACACAAAAGGGCTGGGGATGTGACCCAGTGGTCGAGTGCCCCTGAGTTCAATCCCCGGTACCACTAAAAAAAAAAAAAAAAAAAAAAAAAAAAATTATCTTTACTAAATGCATGCTATTTATTTATTTATTTATTGGTGGTGCTGGGGATTGAACCCAGGGCCTTGCACATTTGAGGCAAGCATTCTACCAATTGAGCTATATCCCCAGCCCTAAATGCATACTATTTTTATACCAAGGAAGAATCAAATCATTTTCTATTACTTTTTATATATATATTTTTTGGGGGGGGGGGGGGCGGTATGAGGAGGATACTGGGGATTGAACTCAGGGCACTTAACCACTGAGCCACATCCCCAGCCATATTTTGTATTTTATTTAGAGACAGGGTCTCACTGAGTTGCTGAGTGCCTTGCCATTGCTGAGGCTGGCTTTGAACTTGCAATCCTCCTGCCTCAGCCTCCCAAACCACTGGGATTACAAGTGAGTGCCACTGTACCCAGCATCATTTTCTATTATTGATCTTTCATTTTATAAATGAGGAAAATTGAAGTTCTTTTTTAGGGGAGCAGTACTGGGGATTGAATCCAAGGCACTTTACCACTGAACTACATTACTAGCTCCCTCCTTTTCTTTTATTTTGAGACAAGGTGTCATTAAATTGCTGAGGCTGGCCTCAAACTTGCAACCATCCTGCCTCAGCCTCCCAAATTGCTAGGATTACAGGCAAGAGCCACCGTGCCTAGCCTGGAAACTTAAGTTCAGAATTAAGTGACCTGTTCCAGATCTCACTATTAGGGGCAGAAACAATAAAGACGCAGGTCGGTACTATTATCTCTATTTTTCAGATGAGAAAACATGGAGATTTAAAGAAGTTGTACCGTCTAGTTAGTAAGTGGCCACACCCAGGTCTATATTGCTCTTAATTATATATCATTTTGCCTGTCAAAATTCAGTTCAGGGATAGTCCCCTGGGCCTGTGGTTGCCAATCAGATAAACCAGATGATCTATTATGGCATGGGAAGAAAATGTTAGAACGTTCTGGTTTTATTAGATTTTTTTCAATATTCTTTTACATTTTTTTTTGTTATTTTATAAAATATTAGTAAGTGGCACCTATCCAATTACAAATAAATGCATAGATATACAAAAATTGGTGACTATGCAGAAAATGTTATTGATAGAGTTCAAGGACAACTGCAACACACTAACAATCTGACACTGACTCCACCCCAGTATGCATGACTAGTTAGTATGTTAACAGATTTACTATGACAAATTAATCTTAAAATATTATTATTTATTGATCTAGACACAATAAATCAGGTTGTTAGCCACAATGAGCTTCTCTAATATGACTCCACTAGAATATGGCTCTAAAAGATTCCTTTAAATGTTGACACTAGTGAAGCAGAATTCAATATAAGGTGGTCTGCCATGAAACTCATACATTAGGAGGTAAGAGTTCATTCTACGACTGTCCCTAAGACCCTAAGGACCTTCAGTGTAAATGAAATCCATCAGTATCTAGAAAAGAACAATTATTACTAAGGAACGAGAGATTAATGAACAGGGTTTTTAAATCACATAAACAGTCCATTTACCTCAGCCTTCTCATACTTTGCTGTCTTCTTCCTTCTGGAAATAACCTGAATGGGAGAAAAATGATTACTACTTTAGTATTGCTACTCAAAGATTAAAGTCTAAATTGACATATACTTTTTTTTTTTTTTTTGGTACTGGGGATTGAACTCAGGAGCACTCAACCACTGGGCCACATCCCCAGCCCTTTTTGTATTTTATTAGAGACAGGGTCTCACTGAGTTGCTAAGTGCCTTGCCATTGCTGAGGCTGGCTTTGAACTCTCAATCCTCCTCCCTCAGCTTCCCAAGTGCTGAGATTACAGGCGCACGTCACCGCACTGACATATATACTTTTAATGTACCATAATCACATCTGAACAATCTTGAAATCTATAAAACAAACCAAAAAAAAAAAAAAAAAAAAAAGAAAACAATGAATCATCTTTTAATGAAATTTAAGAGTTTGATGTGCATTCTTCTTTTTCCATGTTAAAACAAACAGAAACACATGTATGTAAGTTTGGGGGTCTAAAAATGGAATCATGTGGGCTGGGTTGTGGCTCAGTGGTAGAGTGCTCGCCTAGCACGTGCGCGGCCTGGGTTCGATCCTCAGCACCACGTAAAATAAATACATTGTGTACAATTAAAGCAAATAAATATTTTTTTAAAAATGTAATCATGTGATATCAATTCCATCTTGGAACAGCTTGACCAACATCATAGGATCCTTTCCAGATTAAAAGACCTAGACTGAACTCATTCACAACAGAGCATATCATGGAATACTGCTGTTTACTCATGCATCCTCCTGCTAATATACACTCAGGTTATTTTCCAGATTCATCCTTATAAGCAGCACTGCAACACACTTTGCCACATGAAAGTATTATTCTATAAATTGTCTATTCATACCAGTTGCCATCCTTTCTGTAAGTTTCTTCATCAATTTGTAGGATCTGTTTACATACTATGCATAATATCATTTTTTTAAAGAATCATAAGTATTTTTCCCAGTCTATTATTGATTTTTTTAAAAAATATACAGGATCTCATTATACTGCCTAGGCTAGTCTGGAACCTCAGCCTCCCACGTACCTGGGATTATAGGTATGTACCATGGGGCCCAGCTTCAGTTTTTTACTTTATAAAGATATTTTTGACATACAAAACGTTACAAACATTTAATTTTCAGTCAAGCATACTGACACATGTTTGGAATTCTAGATACTCTGAAGGCTGAGGCAGAAAGATCAAAAATTCCAGGTCAGCCAGGTTCCGTGGCACACACCTGTAATCCTAGCAGCTTGGGAGGCTGAGACAGAAGAATGGCAAAAGTTCAAAGCCAGCCCCCACAAATTATGGAGGTCCAAAGCACCTTAGAGACCCTGTCTCAAAATACAAAATAGGGCTGGGAATGTGGTTATCTCAGTGGTTAAGCCCCCCTTGTTATCAAAAAAAAAAAAAAAAAAAAAAGAAAGAAAGAAAGAAAAAAAGTTTTATTATATATTATATATATATATATATATATATATAGTCTTTTTTA
This sequence comes from Tamias sibiricus, assembly GCA_025594165.1. NCBI lineage: Eukaryota > Metazoa > Chordata > Mammalia > Rodentia > Sciuridae > Tamias > Tamias sibiricus. The sequence continues at coordinate 58,027,334 of CM046670.1, forward strand.
AAAAAAAATTTATTTATTTGCTTTAGTTGTACACAATGCATTTATTTTTACATGGATGCTGAGGATTGAACCCGGGATGCGCACGTGCTAAGCAAGCGCTCTACCACTTGAGCCACAACCCCAGCCCCAATATATATAGTCTTTTATGGATTTTAGATTTCTTGCCTTAGATGGTTTTCCTTATCACAAACTTATAGAAGCATTTTCTAAATTAATTTTCTTGAAACTTATGTTTCTGCCCAACTCCTTTCACATTAATAGGCTTTGCATATACCTGTCACACACAGTTGGGCAACATGGCCTGCCCTGGTGGGGTGAAATAGGAATTCAATATTTGTGTTATTCAGATGGAACAGGGTTACTCTACTGAATTAAAAATACAGGGCTATGGTTGTGGCTCAGTGGGAGAGCACTTGCCTAGCACATGTGAGGCACTGGGTTCTATCCTCAGTACCACATAAAAATAAATAAATAAAACAAAGGTATTGTGCCCATCTGTTGTGTTGGTGAAATTTACTGATGTTGAGCAAGCCTCCCAAGATGCTGGGATTACAGAAGAGAACCACCCTGCTTGGCATTCATTCACTACAGAATTATAAAATTAGCAGGAGGAAAATGAAAAATTTGCCTTATTTAATATGTTTCAGAACATGAATGTGGTTTGCTTTTTTTTGAACTGGGAATTGAGTCCAGGGGCACTTAACCACCGAGCCACATCCTCATCCCCTTTTTTGAGACAGTGTCTTGGCTAAGTTGCTTTGGACCTCACTAAATTGCTGAGGCTGGCTTTGAACTCTCAATCCTCCTGCCTCAGCCTCCCAAGTAGCTGGGTTACAGGTGTGTACCACTATGCCCAGTCTGAAGTTTTATTTTGTTTTTTTAAAATATATTTTTAGTTGTAAGCCAGGCACAGTGGCGCACACCTGTCATCCCAGCACTTGGGAGGCTGAGGCAGGAGGATAGCGAGTTCAAAGCCAGCCTCAGCAATGGCGAGGCACTTAGCAACTCAGTGAGACTCTGTCTCTAAATAAAATACAAAGAAGGGCTGGGGATGTGGCCCAGTGGTCGAGTGCCCCTAAGTTCAAACCCTGGTACCAAAAAAAAAAAAAAAAAGTTTTTTTTTTTTTTAGTTGTAGATGGACACAATATCTTTATTTATTTATTTTTATGGGGTGCTGAGGATCCAACCCAGTGCCTCACAAGGCAAGTGCTCCACAACTGAGCCACAACCCCACAACTTATTTTCCTTTTATTTTCATGCTGGGGATGGAACCCAGGGTTTCATGTATGCAAGGCAAACTCTCTCCCACTGAGATACACCCACAGCTCTTTTAAGAATACATCCTGGGGGGGCTGGGATTGTGGCTCAGCAGTAGAGCGCTCGCCTAGCACGTGCTCGGCCCGGGTTCAATCCTCAGCACCACATACAAATAAACGCACTGTGTACAACTAAAGCAAATAAATAAATATTTTAAAAAAAAAAAAAAACAGAATACATCCTGGGGCTGGGGTTGTGGCTCAGTGGTGGAGCACTCGCCTGGCACGTGCGCGGCCTGGGTTCGATCCTCAGCACCAGGTAAAAACGCATTGTATACAACTAAAAGCAAAAAAAAAAAAAAAAAAAAAGAATACATCCTTAAGCACACCTGTAATCCCAGCAATTTGGGAGGTTGAGGCAGAAGGATCAGAAGTTCAAGGCCAGATTCAGCAACTTAGCAAGACCCTAAGCAACTTAGTGAAATCCTGTCTTAAAATAAAAAAATAAAAAAGATCTAGGAACTAGCTCGTGGTAAAGTACCCCTGGGTTCAACCTCCAGTACTTAAAAAAAAAAAAAAAAAAAAAAAAAGGAATATATTCTTAAACATATACATGAGATCCTGAGTTTAATCCCCAAAACTGGGGGCAAAAAAATGTAAGTAAAAGAATATATCCGTCGGGTGCGGTGGCACGCACCTGTAATCCCAGCACTTGGGAGGATGAGGCAGGAAGATGGTGAGTTCAAAGCCAGCCTCAGCAATGGAGAGGCACTTGGCAACTCAGTTAGACCCGGACTTTAAATAAAACGCAAAAATAAAGGGCTGGGGATGTGGCTCAGTGGTTAAGTGCCCCTGGGTTCAATCCTCGGGGGTGGGGGGGAGCTATATGCTTAAATGAAATTTTACTTTTTCTGTACTTACTAGGACAACAATACCAGCAATAACTGCTATTGTCACAACCACAATGACAGCTATAATACCAGCTTTTAGGCCCTGCATTGAAAATTCAGGGGGCTTTTCATCAACATAGTAAATTAAAGTTCGACCAGGATCCAGATCTAGTTGTTCTCCATTTACTTGCAGGTTCATTTTTTTTGATGTATGGAACAAGGATTCCCCTTTTACCTATAATAAAAAGGAAAAAAAGAAAAACATTAAAGAAAACCAATCTCAGTCACTTGTAATTACATGCCAATTGTGTACCAAAAGAACTGCTGCCAAGAATCTTTATGGTTTCAGTAATAATGATCTGACCCACCAAAATCTTTGAAAAATTACAAGAAAATTTCAAACACATACAAAGTTCTATTCATATAATGAATCTTATTACTTAACACCCAAATTTAAAAAAATCAACATATAACCTATTGTATTTTATGTATTTGTCCTTCTATTCGTTTCCCACTCAAGCCCAGATTTAAAAAAAAATTTTTTTTAAATCTCAGATTCAACAGAAATACCTCATTATCACATATTAAAGTTTAAACAAAACTTTTTGTTAACAAAATATTTCAAACACACCAGTTAACATAGCTTTTTTTTTTTTTTGGTACCGGGGATTGAACTCAGCGGCACTAGACCACTGGGCCACATCCCCAGCCCTTTTTTTGTATTTTATTAGAGACAGGGTCTCACTGAGTTGCTGAGTGCCTCGCCATTGCTGAGGCTGGCTTTGAACTCGCGATCCTCCTGACTCAGCCTCCCAAAGTGCTGGGATTACAGGCGTGCGCCACCGCGCCCGGCTTAACATAGCTTTTTTAAAAATGTAAACTCTAGCCCATGTAAATTATTAGTTGAATGGGGGAGAATATATATACAACCAAAGTAACCACTAGGGAGGTAATAATAAGTGTAATAGAGAAGAGAGCTAGGGGGTATAGCTCAGTGGTCGATTGTTTTCCTGGCATGCTCAAGACCTTGGGTCTGGCTTCAGCACTACAAAAAAAAAAAAAAAAAAAAAAAAAAAAAAAAGGAGGAGGAGGAAGAGGAAATAATCTAGGCAGAAAAATTTGATAGACATAAAAATATACAAACAAGTAAGAAAGGTATATGTGAATGACAGGGAAGACAAACTTCATTCTAAGAGAAGAATCAGAGATATGGTTGAACTGCATGTGGAGAAAAAGGTAATAAAAGATCTTGACTCCACTGAAGCATGACACACATTATATTTCTGAAGACATGAATAGTTTATACTTACATCTTTTTCAAAATAATAAGCCACATCCGCTATGTCCACATCATTTTGAGTTTTCTGAGAAGAATTTTGCACCAGATCAATAGTGATAACATTTTCCTCATACTGAGAAACAGCAGAAAATACAGGTTATTAGTGTAATCAAAAGCATATGAAAATATAATCATTCAGTACAATATTTAGTGTTTGGTTTTCTGTAATCTACATGCACCAGTGTTCCTCTCCATTACTATGTAAATTTATCACTGAATTTATCATTGAAAAAGTTATCGAAGGGAATAAGACAGCAAAACTGGGGTTTTCAAAGGCTACGAAAGGTAAATATTAACAGGAATTTCACATTAAGTATCCAAATGCATTTACCACTACTACACCTACTGCCCCTATACCCAACAATACTGTCCCACCAACTTTCTGCTAAAGCTCATTTATAAAAACAAACAAACAAAAAATCATACCTGAATATTTGTGATAAATTTTGGATCCAGTAGATAACGAGTGGTTATCATTTCCTGAAGTGCACTGTAAATAATTAAAAATTTGTGTTTTTAAAATTTTTTTGTACAATAGTAAGAAGCGCTGCTTTCTAACTAAGCAGATAGCTCGAAGTCTACAGTCATCATTTCGAAGTTGTTATTTTTACTCTTATTATTTTGGCTACTACTGGATTGAACCCAGGGATGCTCTACCATTGAGTTACATACATTTCCACTCCTTTTTATTTTTTGAGACAGGTTCTTGCTAAGTTGTCTAGGCAGGCCTCAAACTTGTGACCCTCCTGTTTTAGCCTCCTGAGTTGCTGGGATTACAGCCCTAAGCAACTGTGCCTGGCAGTGCTAAGATTTTTGTGGCAATTTGCAATTACTGCAGTAATATAATTGGTTCAGGCTAGCATCATTCGTTGTTACCAAAACTTCTGAGTGCCAGTCAGAATAGAAAGAGAACATTCACAGAATATCCAAGAATCTGCCCAGGGTTTGTTTATTAATTACTAAGGGGAAAATGTTAACTCTCCCAATGGAGAAACCTGATAGACACCACTTTAAGCAATTAACATTACTAGTGAAGGGACAAGGTAACATTATGGACCTCTTTTTTGTTTTTTTTGGTACCGGGCATTGAACTCAGGGGCACTCAACCACTGGGCCACATCCCCAGCCCTTTTTTGTATTTTATTAGAGACAGGGTTTCACTGAGTTGCTAAGTGCCTTGCCATTGCTGAGGCTGGCTTTGAACTCGCGATCCTCCTGCCTCAGCCTCCCAAGTGCTGGGATTACAGACATGTGCCACCGTGCATGGCCATCATGGACCTCTTGATGTGAGTACTGGAAGGACACAAGTAGTTTTCCTATCAAAAATGCAAACCTTGCCCAGTGTGGTGGCACCTGTAATCCCAGTTACCAGGATAGGTTAAGGCAGAAAAATTCCAAGTTCAAGACCAGTCCCAGTAACTAAGACCTTGTCTCAAAATCTTAAAAAAAAAATTTAAAAACTGGGAATATAGCTCAGTGGTAAAGCACCCTGGGATTCAATCCCCAGTACTGGGGTTGAGGAGTTTGCTACAAAGAACATCAATCGGAAAACTGGCATGAAATGGGATTACAGTCAATTTCCTAACTTTGATCATTATACAGTGGTTATATAAGACGCCTTTTTTTCTTAGGAAACGATACACTAAAGTAGGGGAAAGGGACATGACTACCTACAACTTGCTCTCAAGGGGTTCTAAGAAAAATACCAGTCCATGCACAGAGAGATATAAAGTGCACACACACAAACACACAAAAGACAATGTGGCAAGCCAGGCATGGTGGCGCACGCCTGTAATCCCAGCACTTGGGAGGCTGAGGATTGTGAGTTCAAAGCCAGCCTCAGTGATGGCGAGGCACTTAGCAACTCAGTGAGACCCTGTCTCTAATAAAATACAAAAAAGGGCTGGGGATGTGGCCCAGTGGTCAAGTGCCCCTGAGTTCAATCCCTGGTACCAAAAAAAAAAAAAAAAAAAAAAAGACAATGTGGCAAAATATTAACTGGTAAAAGGAATACAGGAATCTCTGTACAATTATTGCAAATCTATTTCAAGAGAGTAAGAAAAGGCATTTAAACTTAGTTTTTTTAATGGTACAGAATGAAAAGATTTGAGAAGCAATTGTGAAAGGAAATAGGATCCGTATAACTGCACTTACGTCTGCAAACTTTGAACATTGTAAGGTTTTTCCCTTGCTTTGTGCTTCAGTTCAATGACGATCCAGCTGTAAAGTAAAAAGATAGTGACAACTGTCTATAACTCAATTTTTATACTATTTTCCTAATAAGCAAAAAAATGTAGTCGCCTGAAGCGATGGCCGCTTGGAGCAAAGAAGCCGCAGGAAGAAGTTTAGAGACGAACTGGAAACAAACAGCCCTTTATTCTGATAACTTTTCTCTCTGGCTCTAACTACACCCCGACAAGCCGTCCACGCTCCTCTAACCTCCAAAATGGCGCAGACCTCATCCGCAATCTCTCTCAAGTCCCTCGAGATCTCCGGCCAAGTCTCGCAAGATCCCGGGCCAAGTCCCGTGAGACTACGGAAGGCGCCAATGCCCAAACATGTCCAAAGCCCGTAGTCAACCGCAATTTAAGCCATCTCCCCAATTTTTATACTATTTTTCTAATAAGCAAAAAAATGCTAAAATTTCCAAGTGGAATTACAGTAGAGGTAACAGAACAAGGATTGTTGCAGTAAGTAAATATACCTATAATTTTTTCCTCACTCTCACACATCTTTCATACAGAACAAATCCAAAGGAACACCCTTTCTCATATTGACCCTCTGGCCTCTGGCTACAACATATGAAGTCACATGAAAATGAAGGCTAAGCTAGCTGTATTGGGCCCTGTTCAAGTAAAAAAAAGACAAAAGGGGACTGAAAGAACCAGAGAAAATTGACCATGACTCTCCATAAGGCAGAACTAGAGAGTCAGGATTTGGGGCTTAATAACTTTCCAGTTTCCAGCTCTTTCTAACAAAGTCTTGTTAGCTTAAGCCAGCTTGAGTGTGTTTCTGTTCCTTTCCATCAAATAATCCTGGAGACCACCATCTCTCCCCCTCAACTTTTTTGGGGGATGTTGCTTAGTGATTAAGTGGCTCAATCCCTGTTACCAAAAAAAAAAAAAAAAAATATATATATATATATATATATGTGTATATATATACACATATATATGCATATTATATATACACATGTCTACATATTAAATTCACATACTATCTCTGGAAGGTGATAGAATAAACTGATGACACGGTTCTAGGCAGGTACACTGGGTAAATGGGGGCCTGAGATGGGATGGAAAGGGTTATACCCTTTCCTAGCTTTTGAATTCTAAACCATGAAATGTTACATGCAAAAACAAACTTAACTAAATGAATCTGAAAAGCAAGAAAACTGTAATACCAGCAGCTCCACTTACAAGGTCCTCACTCGTTCGGAGCAGGTTATCTCAGTGTCCTTGTCAGTTCTTCGGACCCCAGCAGTGTTCACACACCAACAGGTGGCGGTGCGGTTGCACTGCTTGGCTTTAAAGAGCCCTTTCTCATCACAGTCAGGGTCATAGAGCCCATCATTGTTCTGGATCGCCCCTTCGGGTTTCACTCTTCTCCCAGACATTGAGTAATTCATTTCTGACTTCATTACCAAACATTTGGAAACCACTGAAAGGAAAGTGTAATGTCAAACTGAAAAATAACCATAGTTTTACATGCACAGGGAAAAATGCTTTTAATCTAACACTAAACTCCCAGGCCAAAGATTATTTCATACATCCATTTCCCACACTTAATTACTTGCTGAAGATAAGAAGCTTCAGATGTAGGATAATTATGACAAAACAACACAATTCAGATTTGAGCCAATAAAACCCTTTCCAATTTGAAGCACATCAATATAAAAACTATTATCAAGATCAGCTTAAAGGCAGTAAGAATATTTTACTCACGTTTGGAACAAATGACAGTATTTTGTGTACCGAAGGCTGTACACTGGCATTCACCATTTTCATTTTTAAAGCAGTTTGTGGTGAGCTTATAATTTTCACAGACACATTCTAGAAAATTAAAATAAATATTACTTACACACACACACACAGAGACATACACACTCACACACGTATATATACATACACACACGTTATTTAAAACGTGTGTGCAGTGCTGCACGTCTGTAATCTGGGTGCAGTGCTGCACGTCTGTAATCCCAGCACTTGGGAGGCTGAGGCAGGAGGATCAAGTTCAAAGCCAGCCTCAGCAATGACGAGGCACTTAGCAACTCAGTGAGACCCTGTCTCTAATAAAATACAAAAAAGGGCTGGGGATGGGGCCAAGTGGTCAAGTGCCCTTTGAGTTCAATCCCCAGTACCCCCCCCCCAAAATAAAAAATGCCCAAGTTACAGGGACACAAAGTCTTAAAAAGTGGTCTTGAATATTTTTTCAGCTATAATTATAGTGCTTCCTAACTGCCTCACACCTGCTACACAGTTTGTATACAATATACACACACATAGCCTATTCTGTACTCATTCTCATTTCAATTTTTTCTTTCTTTCTTTATTTTTTTTTAGTACTAGGGATTGAACCCAGGGCCTTGGCATGCTAAGCAAGCCCTCTAATGCTGAGTACATCCTGGGATCCCCATTTCAATTTTTTTAAACAATTGTTTTTTGTTTTTATTTTTGTTTTTGCAGTGCTTGGGATTGAATCCAGGATTCCAAGCATACACTCTATCACTGAGCTACACAATGCTGGTAAACACAGCTCTCCAAAGGTCATTATCAGCTTTGCCTTTGCTATACTTCTACTGTCAGCTCTGTCCCTTCTTTTATCCTGTTAATCCCTTTCAGTTACTGTCTTTTTTGTGGGGTAGGGGAATGGGGAGTTTATTGGGGATTTAACTCAGGGGCAATTTAACACTGAACTACATTCCTACCACTTTTTATTTTAAGACAGTTTCTCCCTAAATTTTTTAAGGATCTCATTAAATTGCTGAGGCTGCCAGGCACGGTGGCACATACCTGTAATCCCAGCACTTTGGGAGGCTGAGGCAGAAGGATCACAAGTTCAAAGCCAGCCTCAGCAATGGCAATGCACTTAGCAATTTAGTGAGACCCTGTCTCTAAATAAAATACAATAAAAGGGCTGGGGATGTGACCCAGTGGTCGAGTGCCCCTGAGTTCAATCCCTGGTACCACAAAATAAATAAATAAATAAATAAATAAATGCTGAGGCTGACCTTGAACTTCTGATCTTCCAGCCTCATCCTCCAGAGTCACTGGAATTGTACTTATGCAACACCACACCTGGCTCCTACCCCATTTTCTTAAGGGATGCTTGCTTAGGGCTTAGCAGAAACATATTCAACATTCAGAGCATTTCCTTTTATTTTTTTTCTTTCTTTCTTTCTTTCTTTTTTTTTTTTTTTTTTTTGAGACAGGGTCTCACTAAATTGCCAAGATTGGCCTATTGGCCATGTGATACTCCTGCTTCAGCCTCCTGAGACACTTTGGGACAGGTGCCAACCAAACCCAGCTAGAGCATTTTCTATCTTGGAAAAATTACACTTTAGATTGAATGTGGGTGCATCTTTATTTGTTTCCTAACTACATCAAATCCTAGTATCCAATTTTGAAAGTGATACTAAGCACCCATTCTTGTACTGATGTCAGTTTAATAGTTTTATCCTTGACTACCTCAAAAATTCATTTTAACTTCAAATTGGCCCCTCTGCCATTTCTTCTTGGCACAGTACTGGGGTTTGAACCCACAGATGCTCTAATACTGAGCTACATCCCCACCCATTTTTGAGTCAGGATCTACTAAATCGCCCAGGCCAGCCTCCAATTTTCAATCCTCAGTCCTGTGACACTACATGTAGCCCATCCAATCCTTTTATCCGTCTAGTTATGATAGTGCAGACATTTAAAAAACATGACAAATATAAGAATTTTTATATCAGCACTTTATATCCCATGTTTTCAATCGGTTTTAATTTTCCCATTTAAGATTATTTAGCCCAAGATTCATGGTAGAAAAACATGACTTAAGAGCTTTGGCCAATTCTCCCTACTTCTAAATACCATCTTACAAATAAACCAAACAACCACACCCAAGCTATTTCAGAGCAAGAACTGGAATCAAACTATACTTCCAACATTTGGTTACTGGCGCGTCCTTCCATCCTAGATTGTTCACCCACCATTTAAATCTTGCTTTTAAAGACTAAAATAAATGTAAAACTCTGGATGCTATGCGAGGATGGGGAGATATAAACCTACATGTCTAGATTTAGGGCAGCATTTAAAGCAACGTCTAAAGGAGAGATAGATCAAATTATTAATTATGGGATTCTCGAAGTGGTGGGATTATGGGATTTTCACCCTTTACAATTACCTTTATTTCTGCGTTCCCTACAATAAACTTGGTTTATGCTCATATGATTATTAGAAAAGGGAAAACACGTCTGGTAGTCAAGTCCCAGGAGGCTAGTCTCCTGCGCGCAGGTGCATAGCGGCCCTCACGGTTACCTGTCCCCGCCCGAGGCCCACATCCGGGGCCCGCGGCAGGTGTCCCGGGGAGAGGCGGGCGGGATAGCAGCGGTCACAAAGACTCCGCTACCGGACCCGACTGGTTTCGAATCCAAAGTCGGCTGGAGCCGGAGGAGGTGGGCGCGCCCCAGCTTGAGGTACGGGTTCTGTGGCCGCAGGAGCCCCAAACCTGCTCACTCCGATCCCTGCCCCTTCGCCCCAACCCGGTCCTTTCTCTAGAGAGAAGTGCAAAGGCCGGCTGCTCCCTCCGTCCGCAGCAAAGTGGGCGGGCGCCTTCTCACCGCCTGCACGGTGCGAAGGACCAGGACCCGCGCTCTGCCCGCGCCGTCCGGTCTTCAGGCAAGAAAGCGTGGGCTCTCGGTCCCCTCCTCATTATCCTCGTCTCCGGCGCCGAAAGCCGCCAGATCTCGGCGGCCCAGCCCGGCCCGGCCCAACTGCGCAACTCCGCTCCAGGTCCGCGCCTCACCTTCCAGAGCCGCGGCCACCGCCGCCGTCGCCGCTGCGAGCAGGAGTCCGAATGCTAGGACCTGGGGGCGCGCCATGCCGCTTGCGCGCCGAGAAGAGGGGTGCGGGGTCGTCCCGGGACTCGCCGGAGGCTCGGTGGAGGGACTAGGGCTCCGGAAGCCGGGCGGCGCGAGGCCTGGGGCGCGCGGATCCGCGTCGGTGGACCCGGCTTAGGTGCGAACTCGCCAAAGGACTGCGCGCTCTGGGCGCGCGGCGGGGTGGAGCGCGGACCTGCCGGACCTGGCGGCCCCTCCCCTCGGCCGCTTCCCGGGGCTGCTCGACTCTGCCCGCTGGGGCCGGGAGATGAGTCACCGCCTGGGGGCGGGGAGAGGGACAGGCTCCCCTTCCCCAGCCCCTGCGCAGTCGTCGGGGTGCCGCCCCCACCCAGGTGTGCGCGCGCGTGCGGCTGCCAGGTGCTTCCTCCCTGGGAAAGAAGATAGCACTCTTGGCGGCCCCGGAAAAGGTTTGAAAATACTGAGACTTCTTTTCTTCCGAAGGAACGCTACTCAAGTGTATACCCGAAAGCGGGTGGGGTGGGAGGATGCGGGGGCTGGGAGAGTGACACAGAAACTACGGACGAAGAACCACCCGAAGCACAATAAAAAAGATGACCTTTGAGCTTTACCTGGCAATTTATTGTACGTTTTTTGAAACGAGACAGAGTTTCCCTGGCTCCCTGACGATGACAAATTCTTTCTTTAAAACTCTCAATAATTCCTTTTCGTATAAGCATTTTGGGCTTTTTTTTTGGGGGGGGGGGTGTGCCGGGGATTGAACTCAGGGGCACTCGACCACTAGGGCCACATCCCCAGCCCTTTTTTGTATTTTATTAGAGACAGGGTCCCACTGAGTCACTAAGTGCCTCGCCATTGCTGAGGCTGGCTTTGAACCTGTGATCCTTCTGCCTCAGCCTCCAAAGTGCTGGGATTACAGGCGTGCGCTCTTGCTGATGTAAGAAAAGGTATTCCCTTGGAGCCAAATGCTGGGAACTGAAATTGCTTCAGGCTTTTTTTTTTTTTTTTTGTACTAGGAATTGAACTCAGGGGCACTCGACCACTGAGCCACATTCCCAGCCCTATTTTGTATTTTATTTAGAGACAGGGTCTCACTGAGTTGCTTAGTGCCTTTGCCGTTGCTGAGGCTGACTTTGAACTCTGGATTCTTCTGTCTCAGCCTCCCGAGCTGATGGGATTACAGGTGTGCTGGGCTAGTTTTGATTAATATTAGAGAAAACAAAATGTAGGCAAGTGGACACAAAAGGCGATAATATATTTCAATGCAAATGAATTCAAACTGTATTATTAGTCTTAAAATAATCGTAATATTTTGCTTTAATAACTATTAAACCATGGTTGTTTTTAATACTTTTTTTAGCTGTACTATCGTTATAACCTGTTGAAAGAGACTTTTATCTGCTTAAATCCTGAGATAAGAGTTCAAAAGAGGGAAAAAAAAAAAAAAAAATTAAAGATTCAACTAAATTTGATTAGTTTTTACATATCTATGTTAAATCGAAGATTATGCTTTTATTGAACAATAACTTAAGTTTTACTCTCCTGTTTAAATGTTAGAAAATTGACTGATGTAAATACTCATAAGTACCTCTATAATTTGAATTTTACTTGGTACATTAAATAAACTATCTAATTATTTATTGATTGGCATATTCCCCACCCCGTGGGGTGGTCTCACTGTCTAGGTTCCTAAATGGTGGGCTCAAGTTATCCTGTCCTCTCAGCCTCCCAAGTAGCTGGGACTACAGGCATTTGCCACCAGCCCAGCCATGGTTGACATCTTAAGGAAATCCTGTCAGCATTTTCAGTCTAAATTTGAGCTGCCAGGTCTGGTTTTGGAACGTAGTGATCTGTTGAACAATCTGTTTCTGTGAAAAGAATATTACTAATAAGTCAGGAACAAATTAACCAGATTTTTGTTGCGTGCTGAATTTGGGATGATTTCAGGAAGTTGAGCCCTCCTGCCCCTAACTATTCATCCTTTTCTCAAGAATAATCTGTTTATTGTGGTGCTATTTGCAAAATGTTCCATTGTCAGGGCTAAATTAATTACCTAATCAAGGAGAAACTCACTCTCTTAAAATTTGACAGCTGTTTACTAAATTATTCATTGCAATAAAGTGAACTGAGTAAACATGATTATTAAATGACAAAACCAATCACCAACCTCTGATTCACAACATCTTAGGTATTGCTTGTTTGTTTATTTATTTATTTATTTGGTACTGGGGATTGAACTCAGGGACACTCAACCACTGAGCCACATCCCCAGCCCTTTTTTGTATTTTATTTAGAGACAGGGTCTCACTGAGTTGCTAAGTGCCTTGCCATTGCTTTGAACTCGCGATCCTCCTGCCTCAGCCTCCCAAGTGCTGGGATTATAGGGGTGCGCCACTAACATCTGGCTGTGTATATCGCTGATGGGACAATCGAACTTCCCCCAAGTCGTTTCCCATGAAATCCTGCCCATGTCAGCAAAGGGTACCGTCATTCTCCCACAGCTGCTCAAGCTAAAAATCCTAAAGTCATCTTAGATTCTTGCCTTTTTTTATACTCTCACATGGGTATTGGAAATCCTATCTGCTCTAACTCCCAAAATTCGCCTCTTCTATATTAATACTTCTCACCATTGTCACACTGTCCTTACCCAAATTATATATATATATATATATATATATATATATATATATATATATATATGGAGGAGGCTGGGAATATAGTTCAGTTGGTAGAGTGCTTGCCTAGCAAGCACAAGGCCTTGGGTTCAATCCCCAGCAACCAGTGGGGAAAAAGGTGGAGGAGGAAAGAAAGGAGATGGAAGGGCAGTTGGCCAAATAAAGTAGGAATAAACTAGAAGAAGTTTTCAAAATACCCCACATGCTGCCACAGGAGAGGAGAGGCTGACCCTTGAGAAGATGGTGCTGGGGATTGAGCCTAGGCCTTGTGCATGGTGAGCAAGTGCTCTGTGACTTCCCTACGCCTCCAGTCCAGGGAGTTTTTATTTTTAATTTGTTTTGAAATAATTTTATTATTTGCAACCAGTGTTGCAAATATAGTACAGAAAGTTTCCATTTGTCCTTTATCAAGTCACTCCTAATGTTAACACCTTATATGACCATGGTACTTTAACATTGGTATGGTGTTACTAAGCTACAAACTTTATTTGGAATTTCCCAATTTTCCCACTGTTGTCTTTTCATTGTTTCAGGATATAATCCAGGATCTCACATTGTATTTAGTCATCCCCTTAGTCTTCTCTAATCTATTCTCAGTCTTTTCCTATCTTTCATGACCTTGACACTTTTGAAGAGTACCAGTCAGGTGTTTTGTAGAATGTCCCACAAATGTTTTTTTCCATGAGCAAATTAAGGTTGTAAGTTTGGAGAAAGAATGCCCAGACATGTGATTACTAGTGATGTTAACCTTAATCACTTGGATAAGGTCATATCTGCCAGATTTTTCCACTGTTAAATTTCTTTTCTTTTTCTTTTTTTTGTACCAGGGATTGAACCCGGGGCACTTAACCACTGAGCCACATCCCCAACCCTATTTTGTATTTTATTTAGAGACGGGGGCTCATTGAGTTGCTTATCACCTTGCCATTGCTGAGGCTGGCTTTGAATTTGTGATCCTCCTGCCTCAGCTTCCTGAGCCACTGGGATGACAGGCTGTGCACCACCACAGGGTGGTTATTTGGATTTAACCCAAATGGGATATTCCAGGTCATTATGATATTTCTATCATAAGAGGGGCACAATCATCAAGGAAGGTGTTTGCAAAGGTAGGATGAAAATGATGTGCCATGGAACCTAAGCAGAGGGTGGGAGTGAAGAGGACAAGGTTGAGAGTAGTAGTTGTCAGAGGAGGTTGAAGAACTGTGGCAATCGGTGTCCTTGAGTAGGAGAGCCAAAAGGATGCGAAGTGGTAGCAGAGACTTTCAAAGGAGCTGGGTGTTCAAAGTGAAGAAATAGTTTAGAAATGGCAAGCAGGGTACTGAGGCAGGAGGATCACAGGTTCCAGGCCAGCCTCAGCAACTTAGTGAGACCTCGTTTCAAAATTAGAAGGGCGGGGGACATAGCTCAGTGGTGAAGTGCCTCTGAGTTCAATCCCCAGTACCAAAAAAGAAAAAGAAAGAAAGAAAGAAATGGCAAGCAGAAAATCTGCTATACCACCTCTGCCCTCAGGTGCCTATGATAGGAGGAGAAAAGTGGGAAAAAAGGCTTCAGAGAAACATTCAAAGAAGCGGATGAAGCAGCAAGGATGTTTGAGGGTGACAGATCTAGAGCCGGAAGAGGCACGGTGAAAGAGTTTGGGAAGGGAAGGGAGAGGGCTTTGGGCAGATTTGAGAACAGACACAGGTGGCAGGATGGGTTTTCAGTGGTGATGTTGGATGACCTAGAAATTCCTTCCTCTAGGACTGACTGAGGCAAATGGAAATACAGGGCACCATGGAATTAGCCTGAGGGGCTGTCAGAGAGAAATGGGAAATCAGCCTAAGTGGTGTGAATTTTGGAAAGTTAGTGGGAAGATTAAGGGGCTAATGAATGACTGTTCTCCCCTGCAGAGGACAGGTTGGTGGCAACCTTGGTAGCAGGGGGTGGAAAGTGCACTCTCTGGGAGAATATGGTAGCATGGGGACTGTGGGGTAACTGGCCTTACCCTAATAATGACCAGAATGGTTTAGTCATGATCACTAATAGCTATTTATTGGGCATCTACTTGGTGTACAATTTGAGCATTTGACACTGTAAAAAGAATACATTGTCCTTTGAACCAGCCAAGGGAGGAAACAGTTTCAACACTATTCAGACTTAGAAGGAAATGTATGACAGAGCTGGACCTTCACCTTTGCCTTATCAGGAGCGGAAAGGTGTGGGTCTTTATGATGGGTCATTTACAGTGTGTGCAACCTCCCTGAGAAAACCTGGGAGTTTTTTTTTTTTTTTTTTTTTTTTTTTTCCAGACATGGCAGTATTCATGTTTAATGAGACCTCTGAAGCACATACATAATTATGAAGAAGTTCCCTCTCCTAGTAACCAGACACCTGCAAACAAAGATGTCAGTGTGGGTTCTGAGGGCGCGTGTGTGTGTGTGTGTGTGTGTGTGTGTGTGTGTGTGTATGTGTGTTGGAGCAGCGGGGATGGGTGCAGTGCTGGGGATGGAACTCAGGGCCTTGAGTATGCTAGGTAAATACTCTGTCTCTTAGCTACATCTTCAGCCCTTTAGAGTATGGGCGTGCCCCATCCCTTGCTCTCTGTGCTAGAGATTGAATCCAGAGGCACTTCACCACTGAGCTACACGCTAGCCCTTTTTTTATTTTTAATTTTTTTTTAGTTGTTGATGTACCTTTAATTTTTATTTATTTATATGTGTTGCTGAGGCTCGAACCCAGTGCCTCACACATGTTAGGCAAGCGCTCTGCCACTGAGCCACAACCCCAGCCCTATGCTAGCCCTTTTAATTTTTTGTTTTGTGAGACAGGGTTTTACTAAGTTGCCTAGGCTAACATCAAACTTGCAATTCTTTTATTTCAGCCTCCCAAGTCACTGGGATTGCAGGCATGTGCCACCAGGCCTGGCTGTTCATGGATTCTCAATCAGCTGGTTGAGAGCTAATGCATTAGCTATTTGTAAGGTGTGATAAGGAAAAAAAGAAAATACACACTTAGATTATTTTCCTTTCTGGAATGATCTGTATGTCCCAACCCTTGAGATGTCTCTGGAAAATCAGGGTGTGTGACAAGAGTAAACTAGATGTTACAAACTTAATTTTGTTTGTATCCTACCCAGGATGAGTTATCAAATGTCCTAGTTCGGCTGAGCCATATACAATAAACATAATCACTGTACACAAAACTGATTCAGAATGTACCCAACTAGATAAAATTCCTGGGAGTCCTGGTTGTCCCTATCTCTAGCACTCTCAGAAGTCATTGAGGACTAAGTGAGTAAGAGGAGGAAGGATTGCAATAAATTACAGAAGGAAGTAAGAGAAGCAAATCAAGGAAGCAGATAGAGAGCCAGCACGGTGATGCTTACCTGTAATCCCAGTGGTTTGAGAGGATGATCGCAAGTTCAAAGCCAGCCTCAGCATCATCAAGGAGCTAAGCAACTCAGTGAGACCCTGTCTCTAAATAAAATACAAAATAGGACTGGGGATGTGGCTCAGAGTAACCCTGAGTTCAATCCCTGGTACCCGTGGCACCACCCCCCCAAAAAAAGAAAGCAGATAGAGGAGGGATAAGGAATGTTATATCTTTGTTTGTTCCCTGTTTGCAAAAGGAAGAGCAATTTCCACGAGTCTGGAAGGAAGTCTGGTGAGCAGATAAAGTAATGACCACATTTCCATTTCCATGTAAAATCTATTAGGTGAATTAACAGCTGGTTAAAATAGTGGTGGTCCTATAGAAAGTAAACCAACAGTTAGCATCTTCCTTCCCCACCTCCCCAATTAGCAACTCACAGAACTTGCTAGAATTCAGCTGGCAGCTAATGGCTGCTGAATCAAGTCACTTATGCACTTGGAGCAATGTTAAGACCCAAATTTCAGATGGACGTGGTGGGGCATTCCTGTAATCCCAGTGGCTTAAGAAGCTGAGGCAGGAAGATTACAAATTCAGGGTCAGCTTCAGCAACTTCAGTGAGGCCCCAAGCAACTTAGAGAGACTCTCTCGCAAAATAAAAAATAAAAAGGGCTGGGGATGTGGCTCAGTGATTAAATGCCCTCTCCCCACCAAAAAGACCCAAATTTCCATCTCCTCTTCATTGGCCAAACAGATATCCCTAGTGCACAGAATTAGCATTGGCATGGCCACTATGGAGTTCTAGATAACTTTAAACTTTTTTTTTTAATATTTATTTATTTGCTTTTAGTTGTACACAATGTGTTTTTACGTGGTGCTAAGGATCAGACCCGGGCCGCGCACGTAACTAGGCGAGCACTCTACCTCTGAGCCACAACCCCAGCCCATAACTTTAAACTTTCTTTTTTTTTTTTTGGTACTAGGGATTGAACTCAGGGGCACTCAACCACTGGGCCACATCCCCAGCCCTTTTTTGTATTTTATTAGAGACAGGGTCTCACTGAATTGCTAAGTGCCTCGCCATTGCTAAGGCTGGCTTTGAACTCGCAATCCTCCTGCCTCAGCCTCCCAAGTGCTGGGATTACAGGTGTGCACCACCGCGCCCAGCTCCATAACTTTAAACTTTCTAATTAAACAAATCACTTTCCTTTTTTCACATTATTTTTAAGGTTCTTCTTATCCTTGAAGATTTTCAAAGCCTTATTTTGCTACTGGTAAAAAGTTCTCCTTGCCAGGCACGGTGGCGCACACCTTTAATCCCAGCACTTGGGAGGCTGAGGCAGGAGGATTGCGAGTTCAAAGCCAGCCTCAGCAATGGCAAGGCACTTAGCAACTAAGTGAGACCCTGTCTCTAAATAAAATATAAAAAAGGGCTGGGGATGTGGGCCAGTGGTCGAGTGCCCCTGAATTCAATCCCTGGTACCTCACCCCCCCAAAAAAAAAAAAAGAAAAGAAAAGAAAAAAGTCCCCCTTCCTTTATAAAGGAAGAGAACATTTGGTTAGCACCCACGCTGTGCTTTCTTTCATATCTCATTTAATCTTCATAGAGACTGTGGACTAGATATCACTTATTTCCAATGAATTACAAACTGGTTAAGCAAGGTTAAGTAGCTCCTAAGGTTCCATTGTTGGAGAGTGGTGTCCATAAAGCTTGATCCTAGGCCTGAGGACTCTACACCTGTCCTCTGTCCCTGCACCGTGTAGCCTCACTGCTGTCAACCCTGCAGTTTATATCTCAGTGGTCAAAACTTAGAGAAATGCTTATTTATATATCAGGTAAGTTCTGGCACTTAACTCCCAACCAATTTCCAAGAGTGCTCGTGGCTAGGTCCTCATGCTTATAGAAAGCCTTCATTCTTTCACATGGGTGTCAGTCTTTCCATCCACATAGCTATAAAATACTTTGTACTTTGCTTACATCTCATAACACTGTTCATCAGAATGAATGTAATAAAGCAGCCAAGCCTTTGTTACCACAGGAACTTTCCCTGTCTGCTTCCTTCTGGAGTAGCTGCAGGGCAGAGGATCTAGCCTGGTGGCCATCACCTCCCACTCACTTTGGGACTTCTGACTCCTGCCCATCACTTTCACAAGAAGCTTGTAGAAAAACACTCTAGAATTATATTCACAGAGGCCTTACAGTGTAACACATAAGCACAGATGTGTTTGTGCACAAATCACTCAATTCATAAGCTCTGTTAGTTGTGGGTCCAGGGCCATGTCATTTCAAACCATTCCAGCATGATTCTTTTTTTTTTTTTTTTTTTTTTTCCTTTTCTTTTTTTGTAGCTGTAGATGGACAGCATGCCTTTATTTTATTTGCTTATTTTTGTGGGGCTAAAGATCGAACCTAGTGCCTCACATGTGCTAGGCAAGCGCTCTCACTGAGCCCCAGCCTCAGCCCCTTCAACATGATTCTTTTTTTTTTTTTTAATATTTATTTATTTGCTTTAGTTGTACACAATGCGTTTATTTGTACGTGGTGCTGAGGATCGAACCCGGGCCAGGCACATGCTAGGCGAGTGCTCTACCGCTGAGCCACAACCCCAGCCCTCAACATGATTCTTGAGGGCAATTCAAGAGGGGAACTTGAGTTCACAAAGCCCTTTGGTTATCCCAGAAATTATTTTTCTCTGCTCCCTGCTTTGTTTCTCCTTGCATTTGCACTGAGATAAATTGAGACAGCCAGTGTTTCTGAAAGTAGAGCAACTGGCCAAGAAAATTACCTTGCTCCTAGTCACCACCAAGACCACTCTGAATGTAACCTTGGGTCAGTCTTTTGTCCACCAAAGTCAGATGGGAATTTACTCCAAAGCTTGTTCATACCCAGCAGCACTGGGTTGACTTGTAAAGGCTCTATATTACAGATAAACTCTGGTTGTATTGAGATGCCCTCTGGCCCAGGTAGGCATTTCCCTGCACCACCCAGCAGGTGCCCAGCCCAATAAACTCATCTTTTCACAGCCCTGGTTGGGGGCACCACCTTCAACATCTCCAGGGTCACTTAGTCTTTCCCTGGACACAATTCTGGGACTCAGCTCTCTGCTAGGAAACTTAAGACAAAGTGCTGGTGAGTTACACCTTGCAGGTTAGATAGTTATGGTATTTTTCTTTTTTTCTTTTTTGGAACCAGGGATTGAACCCAGGAGTACTTTATCACTGAGCCACATCCTCAGCCCTTTTTGTGTTTTGTTTTATTTATTTATTTTTTTTATTTTTTATTTTTTTAATTTTTTTATTATTTATTTACTTGTTTTATTTTTGAGGGGTGGATACTGGGGATTGAACTCAGTGGCACTCAACCAGTGAACAACATTCCCAGCCCTATTTTGTATTTGATTTAAAAACAGGGTCTCACTGTTTAGTGCTTCGCTTTTGCTGAGGCTGGCTCAGCCTCCCAAGCTGCTGCTGGGATTACAGGCATGCACCACCATGCCCGGCTAGATAGTTATGTTTTAATACAGGCCGTGTGTATGTGTGTGTGTGTGTGTGTGTGTGTGTGTGTGTGTGGTGTGCTGGGGATTAAACCCAGGGCCTTGTGTATGCAAGGCAAGCACTCTATGAACTGAGCTATATCCCCAGCCCAAATAGACCTTCTACTGACCATGTTTTATCCAAAGGAAGCAAGTGATAGTGGGAATCTTAGGCACTGGGACATGTCTTTGAAGGACATTTTTAAGGTAGCAAGGCCTTTTAAGACCTTTCTAATATCAATTTGTAATATATTTACTAAGCACTTAAAGTACTTAATTTATGTGTGAAACTCTGTACTAAGTGCAAAAAGTTTCCAAAAGTAAAAAGATACAGGCCCTGTGTTGTGGTATTTTCTATAAAGCCCTCTCCTTTTTCATGAACGATATCATGGTGTTGAAAGAGTTAACTTTGACTTCTACTTGCTGTTTAGTTCTTTATTCACATATATGGCCACCAGGTATTGCTATTTCAATTATTTAGATCCAGACTAACTCTGTACATTTATCTTTTCTTAAAAAGAGTAACACAAACCTTTTTCTATAAGTACTTAATTTCTAGTTAATAAGCTTTAAGAGTCTTTTTGTGATTAAAAATAAATTTCTCTAGCCGGGCGCGGTGGCGCACGCCTGTAATCCCAGCACTTTGGGAGGCTGAGGCAGGAGGATCGCGAGTTCAAAGCCAGCCTCAGCAATGGCAAGGCACTTAGCAACTCAGTGAGACCCTGTCTCTAATAAAATACAAAAAAAATGGGCTGGGGACTTGGCCCAGTGGTCGAGTGCCCCTGAGTTCAATCCCCAGTACCACAAAAAAAAAAAAAAAAAAAAAAAAAAAAAAAAAATTCTCTTATTTTTAAAGTAGATATAAATCCCTTAGAGCAAAAAGTTTTTCATGAGCTAACATTCAGCCTTGCCTCCCTCTTTTCCCTGCTTCTAGGTTTTATAAACAACTGCTATAAAAGAAAAACAATAGTGCTTTGGAATCCCAGACAGAGAAAGTTGACTTTTATCAGACAGTCTAAATAGTGTACAGAGAAAACAGTTTCAGGGAATCCATGAGAGATTAATTTTCACCCAAACTAGTTAGATTAATAATGATGAAATTATAATATGCCTAGGCAGTCATGTACAGGGCCTTGAAAAGGTGCAAGTGACCTCAAAACCTTGAAATATATATATAATAAGAAATTTAATATGTCTAAAAATTAAGTCATGTCTGTAATGAAATCACCAAAGAAAGTGTAAGCAATCTGTACTGCCAAAAACTGTGCTTAAAACCTACAACAAAGTGAAAGTAAAGAGAGAAGATTCCACAGTCTGACTCGCGTGTCGGTGTGTTATTTTCCCCATCGCTGCTTCTCTGCCTTCGTACTTCGCTGAGCGCTCGCGTTGTAGCCCCTGGCTGGGGCTGGCCCCCAGCAGCCCTGTTCTTTTTTTTTTTTTTTTTTTTTAAATATTTATTTATTTACTTTAGTTGTACACAATGCAATGTATTTATGTTTACGTGGTGCCGAGGGTCGAACCCGGGCCGCGCACATGCAAGGCAAGCGCTCTGCCGCTGAGCCACAACCCCAGCCCCCCCTTTTTTTTTTTTTTAATATTTTTAAATTTGTTGTAATTAGTTATAAGCAGAATGCATTTTGACACATTATACATAAATGGAGTATAACTTCTCATTTGTCTAGTTGTACATGATGCAGAGTTACACAGTTCATGTAGTTTATATGTACATAGGGTAATAATGTCCAATTCTACTATCATTGCTACCCACATACCCCCTCCCCTCCATTCACTCACCTCTATTCTTCCTCCTACCCTTATTTTGAATTAGCATCTGCATATCAGAGAAAACATTCAGGCCCTGTTCTTGAGGAACCTCTAGCCCAGGAGGAGAGATCAGATGGATATGTGAAGTTAAAAAGAAAGAACTACATGTTAATACCAGGCAACTCTAGTAGGATACCACACTGAGTTTTTCAGAAGAAAGAAAAACTTCTGGGGTTGTTTGTGCCCAAATCCATCATGAGGCTGGGGTTGGTGAAGTCCATAAACTAATCTCCACAAGTGTTTTTATTTTGTTTTGTGGTACTTGGAATTGAACCCAGGGCCTGTACATGCTAGGCAAGTGCTGTACCACTGAGCCACATCCCCAGCCTATACTATCACTTTTCCTTCAAGTTTCCAAAGTTCAATATCAATATTGATCTTTTCCTGAACACCAAAGAGATGGATTATTATTTGAAATCATTCATGGCAGACCAATGAGTAATCATTCAACTGAGAGAGCATTTTGGTTAATAATTAAGCATTATTATTGTTATGCTTTAATTTTCCATGCATGTCCATTCTTAGCAACTATAACATTGAGCTACACCCCCAGCCCCATTTTTTTGAGGGGAGGTGCTATATTGGGGATTGAACTCAGGGCCCCAAGTATGCTAGGCAAGCTCTCAACCACTGAGCTACATCCCCAGTCCTTTTTATTTTTTTGAGATGGAGTCTTGTCAATTTGCCCAGGCTGGCCTGAAACTTCTGTTCCTTCTGCCTCAGCCTCCTTAGTAGGGGGTATTATAAACATGCACCATCAAACCTGGTTTAGAGTTAGTTTTTTTTAAAAGCATTAGTTAAAGTCATACTATGTCCTGAGATTAAATCCATGTGAACTTAAGAATTTCTCTAAATAATAATATAATTTAAAAACATAGAAGAATGCTGGGGATATAGCTCTGTGATGAAGCGCATGCCTAACATGTGCTAGGCCCTGGATTCATTCTCCAGTACTTAAAAACAAAAACAATAAAAAACCAACCAACCAAACAAACAAACCTAGAAGAGAGCTGGAGATTTAGTTCAGTCAGTGGTAGAGTTATTACCTCGCTTGTACAAGGCCCTGGGTTCAATCAGCAGCATGGGTAAATAAAAATAAATAAATAAATAAATAAATAAATAAATAAAATAGCTGGGCAGGTGGCTCAAGCCTATAATCCCAGTGGCTAAGGAGCCTGAGGCAGAAGGATCAAGTTCAAAGCCAGTCTCAACAAAAGTGAGACACCAAGCAACTCAGTGAGACCCTGTCTCTAAATAAAATACAAAATAGGGCTGGGGATGTGGTTCAGGGGTCAAGTGCCATTGAGTTCAATTCCCGGTACCCCCCTCCTTCACAATATAAATAGATAGATAGATAGATAGATAGATAGATAGATAGATAAAACCTTGGCCAATGGTTATTTGCTTTCTGAATGGGAAATTTTGTCTAAGCATAAAGTAATGGAAGAAAACAACTTCATGAAAAAGATTAATGGATGTGGCTATATGAAAATGGAAATATTTTGTAAAAATTATAAAAAATAACATAAATCAAGAGCAGTAGGTAGTCCATGTTTGTAATCCCAGATACTGGGGAAGATGAGGCAGGAGGATTACAACTTCAAGGCCAGCTTGGGAAATTTAGCAAGACCCAGTCTCAAAATATAATAAAATAAAGTAAAATTGTATTTATATGTTTTTTTCTTTCTTTCTTTTTTTTATTTTTATTTTTTTGTACCAGGTATTGAACCCAGGGGCACTCAACCACGGAGATGCATCCTCAGCCCCTTATTTTGAGACAGGGTCTCACTAAATTGCTTAGGGCCTCACTAAGTTGCTGAGGCTGGCCTCAGCCTCCAAGATCACTGGTATTACAGGTGTGTACCACCATGCTCAGCTTTTTTTTTTTTTTTTTTTTTTTTTTTTTTTTTTGTGGTACTGGGGATTGAACTCAGGGGCACTCGACCACTGGGCCACATCCCCAGCCCTTTTTTGTAATTTTATTTAGAGACAGGGTTTCACTGAGTTGCTAAGTGCCTCGCCATTGCTGAGGCTGGCTTTGAACTCTCGATCCTCCTGCCTCAGCCTCCCAAAGTGCTAGGATTACAGGCGTGCACCACCGTGCCCGGCTCAGCATTTTTTTTTTTTTAATAGTACTATGGATTGAACTAAGGGACACTCCACTGCTACATCCCCAGCCCTTTGAATTCTGAGACAGGGTCTCACTAATTTGCTGAAGCTGGCCTTGAACCTGCAATCATCCTGCCTCAGGCTCTGATGTCTCTGGGATTATAGGCATGCATGACCACACCTAACATGTTATGAATATTTTCCCATGATTTTTTAAAATTTGTATTTATTGTTTTTAGTTATATATGACAGTATAATCTATTTTGAAATATTTATAAAAATATGGAATATATCTTATTCTAAATAGGATTCCAGTCTTACAGATGTACATGATGTTAAAATTCACTGTGGTGTCTTTATACATGTACATAGGAAAGTCATGTCAGATTCATGCCACTGTCTTTCCTATTCTTATACTCCTTCCTTTCCCTTCATTCCCCTTTGTCTAGTCCACTGAACTTCTATTATTCCTCTCCCCCTTCTTATGTCTTTTTAAAGAGTACTGTAACAAAAAATAGAAGGAAAAAAGAAGAAAAAGAGGAGGTACTGCAAGGGACCTGGTCCCAAAATACAAGGGACTAAGGAAAATGGCCCATTTGTAGTTGGATATAAAAAGAGACAAGGAGAGTTCCCAGGTCCTGGTTGACTGAGTCCCTGGAGATGAAAGGAAGGAGAAAAATAAAATTTTAAAAAGGGCTCCGATGTAGCTCAGAAGTAAGGTGCTTGCCTAGCATGTATAAGGCCTTGGGTTCAATTCACAGACCCCCCCCCCCACCACACACACACACACACATACACATAAACTTAGAATTATAAAACAAACAACAAGCTTAGGAAAAAACCTTGTTTATAAATATGACAAGTGTTTTTTATATAAAAGCTTATAAAAATTGATTTTAAAAAACACTAAGTTGGTGCTGGGGTTGTGGCTCAGCGGTAGAGCGCTCGCCTAGCATGTGCGCGGCCCGGGTTCAATCCTCAGCACCACATACAAATAAACGCATTGTGTACAACTAAAACAAATAAATAAATATATTTTTTTAAAAAATCACTAAGTTCTAACGTTCTATTGTATAGTAGGGTGACTATAGATAACCATAATAAACTGCATATTTCAAAAAACTAGAAAAAAGGATTTTGAATGTTTTTGCTAAAAAGAAATGATAAATATTTTAGGAGACAGATATGTTTACCCTGATTTGAGCATTATACAATGTGTACATGTCACATGGACCAGGCACTGTGGCGCATGCCTGTAATTGCAGCAACTCAGGAGGTGGAGGCAGGAGGTTTGCAAGGTCAAGGCTAGCATCAGCAACTTTAATGAGGTCCTAAGCAACTTAGTGAGATCCTATCTCAAAATACAAAATAAGGAGGGGCGGCTGGGTTGTGGCTCAGTGGTAGAGCACTCGCCTTGCACGTGCGCGGCACAGGTTCGATCCTCAGCACCATGTAAAAAATAAAAGCAAATAAATAAAAAATTTTAAAAAATACAAGCCGGGCGCGGTGGCGCACGCCTGTAATCCCAGCACTTTGGGAGGCTGAGGCAGGAGGATCGCGAGTTCAAAGCCAGCCTCAGCAATGGCGAGGCACTTAGCAACTCAGTGAGACCCTGTCTCTAATAAAATACAAAAAAGGGCTGGGGATGTGGCCCAGTGGTCTAGTGCTGCTGAGTTCAATCCCCAGTACCAAAAAAAAAAAAAAAAAAAAAAAAAAAAAAAAAAATACAAAATAAGGAGCTGGGGATGTGGCTCCGTGGTAGAGTGCTTGCCTAGCATGTGTGGGGCAATGGGTTCAATCTCCAGCAACCACATTTAAAAAAGAGAGAGAAAATAAAGTTATTTTTAAAAATAAAATAAAAAGTGACTGGGGATTTAGGTCAATGGCTAAGCACTCCTGCGTTCAATCCCTAGTACCAAAAAAAAAAAAAAAAAAAAAAAAGCAGATGGTTTGTACCCCCATAAATGTATATAATTCTTATGTCAATTTAAAACTATCTCAAGATTTCAATGAAAGCTTGTCTTGTTGATAAGTTCTGGTCTTAGTCTACTGGAATTTTATTAACTTGCATTCATTTATACATAATTCTCCATTCCTTTCCCATTTTTATTGATAGATGGATTAATATTATTTTATTATTAATTATTATTATTATTAGCAGCACTGGGAATTGAACTCAGGGGCTTACACATGCTAGGCAAGCATTCTGTACTAAGCTATATTTCCATCCTTTATTTATAGAATAATTTGTTTAATAGTAAATTTCTTTCTTTCTTTTTTTTTTTTTTTTTTTGTACCAGGGATTGAAATCAGGGGCACTCGACCACTGGGCCACATCCCCAGCCCTTTTTTTGTATTTTTATTTAGAGACAGGGTCTCACTGAGTTGCCAAGTGCCTCGCCATTGCTGAGGCTGGCTTTGAACTCGCGATCCTCCTGCCTCAGCCTCCCAAGTGCTGGGATTACAGGCGTGTGCCACCGCTCCCTGCTAATAGTAAATTTCTTTTTTAAAAAATATATATTTTAGTTGTCAATGGACCTTTATTTTATTTATTTATATGCAGTGTTGAGAATTGACACCAGTGCCTCACACATGCTAGACAAGTGCTCTACCACTGAGTGACATCCCCAGCCCCTTAATAGTAAATGTCTTGACTAAATAGGCATTTTTTTCCACTTATATCATCTGTCTTCCCAATCAATGTTTATGGGATTAACCACAGTGGTGGATTTTGGGTCTCTCTCTCTCTCTCTCTCTCTCTCTCTCTCTCTCCAAGGGATTGTATTGAATACCACTGAGTTATATCCCCAGCCCTTTATTTTTTATTTTGAGAAAGGATCTTGCTAAATTGGCCTTGAATTTGTGATCCTCCTGCCTCAGTCTCCTGAGAAGCTGGGATTACAGGTCTGTGCCACTAGGCTCAGCTGACACTGGAGCTCATAAAATGACTATGACAGGGTCCCTCTGCTCAAGGAGTTCACAGTCCAGGATGCAGAAAGGAGACCTGCAGTAGAAGGTGGGTGGTATGATATAGAAATATCAAGGTGCGATGAGAGCACAGAGAAGGCTGGACAGAGGAGGGAATGCTCCAATTGTTCTGAGGATGGACAGCAATTGATGAAGCCAACAAGTTGGAAAAGGGCCTCTGGACATAGGAAACAGCTTATATAATGATCTAAAGAAGAGTTAACTCAGGCTGGGGTTATGGCTTAGTGGTAGAGCGCTTGCCTAACATGTGAGGCACTGGGTTTGATTCTCAGCATCACATATAAATATTCATTGACAACAAAAAATATCAAAAAAAAAAAAAAAGAATAAACTCTGTGATATGTTTGGGAAACACATAGTAGCCGAATATGTCTGGGTTGTAGGGTACACGGGGAGATAAAGCTGAAGGTAAAGGCCAGATGATAAGGGAGTTTAGATGTTATATAAGTGGTGACTAATGCACGAGCCAGATGTGTCAAAAAATTCCTCTGGTAGTAATACAGAGGACTGCGTGAAGGTGGCAGAGGACCATATAAAAGGAGAAAGCACAGAATGGCTTCAGCCAAGACACCGGTGGGGAGGAGGCCATGGAGAAGAGGGCACAGACCCAACAGGTTTGGTAGGTAGAATCAGCATGTCATAGGAGAGCAGAAAAGAGACCCGTTTAGGATGACTCCAGCTTTCTGGATTTGGTGACAAGGCAAATGGTTATTCCATTTACAAAGACAGGGCATGAAGGGGAAGGAAGTTTTGGTGTTGGATTTGAAGGAGAGAATGAGTTCACATTTGAGTCTAAGATGCTGGTGGTACATCTAGGTACAGATCTTTAGTAGACTGTTGAAAACATGTATCTAGAGCTAAGATGGAAATTGTAGGATTGATATGTGGATATATATCAGAGTCATTAATATCTAAGGTTATAAGGGGTTGGGGAGATAGCTCAGTTGGTAGATGAAGGAGCCCTAATTAGGAAGGGCTGTTGCAGCTAGCTGGAAGCCATAAGTTCCACCTGATATGTATGTGACGCACCTGTAGGCACCCGCAAAGCTGAAGGTATATAACCGGGTGAAAGCGGTCCGAGTTAGGAGAACGGAGAATTCAGTCAGTCAGTCGTGCAGTAGCTCGGTCGGTCAGAAGAAGAGTTCGGGTCGGAGAATCAGAGCGGCCAGAACGTAGGCAGAGCGGTTACAGAAGAGAAACCAGATAGAAGAAGTAATGACTTGTCAGAGTTAGGCCGAGGCTCCTGAGGAAGACAGAAGACAGAAGAAGAAAGAAGAAGGAAGAAAGAAGAGAGAAGAAAGAAGCTCTAATCTTTCTCTAAGCTAAGCTCTATCTTTCTTTCTCTCTAAGAAGCTCTATCTTTCTTTCTCTCTAAGACTCTAAGCTAAGAAGACAAGAAGAAAAGCTCTCTTTAATCTTTCTCTCTAAAAATCTTTCTTTCCCTCTCTAAGCTCTCTCTAAGAAAGTAGAAGTAAAAGTAGTAATAGCTTTACTCTGCCTCCCGGGTTTTCCTCTCGGGTTACAGTACCAGGTAGCTTACAGGTAGAGTGCTTGCCTCATAAGCACAAGGTCCTGGGTTCAATCCCCAGTACCACAAAAAAAAAAAAAAAAAAAGAATCTGTGTGGGGAGAAATTGCGATGGAGCAGTGCCCCGGGGATCCCAGAATCCAGGTTGTGGTTGCAGAAGAGGACTGCTGAAGTGGACAGCAGGAAATGATACCTGGGTTTCAAATCTAAGGCGCTAAGGGACAAGTTGGATGCTGGATGTATCATCCACACCGATGTTGGCCTCTCGTCCCTCTTGAATCATTTAGGACTTAATGAGAGCAGAAGAGCCACTATAAAGAGCAAAGAATGTAGCCCGGTGCGGTGGTGCACGCCTGTAATCCCAGCACTTGGGAGGCTGAGGCAGGAGGATCGCGAGTTCAAAGCCAGCCTCAGCAATGGCGAGGCACTTAGTAACTCAGTGAGACCCTGTCTCTAATAAAATACAAAAAAGGGCTGGGGATGTGGCCCAGTGGTCCAGTGCCCCTGAGTTCAATCCCCGGTACCAAAAAAAAAAAAAAAAAAAAAAAAAAAAAAAAAGAGCAAAGAATGAAGAATGAAGGATTTATTATGAAGCTTATATAGAATCAAAATTGGGGGAAGCTGGGTGCAGCAGTACATGCCTATATTCCCAGGCTCTCAGGAGGCTGAGGCAGGAGGATTGCAAATTTGAGGCCATCCTGGACAACTTAGCAAGGCCTTGTCTCAAAAATAAATATAGGGCTGGGGTTGTGGCTCAGCGGCAGAGCGCTCGCCTCGCATGTGCGTGGCCCGGGTTCGATCCTCAGCACCACGTAAACATAAATGCATTGCATTGTGTACAACTAAAGTAAATAAATAAATATTTTAAAATAAATAAATAAATATAAAAAGGGTTGGGGATGTAGCTCAGTGGTAGTACAACCCTGTATTTAATCTCTAGTACTGCAAGAAAAAAAAAGTCACAAAATTGGGGGAACTGGGGTTGTGGCTGTGGCTCAGCGGTAGCGCACTTGCCTGGCATGTATGAGGCACTGGGTTCAGTTCTCAGCACCACATATAAATGAATAAAATAAAGGTCTATCAACTGCAGGAGCCCTGATTTGGGAGATGGCTAAGATTGTGGTTGGCTGCGGGCCGTGGAGATGTTTGGACATTGCCGCCTTCCGTGGTCTCACGGGACTTGAGCCGAGATCAGAGCGGGTTGGCGCCATTTGGTTGTTAGAAGAGCATGGACGGCGTGTGGGGGTGTTGTTGGAGCTGGAGAGAGAAGCTGACAGAATAAAGAGCCTGTTTGTTTCCAGTCTGCCTCTAAACTTATTCTCACGGCTTTGCTGCTCCAAGCGGCCATCGCTTCAGGCGGCTACAATCAACAACTAAACTGAAAATAAATAAATAAATAAATATATATATGTGTATATATATATTTTTTTATTTATATATATATATATATTTTTTTAATTGGGGGAACTGGTGGAAAATAGCAAGTGTTGCCTCTGTGTCTAGTGTTTAGACTGAAGTCATTGTAGGTCACCACACTGACAGGAAACAAAGCTGGACTTGAATTGAGAGAGGACACATGGGAATCTTGAGACCCCTAGAAACTATGAGGAAAAACTAAAATCCAGATCTGAATCTTATCCTTTTCAACATGGTGCTACAGGTGCCTGGCAGGAGATGCACCTTGGAGCTGCACGCACTTGACCCAGACCTTGGAAGCTAAAGGAGTTCTGGTAGGAGCTAGAGGAGCTGCTGTCTGGGCATTTCTTCATGCTTCTGAACTGCCATCTCAGTAACTACGCATGTGAGCTGCCTGGGTCTACTGTCTGCACCTTGCCTTCAGAGCAGTAAAACACTGCTCAGTGGTAATACAATGGCTGCTGCTTCACTGACATCTTCCAAATATCATGCAAATTTCTCTCATAGCCAACACTAACTTGAAATGTACAGAGATAGGGATTCTGGAAAATGTTGGTCCAGCTCAGTAAAGTTGCCCTAGAAGAAAGCCACCACATTCCCTCAACATCAAGCACAGTCCCTAGGAACAGACCCTGTGCAGAGGGACTTAATAACTTGTGGAGTTTTCTGTCAAAAGTACCCTCAAATCATATTATGGATACCTGTGAGAACATGGATGAATCTCAGGAAAATTAAGCTACACAATAAAAGCGAGATACAAATGAGTATGCACTCTATAATTCCATTTATATGAAGCTAATCTTTGGTGACAAATCAGAATAAAGTTGCCTGGGACAGGGGTGGACTTTGGGAGGGGAGTGAAAAGAAATTTGGGGGGTAATGAAAGTGTTCCATATTTTGATAGAGGCATGATTTACACAAGTATATACATTTGTCAAGACTCCCTGAACAGCACATCTGTAATCCCAGCAGCTCGGGAAGCTGAGGCAGGAGGATCATGAGTTCAAAAACAGCCTCAGCAAAAGCAAGGCACTAAAGCAACTCAGTGAGACCTGTCTCTAAATAAAATATAAAAAGGTTTGGGGATGTGGCTCAGTGGTTAAGTGCCCTGGGGTTCAATCCCCAGAACCAAAAAAAAAAAAAAAAAAAAAAAAAAAAAAAAAAACCCTCCCTGAACAGCAATCCTAAGATCTGTGCACTTTATTGTATGTAAATTATATCTCCACCTTAAAAAGAAAGAAAGAAAGAAGAGAGAAAAGAACCCTTAAAGCTAAAAACAGACTAATAAGCAACCAAGGAAAACAAAAACTACATTTTGTGAGCTTGTATCTGCTCAGCTGGCCTTTTATGTTTGGTTTTGTTTTCCTTTTGGTACTGCCAAGGATTAATCCCAGGGCCTTGGGCACGCCAGGCAAGCCCTTTACCACTGAGCTATAACACTGACCTAGGTGGCTATTTATAAGAGATTGACTTTGTCAATGCAAATCCTCACTCTATGATTGGTAAAGGATCTAAAGGACCTGCTAGGAGTCTTGAAAGAGCCTGCAATTCCAAGATTGTGCTTCATGAACTAGAAGTCAGGGGCGTAGAAGCAGGTAGGAGCTAAAACAGACTGAATTTGGGGGCCCCCTCTGAAAATGAGAATAACTTCCTCATGCCTAGAACAAAAGCGGAAGGGTTGAGCCCCGGTGGCCTGACAGGCGCCAAGGAAACTGAGGGT
This sequence comes from Tamias sibiricus, assembly GCA_025594165.1. Taxonomy (NCBI): domain Eukaryota; kingdom Metazoa; phylum Chordata; class Mammalia; order Rodentia; family Sciuridae; genus Tamias; species Tamias sibiricus. The sequence goes on from CM046670.1 coordinate 58,059,023, forward strand.
GACCTGGCCTGTTTAGTGCAGGCTAATTAAATCTACATGTAAGTACATTTCCTGCCATTGATCTCCATTCTCTGCCTCTTCCCCCTTAAAAGCTTGGCTTACCTTTGGGGATTTCAAAGATAGAACTTTTTTTTTTTTTTTTTTTTAAGTTGTTGATAGACCTTTATTTTATTTATTTATGTTGGGTGCTGAGAATCAAACCCAGAACCTCACACATGCCAGGCAAGTGCTGAGCCACAGTCTCAGCCCTCAAAGATAGAACATTTTTTTTTTTTTTGGTAGGGACTGAACTCAGGGGCACTCGACCACTAGGCCACATCCCCAGCCCTTTTTTGTATTTTATTAGAGACAGGGTCTCACTGAGTTGCTAAGTGCCTCGCCATTGCTGAGGCTAGTTTTGAACTCGCGATCCTCCTGCCTCAGCCTCCCAAGTGCTGGGATTACAGGCGTGTGTCACTGCACCTGGCAAGATGGAACTCTTGAAACAATAATTTTCTTCTAACTTCCTTCAAACCTGGCTTTGAATAAAACCTGTTTTCTTTCCAATTTGAATATGTCTGGATGGAGCTGTGGGAGCCTTGTAGCTTTGTCCATTCCCCCTGGGTGGTATTAGTGCCACCTGGTACCAGATCCCACAGCAAAACTACTGCTGGAAAGACACAGCAGATAAACCCAACACTGGGTTATAGACTGGAATTTTATTCCTTTCCTGCAAAATTTAAATCCAGTCTGTTCGACATATTTGCTTTATAATTACATCTAACTCTGTGTGTATGTGTGTGTGTGTGTGTGTGTGTGTAAGAAATATAGAGAGTCACAAACATTCCATATAATGGGAATCTGCTTAAATGTGGACTAGGAAATGGTTTCCCTGTACTCCCGTACTCTCTGTCCTGCTTTCAAGTGTCTTGGAGACTGGCCTCATTATCCTGATGTTTGTTTGCACTTTTCTAAACAACATCAAATAGCAAAAGCAACTCCTTTCCCACCTTTTGTTGGTGACATGTATTTGTTCAGGGACATTTTCTCTGGCATAATGCATCGATCCGCCTAGGGACAGCAACGTGAGACACAGATACTAAGATGGAGGCAGAGGGAGGGAGGAGAGGGGAGGCGAGACAGAAAGGAGGAGCTGGGGACTCCAGCTGGCCAGGAAAGCCTCTCCCTCTCCTCTCTGCTCTCAGCACAGCAAATAGACTGGATGAGGAGGTGCCCTTGGAGGTCCTCCCAGGTGCCTTTGCTGACTCCTTTTACAGCTTGGGTTAATTTTTAACATCCTTTGGGTGAGATAAAATACTAAGGTAGAAACTCAGACCCGGTTTACAGTGGCATCCTTACCCTGGGGCTAGTTTCTATAGCTTTTGCTCTTTGTCCCCAAGTCTCCTCCCCTCTCCTTTGTCTCCAGGTCCCCGAGGAAGGCTACAGCATGATCACGTGGTGGCACGAATGGGGCCGTGTTCCTGGCAGTCCCCTGGGTTCCTTGCAGGGACCAGGATTCCTAGTATTTCAGGCTCCTGCCCCAATTTCCCCATTTCCCTTTGTTCTTGGTGTGTTTTGATGTGTCTGCGTGTCCCCAGCCCTGGGATTCCCTCACCCTCCACTCTAGAATCCAGTTTCTTAGATCTCAGTGTTAAGATCAGTGGAAACTTTTTAAAAAAGCAACATCAAGCTTTCTGCAGAAAAGAAGATTAGTTCTCTTTCTCTTAAACCAACGTTCACTGGTAGTTCTCAGGTGTTGAAAGAAATGAGCACTATTTATTTTCAGGAAGTGGGCAGATACAGGTGCTTGTAAAAGGAACCAGGCACTTCGGTTTCCTTCTCCCTTTCTGTTTCTGCCATCTTCTTGCTTCTTGGTGGGTTTTTTGTTTTGTTTTTGTGATACTAGGGATCAAAAGCCAGGAATGTTCTACTTTTGAGCTACAAGCCCAACTTAATTAAAAAAAAAATTATTTTGAGGCAGGATCTCACTAAGTTACTACCCAGGCTGGCCTCAAACTTTCAACCTTCTACCTCAGCCTCCCAAGTAGCTGGGATTACAGGAGTACATCATGGGCTGGCTTGATTCCCTTCTTAAAGGCTCCCTCTCATACCACCCCAAATGACTGAAACATAAAGAGTTATTTACTGTATTGTTGTCTTGACTCTGGTGAAATTGCATGGCAAATATTTCATTAATATTCTTCTCTCTATTCTGACTGTGATGTTAAATCTTGGAGTCAGGCTGGCCAATATTGTACAAGAAAATGGGCTGGGGTTGTGGCTCAGCAGTAGAGCACTCGCCTAGCCCATGTGCGGCCTGGGTTCGATCCTCAGCACCACGTAAAAATAAACACATTGTGTACAACTAAAGCAAATAAATAATTATTAAAAAAAAGTAAAAAGAAAATGGCTCTTCATAGCTGTGCACCTGTGCTTGGCACACTCACTCCCTAGTGTCTAGCTGATGCCAGATAAATATTTGCCGAAGGAATGAATGAAGAAGAGCCTAGGAGAAAAAACTGGAGATTTCTAAAATGGGAGAATTTTCCCCAAAACTCATCAAGAATTGACCGTTTAGTGTATTCTTTAGGCCTGGGGGTGTAGCTCAGTGATAAGTACTTACCTAGCATGTGCAAAGCCCTGGTTTTGATGCCCCACACTGCAAAAATAAACAAATAAAAGTACATTGTTTTTCTTTTTGCTTAGCTAGTTATTGGGGAAATAATTTAGATTAAAAACATATTAGAAGCTGGGCGCGGTGGCGCACGCCTGTAATCCCAGCACTTTGGGAGGCTGAGGCAGGAGGATCGCAAGTTCAAAGCCAGCCTCAGCAATAGAGAGGCACTTAGCAACTCAGTGAGACCCTGTCTCTAAATAAAATACAAAAAAAGGGCTGGGGATGTGGCCCAGTGGTTGAGTGCCCCTGAGTTCAATCCCTGGTACCAAAAAAAAAAAAAAAAAAAAAAACATATTAGAAACAGGGAACTTTAGGAGCCAGAACTTCTGTTGGACCCCAGATCTGCTAGGGTAATGGTCTCAATTTTTTAAAAATATTTATTTATTTGCTTTAGTTGTACACAATGCAATGCATTTATGTTTATGTGGTGCTGATGAGGATCAAACTCAGGCCGCGCACGTGCGAGGCGAGCGCTCTACCGCTGAGCCACAACCCCAGCCCTTTTTTTTTTTTTTTTTGGTACTGGGGATTGAACCCAGGGGTGCATAACCACTAAGCCACATCACAACCCTTTTTATATTTTATTTAGAGACAGTGTCTCACTGAGTTACTTAAGGCCTCACTAAGTTGCTGAGGCTGGCTTTGAACTCACAATCCTCCTGCCTCAGCCTCCCTAGCCACTGGGATTACAGGCATATGCCACCTTGCCCTGCATGGTCTCAATTTTTTAAGGTCAGTGGAAAGAAGAGATGGTCTTAGACTTGGCTCTACCTCCTTACAGGCTGAGAGCAGACATAGTTATTGGTTATTGTCTAGAAAAATTAAGTGATTGGGGTATGCTAGCTTCAAAAGTTTGAACGAGCCTGGCATGGAGCTGCACACCTGTAATGCCGGGGACTCAGGAGACTGAAGCAGGAGGATTGTAAGTTCAAGGTCAGCCTGGGCAATTCAGATTCTGTCTCCAAATAAAAATAAAAAGGGCTGGGGGTGTAGCTCAGTGGTACAGCACCCCTGTGTTCAATTCCCAGTACCATTAAACAACAACAACAACAAACAAACAAACAAAAAAACATTGTCATGAGGTGTTTGGGAGTTTGAGGTGTTGTGGTGTTTAGAACACTCAGACCTCCACTTTCTGTGCTGGGCTTGTGAGAGGTCAGAAATATTTGGTAAAATGTTCAAAGCATCCCTCCCAAACCCTGGCCGCTCTGAGGAGGTGGCTGCTTGGTGGAGCACGGCCTTTGAGGTCACACAGACCTAAGTGTAAATTCTGCCCATGTCCTGAGTCATCCAGCCTGATAAAGAGAAGTGGACACTGTGAGACAGGGGGAGTGTTAAACTACAAGGAAAACTTAAGACAATTGCATAAGTATTGGGGATTTTGTAGAATGGAGAGCTGTCCCTAAGCAGAGGACCATGGACACAGTGAGTGGCAAAGTTGCACAAACAATTCAGGTCTTAGAAAGCTTGGCAAGCCAGGCACAGTGGCGCACGCCTGTAATCCCAGCACTTGGGAGGCTGAGGCAGGAGGATCGAGAGTTCAAAGCCAGCCTCAGCAATGGGGAGGCACTTAGCAACTCACTGAAACCCTGTCTCTAAATAAAATACAAGAAAGGGCTGGGATGTTGCCCAGTGGTTAAGTACCCCTGAGTTCAATCCCCGGTACAAAAAAATAAAAGAAAAGAAAGAAAGAAAGCTTGGCATAGCCGATTGCTGGTCCCCAGACCTATCTGTTTCAGCTGATAGTATAATAGTATAATCCCAAATTCACCATCAAATTGTTTTGCTGATGATTCTGACCTACTTTTCTGGAAGTTTCAGGTCCTTCTTTAGGGGCCTTGACTACTTAAGATTTTATGCCTTCCCCGTTCAACATCATTCAGCAAGCAAGTTCAAGTGCACATGCTCAAGATACTGAAAATTCGAGGCAGGCACGGTGGCACACGCCTGTAATCCCAGCGCTTGGGAGGCTGAGACAGGAGGATCGCGAGTTCAAAGCCAGCCTCAGCAATGGTGAGGCACTTAGCAACTCAGTGAGACCCTATTTCTAATAAAATAGAAAAAAGAGCTGGGGATGTGGCCCAGTGGTCGAGTGCCCCTGAGTTCAATCCCCAGTACCAACAATAACAACAACAAAAAGAAACTAAAAATTCATTTAGTAAACTTCAGCACTATTGCTGGGTGCAGTGGTGCACACCTGTAATCCAAGCATCTTGGGAGGTTGAGGCAGGATGATCCCAAGTTCAATACCAGCCTCAGCAACTTAATGAGGTTCTAAGCAACTTAGTAAGATCCTGTCTCAAAATTAAAAAGGAGCTGGGGATGTAGCTTTGTGGTAAAACACCCTGGGTTCAATCCCCAGTACTAAAACAAAACAAAACAAACACACACTTTGGCACTATTGATACTTGTAGTTGGATCATTGTTTAGTAAGAGATACTGTCCTGTAGGAAAGCATTGTAGGATTTTAAAAAAATTTGGGGGGGGGGTACTAGGGATTGAACTCAGGGGCACTCGACCACTGGGCCACATCCCCAGCCTTGTTTTTGTATTTTATTAGAGACAGGGTCTTACTGAGTTGCTAAGTGCCTCACCATTGCTGGCTTAAACTTGTGATCCTCCTGCCTCAGCCTCCCAAGTGCTGGGATTACAGGTGTGCACCACCACGCCCAGCTTTTAAATATTTTTTTAGTTGTAGAGGGACACACAATATCTTTGTTTATTCATTTATTTTCTATGTGGTGCAGAGGATCGAACCAGTGCCTCACACATGCTAGACAAGCTCTCTGCCACTGAGCTACAGCCCCATCCCCTGTAGAATGTTCTACAACGTCCCTAGCCACTACCCACTAGATCCTTTAGTTGTAACAATCAGAAATGTCTCCAGACATCACCAATGTCCCTAGCCAACAAAATTGCCCCCAGTTGAGAATTACTGCCTCAGACAAGTTACCCTCCACAAAATCCACACAGAGTGTCCATGATGATTGCCATTAGTCTAGCCATCAAAACAACAACCAAAAAAAAAACAAAAAAACAAAAACAAAAAAAACCACTGTTGGTTTATGTGGAATTTTTCTTGTGTGTGTGTGTGTGGGGGGGGGTTATGTGGAATTTCTGAATGCTCCTCAGTGCTACCTTAGACTTGGGTAGTTCCTTCTCAGGGCACCAGGCCTTGCAGCGTTCTACCCCGAGCTTGTTCTGCCATGTTGCTTTGTATGAGGGAAGGAGTCATCAGGGCCAAGCAAATATGTCCCTGGAGTCTGTGCCTTCTCTCCTAGACACATTCTGGGTTCTCAGGACACCAAAGTTCCTTGCACAAAAGGATCAAGTCTACTTTCAAGGCTCCTTCTCTGGGTCATTTCTCTAGACTCTGGGCTATCCCACTAAGGAGGCCCAGCTGGAGCCACAAAGTCAATTCTTGGTAATGTAGACGGCTCTCAGATGGCTAGCCATACTTTTATTTTTGTTGTTGTTGTTGTTGTTTTTAGATATAAATGACAGTAGAGTGTATTTTGACATATCATACATACACGGACTATAACTTCTCATTCTTGTGATTGTACATTGACGTGGAGTTACACTGGTCATGTATTCGTATATGAGCATAGGGAAATTATGTCCAATTCATTCTACTGTCTTTCCTATTCCCATCTCTGCTCCCTTCCCTTCATTCCCCTTTGTCTAATCCAATGAACTTCTATTCTTTTCTCTCCCCTTTTGTGTGTTAGCATCCACATATCCGAGAGAACATACAGCCTTTGGTGTTTGGGGATTGGCTTATTTCACTTAGCATGATAGTTTCTAGTTCCATCCATTTATCAGCAAATGCCACAATTTCATTCTTCTTTATGGCTGAGTAATAGTCCATTGTGTATATACACCACATTTTCTTTTCTTTTTTTGGTACCAGAGATTGAACTCAGGGGCACTTGACCACTGGGCCACATCCCCAGCCCTTTTTTTTTGTATTTTTTTAGAGACAGGGTCTCACTGAGTTGCTAAGTACCTCGCCATTGCTAAGGCTGGCTTTGAACTCGCGATCCTCCTGCCTCAGCCTCCCAAGTGCTGGGATTACAGGTATGTGCCACAGCGCCCGGCTCACCACATTTTCTTTATCCATTTATCTGTTAAAGGGCAGGTAGGTTAGTTCTATAACATAGCTCTTGTGAATTGAGCTGCTATAAACATTGATGTGGCTGCATCATTATAGTATGCTGATTTTAAGTCCTTTGGATATATGCTGAGGAGTGGGATAACTGGGTCAAATGGCATTTGAAATTTTCTGAGGAATCTCCATACTGCTTTCCAGAATGGTTGCACCAATTTGCATTCCCACCAGCAATGTATGAGTGTACCTTTTCCACATCCTCACCAACATTTATTTTGTTTCATTTTTAAATATTTTTTTGGTTGTAGCTGGACATTTATTTTTATTTATTTATTTATTTTATTTATTTTTATGTGGTGCTGAGGATTGAACCCAGTGCCTCACACATGCTAGGCAAATGCTCTGCCACTGAGCTACAGCCCCAACCCCACCAACATTTATTGTTACTTGTATTCTTCTTCTTCTTTTTTTTTTTTTTTAACTCTTCTGTTCTCTGCTTATGAGAACACATTCTATTTTTATTAAAAAAATTTTAAGTTGTAGATGGACACAATACCTTTATTTTATTTGTTTTTATTTATTTATTTATTTTAAATATTTATTTATTTGCTTTAGCTGTACACAATGGGTTTATTAATACGTGGTGCTGAGGATTGAATCCAGGCCGCGCATGTGCCAGGCGAGTGCTCTGCCGCTGAGCCACAACCCCAGCCCCTTGTTCCTTGTATTCTTCTTCGTTTTTTTTTTTTTTTTTTTTTTTTTTTTTGGTACCGGGGATTGAACTCAGGGACACTTGACCACTGGGCCACATCCCCAGCCCTGTTTTTGTATTTTATTACAGACAGGGTCTCACTGAGTTGCTAAGTGCCTCGCCATTGCTGAGGCTGGCTTTGAACTCTCAATCCTCCTGCCTCAGCCTCCCAAGTGCTGGGATTACAGGCGTGCGCCACTGCGCCCGGCTTAAATTTACCTTTTATTTACTATCCGTCATTCAAAAATATTTCAAATACTTGGACTAGAACATATTTGTTGAGTATGTACTACATGCAGAACACTGTTCAAGGTGCCTGGAGTTAATCAATCAACATGGAGCTTACATTGCTTCCATGCCAATAGATGGATATGCAGCAGATAGTGTTTGCATAGTGTCCTGTCAGGTGAAGTTTTAGCTGAGTTTCATATTGGCAGGTTCTGTTAGATTTTTTTAGGTTCCTTCTTCCTTTTTCTCCATCCCTTTTTCATCATTCTTTCTTTTCTCCATTAAAGTATCAGTAAGTGTTTGGGTTTGGTTTCCTTTATTTATTTTTAATTATTTAATCACTTATTTGATTACTTATTTATTGGTACTAGGGATTGAACTCAGGGACACTTTACCACTAAGTTACATCCCCAGTCTTTTTTATCATTATTATTTTTTAAGTTGTCAATGGACCTTTATTTTATCTTTTTTTTTTTTTTAATATTTACTTATTTACTTTAGTTGTACACAATCCAATGCATTTTATGTTTACGTGGTGCTGAGGATCGAACCCGGGCCGTGCATGTGCGAGGCAAGCACTCTGCCGCTGAGCCACAACCCCAGCCCCTGGACCTTTATTTTATTTGTTTTTATGTGGTGTAAGGATCAAACCCACTGCCTCACATGTGCTAGGCAAGCGTTCTACCACTGAGCCACAATCCCAGCCCTCTTTTATATATATATATTTTTTGGTACCAGGGATTGAACTCAGGGGCACTCGACCACTGGGCCACACCCCCAGCCCTTTTTTGTATTTTATTAGAGACAGGGTCTCACTGAGTTGCTAAGTGCCTCGCCATTGCTGAGGCTGGCTTTGAACTCATGATCCTCTTGCCTCAGCCTCCCAAGAGCTGGGATTACAGGTGTGCGCCACCGCGCCCAGCCCTTGTATTCTTGATAATTGCCATTCTGACTGGAGTGAGATGAAATCTCAGTATAGTTTTAATATGCATTTCTCTAATTGGCTAGCCACACTGCTAGTCTTAGTTCCTACAAATGTTTGATGAGGGCTTGCCCCCCACCCCGCATGCCAGCAGCTCTCTAACCAAGCAACCTCTGAAGAGCTCAGTAGTAGCTCCACATCCTCTGTGTTCCTTCTCCACAGTCCCCAACCTGTGCAAAAGATGGTGATGCACACTATGCCCAGACAGGTGGCTGGAAGGGAAGAGATGAGATTCTGAATCTGTGCAAGCCCAGGGTGCACAGCTTTGCACCTCTCCACCCAGCACTAGCCTGTTATTGGTGAAACTCCCCAGAAAAACACTGGCAGTGTTTCTGCTAGCTCTTCTCCTCTGCTTGTCTCTAAGTGACAAATAATATCGCCCAGGTGAGGGACTCCATATCAAGCACAGCTTAGTGAGACAAGCGGATCCTCTCCTGGGTGGAATGAATCACTCTCTTAATTTTGAGCCTTCACAGCCTGTTACTCACACCTTGACTAACTGCTGGCCTATTTCATGACACCTTGCAGAGGTACTTGCAGAGGTAAACGCTACTAGAAAGAGCGCCTCCAAGGCCCAGCCACTGACTCATCGGGCTTCCCCAGTGGGCTAAAGGCAGGCCACACACACACACACACAGTGTGGGGCTCCAGCTCAGGCCTCACTCCCCAAATCAAGTCATTTTAATATTCAGGCTGGTTGAGACTAAAGTCATAGGGATTTATGAGAAAACCAGTCCAACCAGTTCCACCCTTCCTGCTTTGGCCTGTGCTCCAGGATCCTGGGGCACTTCTGTTTTGTCAACTTAATACCCTGCTGTCAGCACTCACTTCACACCAGCCTGGCAGAGCTTCTTCCTCTGGTAAAGACTTGGAGGTGAGGAAAAGGGAAGTTTTAGGAATTGTGTTATTAGTTCCCCAGGACTGCTGCAATAAAGTACCACAAACTCAGGAGCTTAAAACAATAGCTTTTGGAGCCGGGCGCGGTGGCGCACGCCTGTAATCCCAGCACTTTGGGAGGCTGAGGCAGGAGGATCGCGAGTTCGAAGCCAGCCTCAGCAATGGCGAGCACTTAGCAACTCAGTGAGACCCTGTCTCTAATAAAAATACAAAAAAGGGCTGGGCATGTGACCCACTGGTAGAGTGCCCCTGAGTTTACCCCCCAGTACCAAAAAAAAAAAAGAAACAATAGCTTTTTGTTTGTTTCTTTATTTGTCTTTTGGTAGCAGGGATTGAACCCAGGGGTGCTTTACCACGTTCCACATCCCCAGCCCTTTTTATAATTTATTTTGGGACAGGGTCTTGCTAAGTTACTTAGGGCCTCCCTAAGTTGCTCAGGCTGGCTTTGAACTCTCGATCCTCCTGTCTCAGCCTCCCTCGCTGCTGGGATTACAGGGGTGCGCCACCACACCCAGCAACAATAGCAGTTCTCTCATGGTTCTGGAGTCCTGAAGTCCAAGATCAGTGTTATCAGGCCCAGACTTCCTCTGAAGTCTCCAGGGGAGGAGCCTTCCTTGTCTCTTCCTAGCTTCTGAGGGTGTTCTTTGGCTTGCACGTCATTACACGGTGTGTTGTTCTTCTTCTTCTTTTTTTTTTTTTTTTAATATTTATTTATTTGCTTTAGTTGTACATAATGCAATGCATTTATGTTTACATGGTGCTGAGGATTGAACCCGGGCTGCGCATGTGCTAAGCGAGCCCTCTACCACTGAGCCACAACCCCAGCCCCAAGGCGTTGTTCTTGCATGTCTTCTCTGGATAGCTAAAATTCCTCTCTGTTTTGGAGGTGGTGGTCGTGGTGGTACTGGAGATTGAACCCAGGGCATGCTAGGCACATGGTCTCCCACTGAACTACTTCTATATCTCCCTCACAAGCATGTGCCACAGTGTCTGTGTCTGTCTCTTTTTATTTTTTGAAATGTATTTGTATTTTTTTATTTTTTTGAAATAGGGTCCCACTATGTTGTGTGTGTACTTGTTCTCCTATGCCGGGATCCAATAGAAAAACTAAAACAGACGTGTAGACAGAGGAGGCACCAATCAATAATAGTGAGGAGAGCATGGAGAAAAGGAGGAAATTCCAGGGACTATAAAAGAACAAGCTAGAACTCCCCCACTGAATTCCCAGCTCTGGGGTCCCGTCTCTTCAGAGAAGTCTATCTCTGTCACTTTTGCAGTAAACCTGCTGCTTGCTTGCTATCTGTGTGTTCTGTTCGTCAATTCTTTGCTGAGCAGAGACAACGAACGCAGCACTTTCAGATGGTAACACTTATATTCCCAGCTACTCCCTATTCTGGGTGATTGCAAATTTGAGATCAGACTGGGCAAGGTAGCCAGACCCTGTCTCAAAATTAAATTAAAGAAAGTAATGAAAGTCTCACTATGTTGTCCAGGATGACCTCAAACTCCTGGGCTTAAGCCTTAAACTCCTAAGGCATACACTACCAAGCCCAGCACCAACTCTGCAGAATTATGCTCTACAAATTCCAGCTGCTCTCCACCCCCAACTCTTAAATTCTGATCTCTCTTTTGAAATAGGGTCTCACTATGTTGTGTGTGTACTTGTGCTCAACTCAACAACCCCCGGGGCCCTACCTGTGTCAGGGTCTAGGATGTGCCTCCAGGCAGCTGGGACAGTCACAACTCTCACCTTGTTTCCTTTCTCTTAGGGATCAAAGACTGGTATAGCTGCTTATCCAATATCTAATAGCATTTTGTTTTATATTATTTCTCTGCTTTTTTTTTTCTGGTTGTTCATGGCAAGAGGATAAATCTGTTTCCTGTTGCTCCATTATGGCCAAAAATTAAAAATTCAGGATAAATGAAGCACCTCAATTTCTTCACCTATAAAACAGAACTTGCTGGAGATGGTGGCTCACACTTAGGATCTCAATTACTTGGGAGGTTAAGACAAGAGGAACACAAGTTTGAGGTCAGCCTGGAAAACTTAGCAAAACCCTGCTTCAGGGGCTGGGGTTGTGGCTCGGCGGTAGAGCACTCGCCTAGCATGTGTGCAACCCGGGTTCAATCCTAAGCACCACGTTAAAAAAAAAAAGAGGCATTGTGTACAACTAAAGCAAATAAATAAATATTTAAAAAAAAAAAAAGAACCTGTCTCAAAATAAAAATAAATAAATAAGAAGGGCTGGGAATGTAGATCAGTGGTAAAGCACCTCTAGGTTCAATGCCCAATACCAAAATTAAACAAAAAAAGAAAGAAAAGTTACTCCTCCTATCCCACTGCACCCCTCCCCTGTACCTTTTAATCTTTTTCACCCAACACCCCTCCCAAACAAAGCCCATGTTTCTTTTTCTTTTTTTCCCCCAGTGCTGGGGATTGAACCCAGGAATGGTCTACCTCTGAGTATATCTTCAGCTTTTAAAAAAATTTTATTTTCAGATGATCTTGCTATGGAACTGGGTACGTATTCAGTCCCCATTTTATTTTTTATTTTTTTTGGTACTGGGGATTGAACTCAGGGGAACTCAATCACTGAGCAACATCCCCAGCCCTATTTTGAAACAGGGTCTCACTGAGTTGCTTAGCATCTCGCCATTGCTGAGGCTGGCTTTGAACTCTCGATCCTCCTGTCTCAGCCTCCCAAGCTGCTGGGATTACAAGTATGCACCATCATGCCTGGCTTCAGTCCTCAGTTAAAAAAAAAAAAAAAAAAAAAGAAAGAAAGAAAGAAAAAAGAAAAATAGAGTCTCGCTAAATTGTCAAGGCTGGCTTGAATTTGTGATGCTCCTGCTTTAGCCTTCCCATGTACCTGGGATTACAGGCATGTGCCACCATGCCTGGCCTATAGGAATAATTCTTCTTTTTCTTTTTCTCCTTCTCCTTCTCCTCCTCTTCCTCCTCCTTCTTCTTCTACTGGGGATATACTCAGAGGTATATGCTGAGTATATCCTAGGGGGCTTTACCACTGAGCTATATTCCCAGCGCTTTTTATTTTTTATTTTGAGACAGGGTTTTGCTAAATTGCTGAGGCTAGACTTGAACTTGTGATCCTCTTGCCTCAGCCTCCTGAGTTGCTGGGATTACAGGTGTGTGCCACTGCACCTGGCCTAATAGGAAATTTTTTTTTTTTTTTTTTTGGCACTGGGGATTGAACTCAGGGGCACTCAACCACTAGGCCACATCCCCAGCCCTTTTTTTGTGTGTGTGTTTTATTAGAGACAGGGTCTCACTGAGTTGCTAAGTGCCTCGCCATTGCTGAGGCTGGCTTTGAACTTGCAATCCTCCTGCCTCAGCCTCCCAAGTGCTGGGATTATAGGCATGCGTCACCGCAACCGGCTTAGGAATTCTTGATAAATATTAGACTCTTCTTTTATTTCACTACCCTCCTGGATACCTGGTACCTCAAAGGAGACAGATTATAATAGGTGTTAGGACAGAAAGCTCAAAGAAATCTCCAAGACAGAGTCTCATGTTCAAAAGCAAAGTTTAATGACAGGGAAAGCCTTCCAGACTGCCCAGTAAGGGTGGCACAGCAGATGGAGTTATCTTAATAGGGTTTTTATATTTTTTTAAACAGGGAATAAGAGCAAATTAGACATAGCCTTGAGTGTAGCAGCTAGAATTGACCTTGACTGCAGGTGGCTAGGGAATAACAGAACTTTGTATTTAGGAACCTTGGGGTGGGGGGGCTATGGGAACAGGGTATTTTAAGTTTTTTTTTATTTTGGGGGGGGGGCTATTGGGGATTGAACTCAGGGGCACTCAACTACTGGGCCATCCCCAGCCCTTTTTTGTATTTGATTTAGAGATAGAGTCTCACTGAGTTGCTTATCATCTCGCTGTTGCTGAGGCTGGCTTTGAACTTGCGAGTCTCCTGTCTCAGCCTCCTGAGCTGCTGTGATTACAGGCGTGCACCACCATGCCTAGCTTAAGTTTCTTTTTCTTGTTAGTTTATAAGCCCTGGCCCTGGGCCAAGAGGCAGTTCTAGAACCAAAATGGAGTCACTAATGTTCAGGATGTCCCGTGATTCCCCCCTTTTTGTTTTATTATGACAGAGGCTGAAGGTCAGTCTGGGAAGGGGCGGTGGTCTCTGGCCAGGGAAGGGGGTTCATGGGGTTTAAGTTTTCTTTAATTTCCGGGTGTGGTTGTTCTGTGATCCTCTGGGTGTCTTTCAGGTTGGAGTCTCCTGTGGCTACCCAGGACCATTGGTTGACTGTTGGATTGGTGAAGATCTTTATCCGGTTCATCAGGAAGTTTTGGAGACCGTTGAAAATGTAGGGACCTATAAGAAGTACTAAGAGAATCATTAGTAAAGGCCTGATGAGGGGGCTATCCAGGGCCAGGAGTGCCCAAGGAGCCCCACAATAGATACCAGAATTTATATTAAAATATCCAGCCGTAGCCGGGCGCGGTGGCGCACGCCTGTAATCCCAGAACTTTGGGAGGCTGAGGCAGGAGGATCATGAGTTCAAAGCCAGCCTCAGCAATGGCGAGGCACTTAGCAACTCAGTGAGACCCTGTCTCTAAATAAAATACAAAAAAGGGCTGGGGATGTGGCCCAGTGGTCGAGTACCCCTGAGTTCAATCCCCGGTACCATAAAAAAAAAAAAAAAAAAAAAAATCCAGCCGTGTGCTGTTACAGCCTTATTAGAGTCCACAGGGACCTGTGTGGTTTGTCCCCCACCTGATTTTCTAGCCTCTTCTTCTCAGTCTTCTTGCCACTCATTGGCCTGATGTCATGTTCTCAAAGATGCTACTACACATATTGATTTTTATCTTTCTCCTGTGTCTGTATGATAACGAACCACCATTTTGATCACAATATCTAGGTTGTTTTGATTTCTGTTTTTACCCAAAGTCCATGGGACTTGATATGGCTTAGGTCCCAGTGGTAATTCAAGTAAACTATTAAGCCTTGGTCCTTAAACTAACCTTGGAGTGAGTCCCTCCATACCACAGAATTCACAGTGTTTTAACTTGCCTTTTTAACTCAATGGGGATTATCTTACTGAATGAGGATTATCATATTGCAGAATGCAAGTTTCACAAAATGGCCCTAGGATTATCAAATCAAAATGGCCGTGTTCTGTGGTGCACACCTGTAATCCCAGCGGCTCTGGAAGCTAAGGCAGGAGGATAGTGAGTTCAAAGCCAGCCTCAGCAATTTAGTGAGGCTGTAAGCAACTTAGCAAGACCCTGTCTCTAAATAAAATATAAAAAAGGGCTGGGGGGGGGGGGGGGGGCTGGGGTTGTGGCTCAGCGACAGAGCGCTTGCCTCGCACGTGCGCGGCCCGGGTTCAATCCTCAGCACCACGTAAACATAAATGCATTGCATTGTGTACAACTAAAGTAAATAAATAAATATTTTAAAAAATTAAAAAAAAAAGGGCTGGGGGTGTGGCTCAGGGGTTAAGCACCCTTGAGTTCAACCCCTGGTACCAAGAAAGAAAGAAGAGAGAGAGAGAGAGAGAGAGAGAGAGAGAGAGAGAGAGAGAGAAAGAAAGAAAGAAAGAAAGAAAGAAAGAAAGAAAGAAAGTTGTCCATAAAACTCAGATTAATGGCCATGACAGATGTTGGACAAGTCTGTTTAACAGAGGCCTGGATGTTCCTTCCAGGTGGCTTGTTTCCCGATGGAATGAAGAGTCCATATCTTCTCTACCTCTTGTCTACCTTCAGGGCTCCTGCAGGAGGTTATGAGACAGGGTCCATAAGTGGCTTTGAGTTCCTGGTGAGAGCCAGTACCTATATAAACACCACACGCAGAAGTGTGTAATGGGAATGCGTGACAAGGTCTGACGTGATCCTTCTCCTGTGCAGTGTCGCTCCATGGAATGGGACTTTTGAAACAGCCCATTCAAGTCCATGAGAAAAAACATGGAAAGGGAAAGCTGTCCTGAAAGAAGTGGGTTGGAACCAGCAGCCAAAGGAATCTGAGTTCTGGGGAGTTATCTGTGCCACAAATTGAAGCATCACAGACCTTGGCCCCCTCAAAGCTCATGGAAATAGAGAAAACCTTGAGTTAGAGCTGAGGTAAGCTCCACAAGGGATCAGGGGTTCTTTTTTTTTTCCCCAAGTACTTAATGTTTATTTACCTGTGAATGTTGAGACATTATGCAATGATCCTGACAGACGTGAAGTTCAGACTCCAAGCATCATGTGGACAGTTTCATGTAACATCTTGAGCAGCAGAAACACCCACCACCCTGAAAAGATTTATTGCATGAACTGTACTGAAATATTTAATTATCTCAGTCTTAAATTTATATTAGGAAGGAGGACATATGGATACCTTCAATTTGCAGATTAGAAACTATTTTGAAAATACATTTTTTAACACATTGAAGTTAACATTATCAGATATCATTAATCATTCTTAGGATACCTTCAGATGTAACTTTTTAATAAAAACAGTAAGCATCAATGCAGAGATGGATCATATACTTTAGGCATGTACTGGATAGTTCTAATACTAGTGCTGATAATATCATCTACCTTTTATCTAACAACTAAATATTTTCCTGAAAATGTTACCACTAAGCAAGATCCTGTTCATTGCAAAAATTTTTTTCATCATTTTATGGTAAAATTGTGATATGTTCTATTCCAATTGAAATACCAAATTAACTTGCAAAGACACACCACATGCTACCTCATTAATAAAAATATTGTGCATTAGAGTATAAATAATAAAATTGATAATATATCACATTATGTGAATGACAAAACATACTTAAAATGAAAGAAATTAACTTTTTATTTATTTATTTATTTTTTGGAATTTAACCAATTTTATTCCTGAATAAATTTGAAGATTACATAACATCATTAAGAAATTAACTATTTAATCTGCAATAAAGAAAAGAGGGCAAAGTCAGTGGTGGCAATCTCTGCAGGAAGAATACAAGGATAAATTCTTTGAAAGGTGGTGATCAGTCAGCTTTTAGGCTGAAAGCCTTTTGGACTCATTGTAGTTGTCTTCAAACTTAAAGTTCTGGAACAGTTAAATAGTCTTAGGTCCAAATAAAGGTTATGAAAAAACTGATGGTGTCCCATTTCCTTCTAGTGCTCTCTCTCTTCAAATGATGGATTGTTGACATTTGACCTTCAGTAGTACAACAGGATGGATAATTGTGTTTGGTGAATATCTAGTGTTTCCTTATATTTTTATAACCCTAATCCATGTAACAAAATTGTTGCATTAGTGTAGAATCCAATCCTCGTAAATAACACAAAAGCAAGTGTGAAAGTTGCTCTTTCTCTGCTCTGTCTTGAGCTCCTTTGCTTTTTTCTTATTGAATACCTCTGATTACTGGTGATGAGTTCTGCTCCCTCCAGTGTTGCAGCATGACATAAGAGAAGCACACCAAGGCAAGCATATAATTCAGGGTTCATATGCTTTAAAAGGGGTAACACAGACTTCTCCCAGGAGGGAGAAGGGGCCCATAGCTGGTATCCTGGTATCCCCGATCATGGGTCCTTAGCCCATCATCTTAGAGCTTAGCCCCTCAGAACTTAGCCCAGTGTGGTCGGTAAAGGAGCGGCTCAAGAGAGATGCTCCACAGCAAAGTCATCAGGGGAGAGTCCAGTGCTTGTAACAGACACCAGAGAAAGCAGCCTCGGCCATGAGGCCACGGAGCCCACTGTGAAGGGAAGTGCTTGGCAGGGGGCTGCCTACCCAGCCTGGCTGGCTGTGTTCCTGCCCTGTGTTATCTGATCAGAGTCACCGTCCAGGTGGCCTAGTCTCCTCCACTCAAACGTCTCTCTCCGAAAGCTCAGAGCCAGCCTTTAGAATTACATTGCTTGAAGTTGTCACAGGTGAGTGGAAGCCCAAGTTCCAAGCCTGGATTTTTTGTGTCTCAACCAGAGAAAATGTAAAGTCAGATATGAAAAGGAAAGCAAGAGAATGTTATTACCAGTGAAGGTAAAACTCAAGCAAAGAGCACTCTCCAGAAAGAAAGAATGGGTTGAGCCGGGCACGGTGGCACACGCCTGTAATCCCAGCACTTGGGAGGCTGAGGCAGGAGGATCGCGAGTTCAAAGCCAGCCTCAGCAATGGCGAGGCACTTAGCAACTCAGTGAGACCCTGTCTCTAAATAAAATACAAAAAAGGGCTGGGGATGTGGCCCAGTGGTCGAGTGCCCCTGAGTTCAATCCCTGGTACCAAAAAGAAAGAAGAAAGAAAGAAAGTATGGGTCATCTCTGAGCAGAGAACGAAGGAAACAAAGTAATGTTACTTCCCAATTTATTACTGTTTGATGTTTACCAGGAGAACTGGGGTCCACCTTCTGAGGTATTTATCAATCAGGCATTCACTACTCCTTCAGGTTGGTGTGTGTGTGGCAGGGGAGTTTTTGATCCTACTTGGTCCTTTCTGGAATTGTCATGGCAACCTTCCCACTCAGGAGTTTTATCTACAAGTCAATTCCATGTTAATGCGGGCGGTGGGGTCACCCACATTAGGGGTCATCCACAAAGTTTGATCAGGCAGACTTCATCTCAGTGCGCCTGTGCTGCTAATGAAAGTTCCCTTCGGAAATACATGGAGAAACCTATGGCCGTAAATCCTCACTGTACACTGATTCTGTAGACCCTGCCAGGAGGTAGCCCCCCTTGATCTTTCCTTCTTGGTATATTTCTTAGTTGGCTCCCTTTGTTTCCACCTGTTTATTTTCAGAGTTAATACACCTTTTGTTTTTCTACAAGTTACTCAAAATTATTCACTAAACTTAAAGGCAAATTAAAGAAACCTGATTAGCTTTCCCTTGTTAAAGGGGAAGTTTCTCATCATGAATGGTGAATGAATATTTTTTTTTTTTTTTTTTTTTTTTTTTTTTTTTTGTGGTGCTGGGGATTGAACCCAGGACCTTGTGTATGTGAGGCAAGCACTCTACCAACTGAGCTATATCCGCAGCCCTAAATTTTCTTTTTCCCCTACTAAGTCTCCTAGTTAAGAACCACCTCCTTCCAGATGAGATGCAGAAGTAAAATGTGAGGAAAGCAGGCTGGGTGGAAGTGACTTTAGGTTCTGTCCAAGACCAGTGAAGCAGCTCTGGTTCCCAGGACAGTGGGGAAGGCAGAGGCAGGGACAAGGAGGCCTCATAGCTTCCCTACACCAGCAGGTAGCTTGTGCTTACACTGTGGGTTTGAGACAGAGTGAAGGACAATGCTCCACACAGGAAATCCTCTGGCACCCATAAGGCAAATTCACACCGGTTTGGTTCTGGGCGTGGTCAGGTAGGAGTTTGGAAGCTGTGATGTCAGTACCAAGGAGAGCTGGGTGCAGAGCTGGGAGACAAGGCCTCAAGTTAGAGCTGCTGGTGCTTCAGGTATTGTTAGGGTGTCCAGTTGGGGTCCAGGTCCTTGATGGCCGGACAAAGAACTGAGCAAGACAGGCAGAAGTCACAGGCCAAGTACAGGTTTACTGAAGGGAGAGGTGAATGTAGCACTCCGTAAGGTAGAGCAGAGTGGGCAGAAAGAAAGAGAGAGAGAGAAGCTCAAGGCCCTGATGTCTGGAAATTCTTGTCTTATATGCTGAACTGTAAGGTGTTCTCTTCCCTAAACCAACCTGATTTACTGTCCACTTTACCCTCACTTTACCCCCATTGGTTATTTTAGAATACTGAACATGTGACGCGAGTTATCATGGGTGGTAAGTCCTCAGTAGTGGGAGTTGTCATGGTAAATGAGACTTACCAGGAACAAGGACATGATGACTTATCTCCCTGTCTTGTCCTCTAGCGACATTTTTTCTTGTACCCTGTTTCTGCCATCTTGGTGTCCCTGAACTGCCTAGCACAGGGACCAGGACTCAGACAGTACTGGCTTGACCTGCCTTCAAGGTAGAATTGACGGCAGGTATGCTAGGAAGGCCCCCACTTCCTGAAATGTTTTCCTTACCTGCCCACTGATGCCTGACGTTCCTTTTAACAGGGAACAAAGGATAGGAACAAAGGCTTGCACTCCAGAGTGAAGGCAGACTTAAGATGGAAAGGGAAGAGAGATTCAAATGAGGTGTGGGCGGGAATGATGTGTTCATTGGTTATATGTAATTTTGCTCAAGGCCATCCCAATGAGGAAATCTGGATCTTCCTCCTTACACTGGTGACAGAATCATTTCAGAATGACTAAGCTTTCCTAGTTTTAGGAAGCATGGGAGAGCAAGGTCTTTCTTCTAAGCGAGATAATGAAGTGGGTGGGAGTGACCTAGGGCTCAAATTCTTGATTTAAAACCTTTCACAGGGCTCAAATTGCTGCCCTGAAATGCAGTACTGCCCTCTGCTGGTCTCAGTGTGGTATAGCTCATTAAACAAACAAACAAACAAAAAACCCTGGAGGATGACTCTCAAAGTCCTTTCCCCTCATTTGAGAAAGACAGGAATGGATTCTAGACATGAAGTGGGAAACAAATAAAATATGAAATTATTTTTCAACCACCACATCCCCTCAGAAAACATCCCTTGATGTCTTTTTTATTTTGGACCTAGTGATTGAACCCAGGGGCACTTTATCATTGAGACACATCCCCAGCCCTTTTTATTTTTTATCTTGAGACAGGTCTTGCTAAATTGCTTAGGGTGTTGCTAAGTTGCTGAGGCTGGCCTTGAACTTGCCATCTTCCATCCTCAGACCCTGTGACTGCTCCCTCGGTGCCTGTGCTTTGGAATTTAAACAGCCAGTGCTTAACAAAGGCTCCAAGTTGCATCCACCTACCCGATGATTACAGGAACTTGGCTCTCTCCCAAAGCCTTCCTAAGAGATTCTGGAGTGTTCTCAGGGGATAGAGGTTCATGGTTTGGGGCTACAGGCACCATGAAGAGTCTGCCATGTTCTTGCTGCTTCCTAGCCCTTTGGAAGGGCATTTCCTGTTACTCTACTGACCCTGGTACTGCCAGAGCAGGAATCTGCCACATTCACCAACCCTGCTAGTGAAGGTTTCTATAAAAGGGGCCCAGCAGAGATTTGGAATTTATTCAGATAGAAAGAAGACCAAATAACTCAAGTGAGTTGCTCTCAGTTGTCTGGTGTTCTAAAATTTGGGTGAAAAAAAAAAAAAAAAAAAAAAAAGAAAGAAAAGAAAAGAAACAAACCTACCATACTTAGGGACTTCTTTTATTCTTGTGAAACTGGGTCTCTATAAGTTGATTCTGAAATCAGAGTGGAAACCCTAATAGTACTTCTTTCTATTCCTTTATTTATTTATTTATTTTTTTTTGTGGTACCAGGGATTGAACTCAGGGGCACTCAACCACTGGGCCACATCCCCGGCCCTTTTTTATATTTTATTTAGAGACAGGGTCTCACTGAGTTGCTAAGTGCCTCGCCATTGCTGAGGCTGGCTTTGAACTCGCGATCCTCCTGCCTCAGCCTCCCAAAGTGCTGGGATTACAGGCGTGCACCACCGCGCCCAGCTTCTTTCTATTCCTTTAAAAGTCTCAATATCTGTTTTCATCGTAGTCAGAGGCCTTTAAAACCTTCCATAATGAAGTGTGGGGTCCCTATTCATCAAATTCCTTAGGATGAGAAATGGAGCCCAAAGGAGAAGATGTTCTCAACACAACTCTTCGATAATCAGTGGTATTAAAACCCTTCAATAATCAGTGGTATTAAGTGTAAGGGTTAAACTTCACCTTGGGGAGAAGATGGAAGATGTCTGGGTTTATGGATCTTTGGGCACAACAGGAAACATGAAGCATATGTCTGAATTTAGAGACTGACAAATGAAAGTGTACCTGGCATTTAGGACCAAAATCAAATGCATGTTACTTTTTTGACACAAACCAGAGTCCCAAGACCCTGAGGTGCTTTGTAGCATCTGGAAGAAGCTGATGAGCTGAGTCTGAGGATGCTCAAGGATTGCTCCTTAGACCTTCATTCATGTTTATACTGCTGCAGAGGGAAGTTTTACACCTCTCCTAGTGCCAGTGTAAAGATGCAACTCGGCTCTGCTAGGAGCTCCTGGAAAAGCAAGAGACTTTGTGGAGAACCTAAACTGTAAGTAGTTTGCATGGAAAGTTGTAGACAAGCTCAGTGTCATGGGCATGCAACCAGTGCAGTTGCACAGGGCCCAGGCACAGAAGGGTTCTGTGCTCAAAAGAGGCCTGCCTGGGAGTTTAATGCTTTGTGAGAACTGTCTTGGAATTCTTAATATTTTTACCTACGCATTTATGTTTTGTAAGTGAAGTCTGAGGGGACAATGAAGCATGCGTTGGGGACTTGGAGCCTCAACTCATGCATGATCTGCCTCTTGCTAGCTCCCTGCCTCCTTGGGCCATCTGCCAGTTGCTTGTTGCCTACTCCTGGTTCCTTGACTAGCTTCCCCTTCCCTGCCCTTGCCCTAAAACTGCTGCCATCGTCCACCCTCACTAGGGGCCTGGATGTGGGTGTTAGTGCAAAAAGATGGGGACTAAGGCAAACTTGACAAATCAGCTCAGCGCTTTATTCAGGAACAAAGTTTCACACAGGAGCATGGATGCAGGGACGAAATGACACCGTGGTGGGACCTACTTTCTTGGTGGGAAATGAGCCCCCAATCAAAGAAAGGGCCTGCGCTTATATAGGTTATTTTGAGAAGTGATCTAGTGAGCATGTCAATTTTCTTTGGGCACCCAGGAATTTGGAGTTTTCTCTATCAATCAGTGAAGGGGTCAGTTTTAGTGCTCAGGAATTTCGGGTCTGCTTTATGGGACAAAATGGGAGGGAGTCTAGGGTCAGTGGTCAGTTTCTGGGATTTATCTTACAAGACCAGATGGAGGGCCTGGGGTCAGTGGTTGGTATCTGGAAAGGATTTGTTTTCAGAAGGATTAATGCTTTGGCCTCTTCCCAGACATTGCCATTCCAGGTTTGATGGACACCTCTTCCCCAGGGTTTGTTCTGTCACCAGGAAAGAATGTATTGGGAAAGGATCAATGCTCTCAATGTATGGCTTCACTCCCCTTTTCCCAGGTCTCACTACTTTTGAGATTTGTCATTTGCCATATTTAATAGTGGGCACAGGGAGAATTGGGTTGGGCACGTGTCCCCTGCCACATCTCAAGGAGAGGTATGTCGGCAATGGTGGTGGGCAACAGCAGGCACGAGCCCCTTATGCATCCCTGATCTAGGTGCTGAGACTGGGCTGCAATGGAGATTTAATCTCCTGGGCATCCCCTCTCAGCGTAGGAGCTGCAGGCCCATGGAGGGGGAACTGACATCCCCAACTCTGGCTGAAGCATAGCACGTCAGTTTGGTGACTGGCCAGAGGAGGAATCCTGGGCTGGTGGACTAGGCTGTGTCTGCAGTCACAGGTCAACCTGCTTCCCATTCCCAGCCCCCCAGTGCCTGTGAGGCTCTCACTCGCTCTACAAATATCCCTGGGCCTGAGGAAGCCTGTCATTAAATAGCAAATAAGAAACTCAGGAGAAAGCAAAAGACTATAGAAGGGAAGAAAAGCTTTCATGGTAACTTCTCCCCTGCACTTTGGACGAGGGGCCTCATATTTTCATTCCGAGCAGGGACTCATAAATTAGGTAGCGGGCCCTGACTGTAGCATAGGGTGAAACTTTCCAATTCTGTTTGTGTGACATCTGAAGTTATGGACTCTCGTTATAGATGTTTTATCAACTTTTCATGAGTACAGATGAAAAACTTTAGGGACTATGGGTATGGGGAGCACAGAGGGAGCCACAGACAACCGGTGACAATGTGTGAGAGTGGGCCTGTAACAGTGGATCTGTAAATATTTGCTGAATGTGTTGATGAATAAAAGAATGAATGAATAAAACAACAAACTAAGGTACATGGTGGCTGGGGTGTAACTCAGTGGTGGAGCACTTGCCTAGCATGCATAAGACCCTGGATTTGATCCCCAGCACTAAAGAAAAAAGGGAGTAAACAAGGGCACACATGTAATCCCAGCAAGTCAGGAGGCTGAGGCAGGAGGATCACAAATTCAAGGTCAGCCTCAGTAATTTAGTGAGACCCTAAGCAATGTAGCAAGACCCTGTCTCAAAATAAGAAATAAAAAGGGAGTCAGGTGTGGTGGCACATGCCTGTAATCCCAGCGATTTGGGAGGCTGAGGAAGGAGGATTGCGAGTTCAAAGCCAGTCTCAGCAATGGTGAGGCTCTAAGCAACTCAGTGAGACCCTGTCTCTAATAGAATACAAAATAGGTCTGGGGATGTGGCCCAGTGGTTGAGTGTCCCTGAGTTCAATCCCTGGTACCAAAACAAACAAACAAACAAACAAATAAATAAAAAGGGCTGGGGATGTGGCTTAGTGGTAAAGTGCCCCTGGAGTTAATCCCATCCACCCACCCCCAAAAAGAAAGAAAATGGATTGAGAAATGTGTGACAGGCTCAAAATATAACCCCCAAGGCCACCCTGCAGTTATTTGCCTCAGAACAAGAGGCAGAGGCTGAGCAGGAAGACTCTGTGGCCCACGGGAGCCTTTGGGCCTGCGGGGAAGACGGCTCCTGCAGTCTCTGTAGCGGTGCTCTCAGGCCGGCCAGTGTCCTGGGGCTGGTAAGCTCTCCTGTCCACTCTAGCCAGTCTGCTTGCTGCTTGAGTGCTGGCAGGAGGCTCAGGGGTAGCACCTTTCTCACTAGGAAAAGACAGGAACCTTCAGAGGGAATTTCCCCTTCGGGGAGGAAATACTAGCACATTATGAATCTCTGTTGATTTGTGTTTAAAAATTTCAAGGCAAAATAATGCAAAATTGCCCATAGCATAGCAAATGTGGCTGATATTTAACATGAATGCCCTTCAGTACCCGCTGACCTCACTCCTTCCTTGCCTGCCTGATGCCTCTCAGCTGGTCTCTACCTTCTCCCTGAAGCCCTCTGCATCTGCTTTGACTCCTTGAGCTTATTATTATTATTGTTATTATTATTATCATTATTGATATTGGGGGGATTGCTTTACCACTAAATCACATTCCCGGTCCTTTTTATTTTTTATTTTGAAAGAGGGTCTCTCTAAGTTGCTTAGGGCCTCGATAAATTGCAGAGGCCAGCCTTGAACTCATGATCCTCCTGCCTTAGCCTCCTGACTTGCTGAGATTATAGGTATGTGCCACCCGGCCCCACTTTATGAATTCAACACATAGATTTTGAATATCTAGCATGTGCCAGAAATTGTTCTAGATAGTAAGGATGTATCAGTGAACCAAACAGATGAGCCAGGTGTAGTGGTACTCACCTGTAATCCCACAGATTTGGGAGGCTGAGGCAAGTGGACCCCATGTTCAGGGCCACCTTCCGCAACTTAGACCCTTAGCAAAACAGTGAGACCTTGTCTCACAGTAAAAAAGGGCTAGGGATGTGGCTCAGTGGTAAAGTACCCCTGGGCTCCATCCCTGGTACAAAAAGAAAAAAAAAAAAAAAAAAAAAAGTCAATCTGCAGGGCTTGATCTCCCTTCTTTGAGGGCTTTGTTCAAGTGTCACTTCATCAATGAACCCTTTCCTGAGTGTCCTGTAGAATATTCCAAATCTCTTCCTCCTGCAATCCAATCCCTATTCCACCCCCCAAAATTTATTTTCTTCCTAAGTATTATCCCCATCAGGCATGTTGAATATTGTAACTTTTTATTTACTGTCTGTGGGTTTTTTTTTTTTTTTTTTTTTTTTTTGGTACTGGGCACTTTACCATTAAGCCACATCCCCATTCCTTTTATTTTATTTATTTAATTTTTAGTTGTAGTTGGACACGATACCTTTATTTTATTTATTTATTTTTTACGTGGTGCTAAGGATCGAACCCAGGGCCGTGCACATGCTAGGCGAGAGCTCTACTGCTGAGCCACGACCCCAGCCCCCCCATTCCTTTTATTTATTTATTTATTTATTTATTTATTTATTGAGACAGGGTCCCTAAGTTGCTGCAGCTGGCCTTGAACACGGGATCCTCCTGCCTCAGCCTCTAGAGTCACTGGGATTACAGGTGAGTGCCACCACACCCGGCTCATCTCTTTGGGTCACTGATACATCCTTACTACCTAAAACAATTCCTGGCAGGTGATAGATACTAAAAACATTACATGTTGAATTCATTAAAGAACATGTTCAACTGGTTCTTATTTGCTTCTGTCAGAGTCTTGCTGCATGATTTGTGGCCCTCCAAGGCTGCTTCTCCTGTCTGGGTCAGAGAGAAGGAGGTGGTGACTTGGGAAAAAAGGACTCATTTCTATCTAACAATTGGTTCAGTTGCCACTTGAATTCGTGGGTAGCAATAATGACTCACTGTCACCATAACCGATGCACACTGGTTCTCCAGGCCTGGTACCTCAGCTATTTAGGGCCTGTGCTGGTAGGGAGGCCAGAGTCACATGTCCCCTTCCTGGGTAGGTTATGGCACTTGGCTCGGTTTCACAGCCCAGCAAGGGCAGAGAGGACACGGAGACGATGAACCAAGCGAGGTTGGGGTGGTGCAAATGCCAGCTTTGGTCACTTAAGGCTTTCCTTTTGTTACTACCAAATAGTCTCCTGCTCCACCTAAGAAGGAACCAGGGGACCAGGAGGCCTGTTCTCTATTGTCGAACAAGTGAATTAATTATTAGATAGCAATGAATCCCTATTCTCCAAGTCACCCCCTTATGCTCTCTGACCTAGGAGAAGAGGCCTTCCGGAGCCAGGAACCATGAAGCGAGACTTGAGCTGAAGTGAAAAAGAACCTGCTGAGCTTGTTCCTTAATGAATTCAACACATAGTTTTCGAGCATCTATTATGTACCAGGAATTGTTCTAGATAGTACAGATGTATCCGTGAACAAAACACTCTTTATGGAGTGTCCTTTCTAGTGGGGAAAGGCAGACAGTAAACAAAAAGGAAGTCCAGTATTTAATAGGCCTTCTGTTCTGCTGGTCAGTTATCGGCCAGAGCATGGCGTAGCCAACTAGGGAAGGTGCTGCATGTTTCAGAGAGATTGGGTAGGTCTCTGTGGAGGCAGTGGCTTTCAGGGAGGCTCAGCTATGAGGGGAGCAATTTGGCTGTGAGGAGACCACAGGAAAAACATTTCAAGTGTCGGGCGCAGTGGTGCACACCTGTAACCCCAGCAGATCAGGAGTTTGAGGCAGGAGGATCTCAAGTTCAAAGCTAGCCTCAGCAATTTAGGGAGGCCCTAAGTAACTCTGTGAGACCTTGTCTCTAAATAAAATACAAAAAAGGGCTGGGGGTGTGGCTCAGTGGTTGAGTGCCCCTGAGTTCAATTCCTGGTACAAAAAAAAAAAAAAAAGAAAGAAAGAAAGAAAAAAAAAGAAGATTTTAAATGGGAGGAGCAGCCAGTGCAGAGGCCACCCGCATAGACCTTGAGGAGCAGTGGGCTCTGGGAGTAGAGGAGGGTGGATCTGAGGGGAAGAAGGAAAGGGGTACCAGATGGAGGGACATGAGCCAAGGAGACAGTGCTCAGTCAGTGAGAGGGCTGTGGCAGTTTCTAGGAATGGGAGATACAGGTTTGAACTACATGTAATAGATGTTGAGTTAAGCAGGACAGTGCAGGGGCTCTTGGCCTGACAGCCACAGAAGGATTTCAGGAATCCCTCAGCCACCCCCCCCCCCCCCATATTTGAATGTACAATTGTATATTGTTTGCACGTGTTCATTTTTTTAAGGAAGTGTCCATAATTTTCAGCTAGTTTCTTTCTTTCTTTTCTTTCTTTACCAGGGATTAAACCCGCAGGCACTTAACCACTAAAGCCACATCCCCAGCCCTTTTTATTTTTTTTTTTATTTTGAGACAGGGTCTCACTAAGTTGTGTAGGGCCTTACTAAATTGCGGAGGCTGGCTTTGCACTTGCTATCCTCCTACCTCAGCCTCCTAAGCTGCTGGGATCACAGGCGTGCACCATTGTGTTCAGCTCGGCTAATTTTCAAAGCTGATATAGCGGACATTGCCTGCCCACCTCCGTATCTACCCCTTCTTCACACAGCCCACACATACCTGGGGAGGCCCCTGGGGAGCACAGCTGGTCAGCATATTTCCATTCCCCTGAATACAGTCACTACTTTGCCTGGGGACCTGGGCCTTGAGCCATTCAATCAGAGAGACTCTGGAGGTCTAATTCCTCTTCTTCCTGGAGACATGACTGGCCTGACTGAGCTACCAGGTTGGGGATGTACTCAGCACAGGAAGGAGGGCAGATTCCAGGGGACCATAGAGGAGAGGAGCCAGCCCTGGATTAAGGCCACTTTGCAAGGCAAAGCTCTGCATGCGTTTCAGAGCAACTGGTACTAATGTAGAGACTCAAAAAAAAGAAAAGTGACCACTCTGTATCTGTGCATTTATATATATATATCTCCAAAGCCTTTGCTTACAAACTTCTACCTTTCAAGTATGCAGGTGCCCCAAAGCCATAAGCTAGAACAAAAGCATGTCACCTCTGCCTTTTCAGTCACTGACTCCCAAGAGTGTGGCCATATGACTAGCTGGCGTTTTCAGCTCGTTCTAGAAGTCTAGGACCAGGCATCTTGTCTTCACACACTAAAATCAGGATTGGATGGCCGCACTCCAGGAGGCCAGCTGCAAGTTCTTTCCCATTGAAACAAAAACCTCGCAGGGACACGCACAGAGCCCCGTGCTCTTGTAATCACGAGAGGGACAAATGCTGCAAAGTCCTGAACAGAAGGGATGGCAAGGCTGCCTCCCAAGAAAGGAACTTTGAACTAGAAAAGGTTTCTATGCAAATGAACGCACACCTGGCCTCGGCCAAGTGAGCGCTTCTCCAGGTTCTATTTCTGGGCTTGTCTGTCACAAATGGTGGCCGAGAAGCTGGAAACAGTTCCTCATTTGCAAATTGATCTGCAGATTTTTATATGAAAAGAAAAAACACAGTTAATTCTCCTCTTCTGTCTGCTTTTAGGAATAGTCCTAACCATTTCCTGTTCTGGAACTTTCCCAAGGAGAAGCCAGCGGTTTCCTGGCCGCTAAGGCAGTTCTGGACAGGTCTTGAAGGAGAAGCAGAGGGCATGATAGCTTCCAGTTTGGCACAGGCAGCTGTGACCTGGTGAGCTGGGGCTGAGAGGCAAAATAACAAAATAACCATGGCTGACATTCTCTGAGTGTCACATGGGCCACACTCTGCTCCGTGACTTACATCTAATCTTTACTACCAGGCACATATTACAAGTAAGGAAACCAAAGCACAGAGGGCACAAACAAAGTCATATACAGCCAGAAAATGCCACACCAGTGTTTAAACCCCAGCAGTCTGGCTTCAGGATCTGTGCTATTAGTGACAGGATGAAATCACATCAGTGGTCAGGTGCAGGGATGCATACCTGTGGATCCTAGTGCCTTGGGAGGCTGAGGCAGTAGGATTGCAAGTTTGAGGCCATCCTCAACAACTTAGGCCCTGTCTCAAATATATATATATATAAAGGGCAGGGATGTAGCTCAATGGTAGAGCAGCCCTAGGTTCAATCCCCAGTACTGTCGCCTGTCAAAAAAGAAAGCATATCAGTGGGCTGGAGCCTCAGAGCCCTCCCTGAAGGACCTAGCTTAGTGAGGGAGAGGGCAGCCAGGGGATCCTGTGAGAGTTGCACCTGCTGGTATCTCGTTCTCGTTTGCAGAGCCTTTTGGGTTCACTTGGGATGATTTGGAGTTTCAGACAAGTTTGTTCCCTCAGATTGGGTCATTACCTTTTATTTTGTCAAGGATTGCAAGTTCAAAGCCAGCCTCAGCAATGGCGAGGCACTTAGAAACTCAGTGAGACCCTGTCTCTAAAATATACAAAAAAATGGCTGGGGATGTGGCCCAGGGGTCAAGTGCCCCTGGGTTTAATCCCCGGTACCACACACACACACACACACACACACACACACACACACACACGTAAAGACATTTTTAAAAATGTTTACTTTTTTATCTATATAATTTTATGTATTTATTTCTTTTTGGTATTAGGGATTGACCTTAGGGGCACTTGACCAATGAACCACATTCCCAGCCCTTTTTATTTCTTATTTTGAAACAAAGTCTCACTGAGTTGCTTAGGGCCCTGTTAAGTTGCTGAGGCTGGTCTTGAACTTGTGATCCTCCTGCCTCAGCCTCCCGAGTCACTGGGATTGTAGGTGTACACCACTGAGCCCAGCATAATCTTTAAATAAAAAAAAAATCTTCTAACATCACAGTTTCATAAGTGTAAATAAATATTATTTCATAATTATATAATTTCACAATATAATTACATTTCATAAATGTAATTTCAATGCAAATAAACACCAAGAAAGACACACTCTTGCAAGGAAGGTCAGTCCTTTAAGGTCAATAAACTCACCTTTGCAGAAGCCTCCCTCCGTTGTCCTCATTCTCCTCATCTCACTGTGTGCTGGTGAAGGTATCTTCATAGGGGGCTCCTGTTCCAGGACCTGTCGCTGCCTGAGGCGATTGCCGCTTGGAGCAACGACACCATGGGAATAAGTTCAGAGGCAGACTGGAAACAAACAGGCTCTTTATTCTGCTAGCTTCTCTCTCCGGCTCCAACAACAACTCCAACACCATCCACACTCCTCCAACCACCACCCAATGGCGCCGACCCGATCCGCAATGTCCTGGGCCAAGTCTCATGAGACCATGGAAGGTGGTAATGCTTGAACATCTTTATGGCTCACAGCTAACTGCAATCTTAGCTATCTCCTTAATTAGGGCTCCCACATTTCCCCCCTTTTGTTTTAAAAGAGGGGATGCTCTAGGACGTCCATGTGCAACCAACATTCTTACCCATCATCGGATAATCAAGGCTGTGCCCTTGACTCCTGTCTTAGGTTGATATGTCGGCCACATGAGACTGTCCCGTGCGAGTGTGCCTGTCTTAGGTTGTCCCCCTCTGGGGATCTTACCCGTCATTGGCTACCAGCCATCCAATGGAGCCCTTCAGGATCGACTGTGTATGATGACTAACAGCCGTCCAATTGTGAGGAGATGCTGCGGCTTTAAGGCGATAAGCCTTCTGCTGACGAGCCAAGTTGCATAGCATATCAAATTCTTTAAACAAATCAGCTGACCTGAGTTCTATCAAGTAATACACTGAGTTCTCTAGACAAATGCCCACAAGGCATTGTCCCGTAAAGTCCCAAACAATGAAAGATCAAAATGTCCACTTGTTATAACACGTTGATCTAGGAGGTCCCATGCATGCAGAGCAGAAGCTACACTGCTGGTGAGGTTGTTTGATGCTTGAGCAGCAGGGATGTTTGCAGCGACCGTGATCCTTGCAGCTGTAGCAGCAGCGTCTTTTTTATGTATAGACAATGCCACCGGCAAATCTTCAGGGCCTGCTACCTAGAAACTCAAGCATCAATTATTAAAGGAAAGGCAGTGCTAATCCAGCACTGAGTCAAGAGGCGAGTTGTCAAACTAAAAAATAGAATTATTAGATTAGAAAATTAAAGTTGATTTTTGCTCACACACATTGCTGCTTGAGCTTCCACAAACATAAGCTGGCAAAATATCATATTCAGAACAAAACAAAGAAAGACTGAGGGTATTTATTGCATTAAAGATAGAGTAAAGAAAAGCTAAAGGCACTTTGGAAAAATAATTTGTTAGCTGGAACCCTCGAGTCTCTGTAACCTTCCATGAGATTATCTGTTGAAATAACTCAAATTAATCAGCTATAAAACAAATAAAGTTAATTACAAATAAACATTTCTATGTCAAAACACCAAAATATCAGGTTATACAGCACTAGTCATATTCTTCGCTAAAGAGAAATCCCTGGGACACCTATAAATCAAAATTGAAGGTACTTTCACTTATTAAATTATTTACCCAAATTGAATACTCTTAAACTTAAATGAATTAAAGTTATTTGGATCCATATATATATATATTTTTTTTCATAAGTGCTTTGTTATTTGTGACGTCACACTGGACAGACGTACAAACCTACAAACATATTTGTGACGTCACATTTACATGAAATTTAGACAAATGCACAGACATAAAGACATATATAAAAAGAAAAAAAAATACAATTGTGTGCACACTAAAGAGAGATCTCCTCATCCCCGGCCGGGAGGAATGACACTTAAGTTGTGAAATATTTTGAAGGACTCTTAAGGGAATCATTCCATACCTTCATCTTGGTCCTCTTGATTTTGTACCTTTTTTTATTAATCTTGATTCTTCAACAACTTCATCTTGATCCTTATGATTTGGTACCTGCTTTATTAATCTAGATGGTATCCATATTGGAGAGGATTCGTGCTTTGGAAAAACACAAACAGATCCTCTCCCCCAAATTCATACTGGATCTGGACCCTTCCATGTACCTGAAAGAACATCCTTCCAGTAAACCAAAGGTTTATGTTGTTGGTGTGGGTTCCAATGTCTGTCTCCAGCAGAATAACCATTAGAGTCTAAAGTTAAAAAATTTAAGGTAAAAGGGGAACTGCCAATCTGTCCCTAGGATTTTTCCAATTTCCTTCTTTTTGTTTTAATAACATAATTTTCAGTGTGCAGTTTGCTCTTTCAATAATGCCCTGACCCTGAGGATTGTATGGGATGCCTGTTTTATGGGATATATTGAATTTTGCGCAAAACTGTTTGAAAGATGAGGACGTATATGCAGGGCCATTATCTGTTTTAAGCATTTTGGGGATGCCCAGTGCAGCAAAAGCTTGCAAACAATGAGATGTAACACCTTTAACTTTTTCTCCAGAATGTAAGGAAGCAAAAATCATGCCTGAGCATGTATCTATGGTCACATGAATAAATCGCAATTTTCCAAAACTTGGCTCATGAGTAACATCCATCTACCACAAATGATTGGGCATTAATCCTCTAGGGTTAACACCATAATGAGGATTGGGCAAATGTGTCATACACGATTTACAATCTTTTACAATTGTTCTGGCTTGCTATTTGTGATTTTAAACCTACGCTGCAAGGTGGTGCTATTGATGTGAAACTGGGAGTGAAATAAAGTAGCTTGCTGGAGCGCTGAAAGTATAAAGATTGTTTGGGTAAGGGCATCAGCCTTTTGATTACCTTCATGAAGGGGACCAGGCAAATTGGTATGTGCTCTAATATGCCCTACGAATAGAGGTTCTTTTCTTGCCCACAAAAGTTTTTGTATTTGATAAAACAATTTAAAGGCTGGAGTATGAGGTGATATTGGTCCTGCTAGCTCTAATTTTGGGACAGCATGTACAATATAGTGGCTATCTGAAAAAATGTTCATGGGCTGCTCTCTAAAATTTTCCAGAGCTCTTACCACAGCTTCCAGTTCCACTAGTTGAGCTGATTTGTGTGCAGTTATGTAAGTTATATTTTCTTTTCTAGTGACTACTACAGCAGTACCATTTGAGGACCCATCTGTGAATACATTTAATGCCTTAGGAATAGGTTGACTTTTTATTACCTGTGGAAATATAATAGGATGATTGATACAAAAAGATAATATAGGAGACTTAGGAAGATGATTATCAAAATTTGCAGAAGTAGAGCATCTAGCTATAGCCCAATCATTATCATTGAAGCATAAATATTCAATCTGTGATGATGAATAGGGAGTAATAATAATAGCAGGGTGAATGCCAAATATTTTAGTAGAAGCCTTAAGTCCTTAAAGAATAAGTTTAGCCACCATGGAGGTATAAGACTCAATTATACTTTTAGGAGAGATGGGTAAATATATCCATAATAAAGGCCCTTGTTGCCAAAATACTCCTGTGGGTGTATATTGTGAAGAAATAATAATCAATATCAGCGGTTGAGTTAAATCAAATCTATCACAATGAGCTCCTTCGATGGCTTTTTCTACTAACTTTAAAGCTTTCCTAGCATCAGGAGTCAATGTTCGTGGTGAAGATGGATCAGGATCCCTGCGAAGGATGTCAAATAAGGGTTTTAATTGGCCAGTGGTGAGGCTTAGTGTAGGGCGAAGCCAATTAATGTCTCCCAGCAATTTTTGGAAATCGTTAAGAGTGGCCAAATGTTCCTTATTTATTAAAATTTTTTGAGACCTAATAAAAGTATCCATAATTTGGAATCCTAGATATAATATTGGAGATCTAGTTTGAACCTTTTCTTCAGCAATGTTTAGTCCATATTGTTTCAAGTTTTCTGATAGATCGCTAAATATGGTGAATAAGACTTCTTGATTAGGATGAGCAAGCAAAACATCATACATACAATGGAGGCACATAACTTTGGGTATTTGTTCTTTTTTTTTTTTTTTTTTGTGGTACCAGGGATTGAACTCAGGCACTCGACCACTGGGTCACATCCCCAGCCCTTTTTTGTATTTTTATTTAAAGACAGGGTCTCACTTTGCTAAGTGCCTCGCCATTGCTGAGGCTGGCTTTGAACTCATGATCCTCCTGCCTCAGCCTCCCAAAGTGCTGGGATTACATGCGCCACCGCGCCCGGCGGGTATTTGTTCTTGATTGAATAACTTTATACATATTTGACATATAGTGGGGCTATTATCCATTCCCCTGGGGTAAAACTTTCCACTGAAATCTTTGATCAGGGCCATTATTATTAATAGAAGGAACTGAAAAAGCAAACCTGGGGGTATCCAGAGGATGTAGAGGAATAGAAAAGAAACAATCCTTTATATCAAGAGTTATAAGATGGAAATTTTTAGGAATAGCTATAGGATTAGGAAGTCCAGGTTGGGTAGGGCCCATAATTTGCATGGTTTTATTGATTTCTCTACGATAACGTAACAATCACCATTTTTCTGATTTTTTTCCTGATCATGAATATGGGGGAATTCCAGGGAGAGGTGGAAGGTTCTATATGTCCTGCTTCTAGTTGTTCTTGAACTAGTAGGTGGGCCGCTTGTAATTTCTCTCTAGATAGGGGCCACTGAGAGACCCAAACTGGCTTATCAGAAAGCCATGGTATTTTCAAAATTGTTTTCTCAGTGGCCCCTAAAAAAAATATCCTTTACCTTTTCGGTGATGATTTCCTTTTGTAACACCTGCAGGCTTGGTTGTGAGATGTACTCCCGTTTGTTGTAAAACATGTCTTCCCCATAAACTAATTGGCAAGCTGGACAAAACATAAGGCTGAAATGTTCCTTGATGCCCTTCATCATCCTCCCATTTTAAAACTGTTGCACTTTGTTCTTGGGGTATTAGAATATCCCAAGTCTATCAAACTATTTGAAGCCTTCTGCAGAGGCCAGTGTTTGGGCCATTGCCGTACGTTGATAATGGAAGAGTCAGCCCCAGTGTCAGTCAATCCCTCCATCTCTATACCTTGAATTTTTATTTTGCACATAGGCCTCCGTGAACAATCCTGAACCCAGCAAGCCATAGGTCCCGAGCCAGTGGAATCAAATCCCCTATTGTTCCTATTTTGAGGCATACTCTTAAATGAGTCATGTAAACTGGGAAGGAGAAGCAGCTGAGCAATTCTATCTCCTTGGTTAACAGAGCAAATGCCTCGAGGTGAACTAAGCATAATCTTAATTTCTCCTTGGTAGTCTGAGTCTATTACACCTGGAGTCACTTGAAAACCTGATAAGCTTTTAGAGCTTCTCCCGAGGATAAGTCCTACAGTTCCTGAGGGAAGAGGTCCCCTGGCTCCCGTGGGAATCAGTTGAACCCCCATTTCAGGTGTTAGCACTATTCGGGCGGTGGAACAGAGGTCTAGTCCTGCACTTACTCTTGTTCCTCTAATGAGGGAGTCAATGGGTAAGAGGGATTGTGTTGAGGAATCATCTGGATGGATGTTTGAGGATACTCTTCCTCTAATGCCTCCTCTAATGCCTCGTACATTTGTGGGCCCCGGGGCATTGGGCCCCGTGCCCCATTTTTTGAATTCCTAGACAAAATGTTTCCATAACTATCAAATTTAGATCTGCACTTATTAGCCCAATGGTTTCCTTTTTTACACCTGGGACAGCGGCCTGGGGCACGATATGAGCTTGGTCTTATTTCTCTTTGGGGATATTGTCTAGAATAACTTGATTGATTATAATAATTTTTAGGTTGAGCCCTTTTTGTGAAATTTTGAGGGGAAGCACCTCTCATTGCTGCTGCAATCACATTTCCTGTGACAAAGGCATCATTTACATAATCTTATATATACTGAAAGATCCCTTTTAGATTTCCATGGTCTGATAGCGTCTTGACAATATTTGTTGGCATTTTCATATGCCAGCTGAACGACTAATGGCATAGCTTGATCAACGTCTCCAAACACTCTACCTGCAGTTCGCAAAAGCCTATCAGCAAAGTCAGCATATGGCTCATTAGGTCCCTGAATTACTTTAGACAAGCTACCCTGTAAGTCACCAGTTCCTTGTAAAGTTTTCCATGCCTTAACAGCTGCGGCGTATATTTTGAGCGTAAACTCCAGGATCATACTGAATTTGAATCTGTAAATCAGCAAACTGCCCTTCTCCAGTTAACATGTCTACGTTACGGTCTGTAAATCCTGCAGTCACATTTCTTCTAGCTGTTTCCACACAAAACTCCTGGAACTGTGACCTCCAAATCAAGTATTGTCCCCCGCTCAATACTGCCTTACATAAGCCTTTCCAGTCTGAGGGGGTTAAAGTTAAAGTGTTAAGGGACTCCAACATGCTCAACGTGAAAGGAGCTTGGGGCCCATAGGTCATTATTGCTTCTTTGAAATTTTTTATTGTTTTGAAGTCTAGGGATTGGTGGTACCTCTGCCCATTTTCATTTTCAAATACTGGCAGATCCCAATGTCCCTTCGGGTTTTGACGTTCAAGGGCGCGTAAGTGCTAGGAAAGGCTGTTAATCTCTGCTTCAAGGGCACGCAAATTCTCAGAAATACCCCTCATGGTTTCTGTAATTGATTCAATGCATGAGGGAGCAGAGGGCACAAGTGGGAGGCTGTGCTTTCATGGTTATTTGACTCCTCCTCACTACTATTACTTTCACTAGTAGTAACATCCTGAGTCCCAGGTTCAATTGAGAGCACGTATTCCTCGGCTATCTCTAATAAATCTCGGATAGCTTTAGCAGCTTGGATCTTTGTCATTTTTGAGTTCACACCAATACTATCCTTACTGTTCCTAACTGACTCAGCATAGGCTATGCTTTCATGATCACTTTCCTCCTCACTATCAGCTATATCAAAGAATTCTTCCATAGCCTTTATCACTCGGGTCTTAGTTATTTTCGAACCCATCTTTAAAGACTTCTTAGTTCTTACCTGCCAATTCCTAATTCCCCATACAGGCCACCACTTGTTGCCGCCTGCAGCTATCGCCACCTGCAGCAACGATACCACGGGAAAGAATTCAGAAGCAGACTGGAAAATGAATAGGCTCTTTATTCTTGCTTCTTCTAACTTTCTCTCTCCGGCTCAACAACCTCTCCAACTCCAACCACACCTCTAGCCAACCTCACCCAGTTAAATACTTTTTGCCTTAACAAGTATACATGTGTCAACAGCTCAAACTTACAGGTGCATCACATAGTGTTCACGGGCATAGAAAGATTCTTAGATAAATGCATGAATATCAGGTGAAAATACTGAAACACCTTTTATGGCTCTCAGCTAGCCGTCATCTTAGCTATCTCCTTAGTAGGGCTCTTACACAGGACCAGTGGTCTTTCCTGACATAGTTCAAACCATTTGTGGGATGGACCAGCTGGCCGCTATTTTGGTTCCTGGGTCAGGACCCGAACGTTCACAGAGAGAAGGAGCATCCACAAGTGTTTCCACTGACCAGGCTCAGAACCTCGGTGCAGCCAGCCCAGAGGATTCAGGCAGGAGGGAAGCCCCTTGGAGGCAAGAGGGGAGTGTGCCTTTCTCTCCTCCTCAGGCCTGGGCTGGCACAGGGATGGACACCCAGGGCTGGCAAGGAAGCTTTGCAGATTAGAAGTGAGAGTGTAGTTTGGAATGCCAGAGTTTTGTTTTGTTTTGTTTTGTTTTTGGTACCAGGGGTTGAACTCAGGGGCACTCAACCACTGGGCCATATCCCCAGCCCTTTTTTGTATTTTATTAGAGACAGGGTCTCACTGAGTTGCTAAGTGCCTCGCCATTGCTGAGGCTGGCTTTGAACTTGTGATCATCCTGCCTCAGCCTCCCAAGTGCTGGGATTACAGGCGTGCGCCACCGAGCCCTGCTATGCCAGAGTTTTTATTCAACATTATTTTTCTATGGAAAGAAGGGAGGAAGGAAAAACGACAACCAACTTAGACACAATTTGAAAGGGTGCTATAAAGGAGGAGGAGAAAAAGAATGAAGTCCAGAAAACGTTTGATGGGGGCACCCTGAGCAGTGGGAGAAGAGGGAGGCAGAAAGAGGAGGCTTCTCCTTGGAGGGCAGGGTAGAGGGCAGGAAAGTAGGAGCCCTGAGTGTGGCTTTCCACTGTTATTAGCATGAAGACCATGCTTGCTCCTGATGATGGCCTCCAGAGCCTGCTGGCCTGGCCCCTGCTGCTGCTGTAGTGATTTCTGTGTGCCAGCCACATTTTCTCAGAGATACCTCTCATGGGATCCCAGCCCAAGGGCCTCTGAACAAGCTGTTTCTGCTTCTGAGAAGGGCTATTCATTCTTTGGTGACTTTCCTGATTCCTGTGTACCAGCTAGAGGGGTGGATAGCTCAGAGCCACATCAGCCACCTCTGAAAGTGGTAAGCATTTAAACAGATCCTCTGTATGCAGGTTCCAGAGCCAGCACCTGGGCCAGCAGGTAGGTGCTCATGTGGCCCATGGGAGCAGCAAGGAGCATACCTTATCCTGTCCTGGTGGAGTCACCACCCTGAATCCTTCCTTCAGATCCTTCCTATAGTCTGCAGTTATGTATCTGGATGATTACTTGGTTAATGTCCTTCTCCCAACTAGATGGCTTTATTTTTGCTGGGCATTCTATCTGCAGCCTCGCATGGTGCCAGAGACCTGCATGGTGCCCGCTAAGTGTTGCACGGCTTTGAGGGCTGCTGGGCTGTATGGCTGGCATTTTGCTTTCAACTTGCAACACAGTTCTGGGGAGTGAGGTAGGTGGGAGTTTATGGCCATCTCTAGAAAGCTTTTCTGGCTGCTCAAGGTTGGGTTTTCTTCCTAGCCCAAGGTTGATAATCCACTGGCTTGAGGTTCTTCAGTGCTAAGGACAAAGAAGTTGTCACCTGCTGACCAGAGCCGAACTTGAGCTTTCATGAGGCATGCTTTGCGCCTTGCAGGTTGATTCTTCCACTCTTTGGGACGAGTGGTGAGGCAGGAGCGTCCTGAACACATGTAGTTCCCTGTTCAGCCACTGAGGGGCAGTGTTACTCCACAAGGAAGAGTCAGTTGGCCGGAGCCTCCCTTCACCACGGGGCAGACAGGTCCCAGTGATGACACTAACTAGCATTTATTGAATGCTAACAGGGTGTTCGCCCTTTTGAATCTCTAATTCAACAACCATGTTGTGATAAACTGTATTTTAAAATTGAAGTAAAGAAGATCAGAAAGATTCAATAAAGTTTTCAATGTCTCATGATTAGCAAATGGCTAATTTACTAATTTACCAGAATTCAGGCTCAGATCTGCTTCCCCCTGCTCTCTGTCATGATGGCACATCTTTTTGAGCTTGTCTGACTAAAACCACCTGCCAGGGCTGCACCCAAAGCACAAATGGCTCACTTAAGCCAACTTTTGATTACCCAAATTAAAATGGGGGCTGCTGACTTGGATATAAAATTAAATAATGGGTACTTAAACTGCCAGCTTTAACTTTGGAGATGGTAATTCTGCATGTGTGGGGAGAGAGGAGGGATGACAGGTTTGCCCTTCCGGAGTCCTCTTTTCCATCTCATTCTGTTGTCCCCAGCCCCACCCAGCCCTCGCACAGCTGCCAGATCTGATCGGATGGCTCTCACTGCTGTCCCTCAGAGGTGCCCTGTGGCTTCCAGGGGAAAGTCCCACTCCTTAGCCAGCGCCCGGGGCCTTCACAAGCCGGAACCTGCCGCTGTGCTGCCATACTCCTTCCCCCGTGTGCTCACAAGGGCGCGGTCACCTCCGGAGGCCAAAGCCAAGAGGTTCAGCCCACCTTGGAGTCCCTCCTCCCCCACAGAGGTGGAGCCATGCTGCCTGCTGGCCCGGTGTTTGTGAGGAAGAGGCACACCTGCGAAGCTCTCCCCCGGTGCTGGCCCAGAGTGGGGCTCATTGTTAATGTTCCTCGCCTCTTCCTCAGCCTTGGAGACAAGCAAGTAAAATACAGCCTACAAAGGCCAGGGCGCGTATTACGACGCGCCATATGGCACCATACCTGGCTAAACATCTCCAGTCATGATCAAATGTCATTGGGCTATTATTTTGCTCAAGCTGACACCAAGGAAGGCATTTCTAAGACTGCCTTTCTCCTGTGCCCATGGTGAACCCCAAGGAAGATAAACACCACCTAAACTCCTAGATGCTAAATTCCTTGAGGGCAGAGACAAAGTTATGATCTGCTGGGTGTTTCCATAGGTTCAACCTAGCATTGGGTCTTCTGTGGCGTCTCCAGGAATAATAGCCGGTCAATAATGATTGATGGAGCATGTGAGAAGCTGTAGGCAGGTCATTTCAGGGTACTATCATCTGAAACAGAGGTGGCATTGTCTTAAAAATAGCACACATGGCTTTCTTCTTCCTATTGCAACAGTTGGCTGTTTCGAACCACAGGGCATTAGACCAACAAAGTCAAGAGGCGGACCAGTGAATGGCTTGATTTTGAGGGCTTCGGACTAGTAGGAATGATGGTGCTCAGACATAGAAATCTGTGGGACCTAGCCCCTTAGTTTTGAGCTCCCAAGAGCAATCTTAGCCCAATTTCTCCACCCAGTTCTCAGCTTAGTCTTTTTTTTTTTTTTTTTTTTTTTAGGTCCAAAGAGATGTAAATAACCCTTAGGCAAAACCTGAGTTGTCTCCCTGGTTTCAGAAACTCTTCAAACCAGGCAGACCAGTATCTTGGAACTCAGCCTCTTCCAGGAAAGGTTGGATAAGAAGTGAGGATTCGGCAGGGCGCACTACTGTAATCCCAGCACTTGGGAGGCTGAGGTAGGAGGATCGCAAGTTCAAAGCCAGCCTCAGCAATGGTGAGGCACTTAGCAACTCAGTGAGACCCTGTCTCTAATAAAATACAAAAAAGGGCTGGGGATGTGGCCCAGTGGTCCTGTGCCCCTGAGTTCAATCCCCGGTACCAAAAAAAAAGAAGTGGCACTTAGCCTGAACTCCCCGCCTCCACCCCACTCTGAGCCCCACCCCTGGGTTCCAGCTTCCTCCCTCCACTGCCACAGGGAGCCTACCTGCCCTGGGTTTGCATGCCAGGTAAATTTTCTGATCAATATGCATTTGCCTATTCCCGAACCTGACGAAAGCCCCTAGAGTGTTGGTTGTTCTGCCTGTTCCTGTTCTCAAAAGCCAAAGTTGTCAAATGACCTTTAAACATTCTAAGCACCATGTGTACAGGCCATTCTCATCTCTAGTTAGCCCTGTAGCATTCAATTGTACTTTATGCGGCATTCAAACTATTTGGGTGGCCTTGTGTTCTTTATCTCCTTCAGAATCACAGGAAAACTGATTGCCATTGTTCCCTTAATTGATGGAGACTCTCAAGGGACTTGCCCATAGTCACCCTGCCAATTAGGGATAGGGTGAAACCTCTGGCTCTTGTGTCAGCAGCCTTGAGATTTAGGGCTCCTTTCAAGCCCTGTGGTAGCCCCTGCAGGGCTACATGCGAACGTGTTGCTGCTGCAGCCAGTAGATAAGCCGCAAGCACGGAAGCACGCGGGGCCGGTGCATGTGGCCAGGGACTGGCCAGCTAGGAAGAACCTCTCATGTGGGAGGCAGTGGCAAGCCTGAGACTCTGGGACCCCGGGAAGAGTTCCCCAGCTTTCAAGTGCCCTTTCTTCTTCCTGAAAGAATAAAGCCTTGTAGTCCAAGTTGAGAAACCTGGGTGCAAATCCTACTCTGCTCATTCCTGGCTGTTGGACTTGGGCAGGACATAACCTCTCCAAGACCTTGTATAATTATCTGTTAGGTGAAGATAATATAATACCTGTTTTATAGGGTTATGAGAATTAAATGTTTCTAAAATGCACACGATGGGTTGAGCATCCTGCCTGGCTTATACTATTTAACAAGTGGCTGTTACTGTGAATGCGCAGATGGTGGGTTGTGGTGTGTTTATGTTTTTTTGTTTGTTTGTTTGTTTTACTTCTCTAGGTTTTCAGCAAATTAACATTGCCCTTATAGTGAAAAAATAAAAATAAAAAAATTGTATGTATGATTTTTTTTTCAGGAAGAGCTATTTTTAATTTTCTATTAAACATTCTTCTATGAGGCATTATTTTACCTCATATCTCAGAGTTATAAGAAATAACATTAGCATTAGAAAAACTAGGAAGAAAGATAATTGCAGGTACTTAATTAAACTAAACATATGAAGAATGAAAAGGACAATAAAAAACTGAGAGCTTTATAAATTCAGCCAAATTAATATGAGAATATAATTTGAATACTGTGTATCTCAAAGGAAATTTTATTTGTTCATTAATTTTAAACAATGGTGGTTTTAGACTCTTAATATACTGATTTTTCAAAAGGAAATCCATTTAAAAATATATTTATTTAAAATATAGGCCTGCCTTGAACTATTGATTTTCTGCCCAAGCTTTAATCATATAGAAGGTTAATTTAATAAAAAGTGACAATGTCCAGACACATGGTAAAAGGGAGATATGATTCAAGTTTACAATAGGAAAAAATGGAAAAAGAAAAGAAGAGCTTGGAAGAGGTAAAATCTAAAAAATTAAAAAATATATATGAATGGCAAGGAAAAGGGACAGAAATATAGCATGGCCATCTTCCCCCCCACCCCCCACCCCCAATAAAAGGCATTTTTGAACTACAACAAAACAAAACAAAAACTTAAATGAGAGCAGGACTGTTCCAGAGATAAAAATGGTAGAGAGTGTGTGTGTGTGTGTGTGTGTGTGTGTAAGTATTTTTTTTTCATCTCCCCCCTACCACTTCCCCCAGTATTGGGGATCGAACCCAGGGCCTCTCACATGCTAGACAAGCACTCCACCACTGAGTTACATCCCAGCCCTTTTAAAATTTTATTTTTGAGACAGGATCTTACTAAATTGCTCAGTCTTCTAAGTAGTTGGGATTACAGGCATGTACCTTTATGCCCAACTTAGAACCTGCATTTATTGAATACCTACTCTATGCCTGTTACTCTATGCATATTTTTGTTTAATTTCAATAATTATCACAGCAACCTCTCAGCCAGGTGTCTTCATATCAGCTACACATCCGCATTTTATAGATGAAGAAGCTGAGGCCCAAAGGAATTGGGGGGCCCAAATTCACAATTAGTGGGAATTGGCTCCAGATCTGATTCTCAAGTATGAGGTCTTCCCAGTAGCTCTTCAATAACTAGGAGTGGGAGGAGGGCGGCGTGCTGGTGGAAGGGAGGAAGCACAGAAGGCAGGGAGCCAGGTTTAAGAAAGTCAGGTGGGCACAGAGGAGGAGGGGTGGGGAGGCGAAGGGGACGAAGTGCTTCAGTGTCAGGTTGCTCAGTTGCATAGATGTTCAGAGAGGCCCGTTTCCTTTCAGGAAGTTCAATATCTGTAGCTGCAGGGCTCCGGCTTGATTTTCGCTTTTTATTTCACAGCCAGGTTTACAAAACAGCTCTCCGCACTTCTGGGTTTCAGGAGGGCGCATGCCAAGCGGGGTGATGCCCTTGAGATTCCCGTCCTTGCCCTGGAGGGCTTTGAAGTGGCCTGCGTTTCAGCGGCAGCTCCTGCGCCGCCTCTCTCCTGGGGCTACTCTGCCTTTCTCATTTGCAGCTCCTCACTGCGTCTCAGGTGAAAGTACAGGTCCAGTTCTTTCTTTGCCAGTTAGATTTCAGTCCAGGTGAGTCCCTTAATGGTTCATGCTGTTTATTGCTTAAGGACTGCTGACATCCAGCATCCTCCTGGACTTTCAGGAAGGCAAGGAATGGACCAGAGGCAGCTGTGATCACTGCATCAAGTTAGGAATGAGCACCAGGCAGCGCCACTGAACCACACCCAGCCTATGGCCAGGTCGTCTAGAAGGACAGAAGGCCAGGCCTTTCCAGCTCTCTTCCCTAACACAGAAGCCCTGTGCACG
This sequence comes from Tamias sibiricus, assembly GCA_025594165.1. Lineage (NCBI taxonomy): Eukaryota > Metazoa > Chordata > Mammalia > Rodentia > Sciuridae > Tamias > Tamias sibiricus. The sequence continues at coordinate 58,102,733 of CM046670.1, forward strand.
AGTGTGCTGAATGGAAAGATGTAAGACTATAACATGCCGACGGGTGCATCTGTAGATGGACGATCAGCCACTGAAAACCAGGTTGAAGAATCTGTAGTGAAATGGAAGCAGGTTGATTTTTAGTCTGTAAAAGTAACACCAATCTACATATGCAAAGGGGAAAAGAGTGGAAGTTTAAATGTCAATAGGCTAATGCTGAGGCTGGGGTTGTGGCTCAGTGGTAGAGCGCATGCCTAGCATGTGTGAGGCACTGGGTTCTATTCGAGGCACCACATATAAATAAATAAAATAAAGGTCCATGGACAACTATTTAATTGTCAATGGACAATCAAAATAATTTTTTCAAAAAGGCTAATGCTGTCTCCCTTTTGAGTGGCTAAGTTGCGCGGGTGCCAGGGTATCTGGGGCAGACTGCCTGGGTGGATTCAAGTAATTCACGTGTCATCACCCACTCTGTGCCTCATCTCTAATAATAATGGCACCAGATTTGTTAAATATCACAGACTTGTCAAAAGAAAACTGAAACAGAAGCTTTTGAAAAGGACAGGAAAAATATTATTTGTAGAGAGCACAAAAGAGTCAAACTCCAGGACCAACTCTCCAAATACAAAAACATAACAGTAGCATTTAAAACTGACAAATATGTCCAATTACCAAGGCTACTGTGGTGGGTTGAACGGTGGCCCTCCAAAGATATGTCTGTACCCTAACTCTAAACCCCTATGACTGTGGGACTTGGCTTGGAAAAAGGGCCTTTGTACATGTAATTAAGGATCTCAAAATGAGGTTATCCTGGATTATTATAGTGAGGTCCCAAATCCAATAACAAGTGTCTCATAAAAAGATACAAGAGCTGGGCGTGGTGGCGCACACCTGTAGTCCCAGCACTTGGGAAGCTGAGGCAGGAGGATCACGAGTTCAAAGCCAGCCTCAGCAATGGCGAGGCACTTAGCAACTCAGTGAGACCCTGTGGCTGGGGATGTGGCCCAGTGGTCAAGTGCCCTTGAGTTCAATCCCTGGTACCAAAAAAAAAAAAAAAAAAAAAAAAAAAAAAGATACAAGAGAACAAGGGAGAAAGAGAAGGATATGTGCAAGTGGAGGCAGAGGTTAGTGTGATGCAGCCTCCATAGCTGGAAGAGACAAGGAAGGGTTCTCCTCTAGAGCATTCAGGGGACAGGGCCCACCTGACACCTTGGTTTCGGACTTGTGGCTCCAGAAATGTGAGACAATACATTCGGTTGTTTCAAGCTGCCAAGTTTGTTATTGCAACTAGGAAACTAACAGCTGCCAAATTTATACTAGTTACTCTTCCTGTGGAAAACCTGTAACTTTCTCACGTGATTATCATATACTTGAAGACCATGACATCTTTTATTTTTTACTTATTTTGATACCAGGGATTGAACTCAGGGACACTTGACCACTGGGCCACATCCCAGCCCTTTTTTGTATTTTATTTAGAGACAGGGTCTCACTGAGTTGCTAAGTGCCTCGCCATTGCTGAGGCTGGCTTTGAACTCGCGATCCTCCTTCCTCAGCCTCCCAAGTGCTGGGATTACAGGCGTGCGCCACCGCACCCAGCCATCTTCTTATTTTTTATTGGTTCTTTTTAGTTATATATATGACAGTAAAATTCATTTTGACATAATTATGAAAGCATGGAATATATCTTGTTCTAATTCAGTCCCCAGTACCTCTCCTTCCCCTTCCCTCCCCCAATCTCGTTTCTTCCCTCTATTGATCTTTCTGCCATTTGCCCCAGTTATTTTTCTTTTTAAATTCATTTCTTGTGGATGTACATGATGGTGAGATTCACTGTGGTGTATTCATATATATAGACAGGAAAGTTATGTCAGATTCAGTCCACTGTCTTTCCTTTTCCCATCCTCCTTCCCTTCCTTTCCCCTTTATCGACTCCAGTGAACTTCTATTCTTCCCCTTCTTCTGCCCATCCCACCCCTTATTGTGGATTACCTTCCACAAGCAGAGAAAACATTTGATCTTTGGTTTTGGGAATTGGCTTATTTCACTCAGTATGATAATCTCCAGATCCATCCACTTACTAGCAATAGTCATAAAGTCATTCTTAATGGCTGAGTAATACTCCATTGTGTATATATACCATGTTTTCTTTACCCATTCATGTGTTAAAGGGCTCCTATGTTGGTTCCATAGCTTAGCTGTTGTGAATTGTGCTGCTATAAACATTGATGTGGCTGCTGATTTCAAATCCTTTGGCTATATACCAAAGTGTGGGAAACTGGGTCAAATGGTGGTTCCATTCCTAGTTTTTTGAGGAATCTCCATACTACTTTTCAGAATGGTTGCACTAATTTGCAGTCCCACCAGCAATGTATGAGTGAACATTTCCCCCCACATCCTTGCCAACATCTATTATTATTCTTTTTTTAAAAATATTTATTCTTGGGGCTGGGATTATGACTCAGCGGTAGAGCACTCGCCTAGCACATGTGCGGCCCGGGTTCGATCCTCAGCACCACATAAAAATAAACACATTGTGTACAACTAAAGCAAATAAATAAATATTTAAAAAAATATTTATTCTTTAGTTGTAGTTGGACACAATACCTTTATTTTACTTATGTATTTTTATGTGGTGCTGAGGATGGAACCCAGGGTCTTGTGTGTGCTAGGCGAGCGCTCCACCACTGAGCCACAACCCCAGCCCCTTGTTATTCTTTTTTTTTTTTTTTAATTATTTATTTGCTTTAGTTGTACACAATGTGTTTTATTCAATGGATTCTATTTGTACGTGGTGCTGAGGATCGAACCCGGGTCGCCCACGCGCTAGGCGAGCGCTCTCTACCGCTGAGCCACAATCCCAGCCCCCCCCTTGTTATTCTTGATAATTATCATTCTGACTGGAGTGAGATGAAATCTCAGTATAGTTTTAATTTGCGTTTCTCTAATTGCTAGAGATGTTGAGCATTTTTTCATGTTTGTTGACCATTCATATTTCTTCTTTTGAGAAGTGTCTACTTCCTTTGCCCATTTATTGATTGGGTTATTTGTTTTTGTTTGTTTGTTTTGTTTTTGGTACCAGGGATTGAACTCAGGGGTTCTCGACCACTGAGCCACATCTCCAGCCCTATTTTGTGTTTTATTTAGAGACAGGGTCTCACTGAGTTATCTAGGGCCTCAATAGTTTGCTGAGGCTGGCTTCGGACTCACCATCCTTCTGCCTCAGCCTCTGGAGCCACTGGGATTATAGGCATGTGCCACCGCACCAGGCAGGGTTATTTGGTATTGTTTGGTGTTCAGTTTTTTTGAGTTCTTTGTATATCCTGGATATTAATGCTCTACATGAGCAGCAGCCTCCTATTCAGTAGGCTCGCTCTTCACATTCTTGTTTGTTTCCTTTTTAGTACAGAAGCTTTTTAGTTTGATGCTATCCCGTTTGTTGATTTTTTTATTTTACTTCTTGCGCTTTAGGAGTCTTTGTTAAAGAAGTCAGTTCCTGAGCTGATATGTTGGAATGTTGGGCCTATGTTTTCTTAAAGCAAATGCAGGGTCTCTGGTCTAACCATGACATCTTTACACATCAGCATAACAAAAATCAGGTATGGAATCGTTTCTGATCAGGAGCCCAGGTTCCCAGGAAAGAGTCAAAGCTGAAACTCCTAATTTGTTTTCTTTTCTTTTTTTTTTTGTACCCAGGTATTGAACCCACAGGCGCTTAACCAGTGAGCCACATCCCTAGCCTTTTTTTTTTTTTTGTAATTGTAGATGGACGGAATGCCTTTATTTTATTTGTTTATTTTTATTTGTTTATTTTTAAATTTTTTTTGGTACCGGGGATTGAACTCAGGGGCACTTGACCACTGGGCCACACCCCCAGCCCTTTTTTGTACTTTATTAGAAGCAGGGTCTCACTGAGTTACTAAGAGCCTCGCCATTGCTGAGGCTGGCTTTGAACTCGCGATCCTCCTGCCTCAGCCTCCCAAAGTGCTGGGATTACAGGCATGCGCCACCGCGCCTGGCTTTTATTTGTTTATTTTTATGTGAAGATCAAACCCAGTGCCTCACGCATGTTAGGTAAAGCGCTCTGCCACTGAGCTACAGCCCCACCATCCCCCTAGCCCTTTTTCATATTTTATTTTCAGACAGGGTTTCACTGAGTTGCTTAGGGCCTCACTAAGTTAATTTTGGTTTATCTTAGGTGTAAAATGCTTTTGGTTTTTGTTTTGCCTAAACGTGGTATGTGAACTATTTATTGACTTAGGGAACAGGGCAGATTTTGCTTCTACAGGTTGTTGTGGTGAGATTAAATCAGTTAATAAATGTTAGAACAATAGGTGGTACTACTAGGCATTCTCTGTGTTAACTAAGCTATCCTCCTTTTTGTTTACCTGTCTGTTCTATATATTCTGCAGCATATACAATCATTCCCCCCCTAGTCCACCCTCTCCTTTATACTAAAACATAGGCCAGTGGAGGCAGAAGAGCTACAGTACCTGAACCAGTTTCTTTGGGCCCCTATGCAAAAGATCCAAGTTAAAGGGACTTGCTTAATCTTACCTCTTCCGTGGTCCTATTTTTCTTCCTGTTTTATCCTGTTTGGTAAGCGGTGGATCCTAGTAGCTATCCCCTCCCCCCCTTTTTTGGGGGGGGTGTACCGGGGATTGAACTCAGGGGCACTCGACCACTGGGCCACATCCCCAGCCCTTTTTTGTATTTTATTAGAGACAGGGTCTCACTGAGTTACTAAGTGCCTCGCCATTGCTGAGGCTGGCTTTGAACTCGCGATCCTCCTGCCTCAGCCTCCCAAAGTGCTGGGATTACAGGCGTGCGCCACTGCGCCCGGCTCCCCTCCCCCCTTTTAAAAAATGCAATTAATTTATTGGTTTTGCGGTTCGTACTGAAATAAAGGTAACCTGTTGCTGCCTGAAGCGGAAACTGCTTGGAGCAACGAACGCCGCAGGAAAATTCGGAGGCAGGATGAAAATGAAAAAAGGTCTTTTATTCTTCTTCTCTCTCCGGCTCCAGCAATCACGCCAAATGCTCTAACTCCAACCACCACCTTCTTCTTCTTCCCACACGCACTAACTAAACTCACCCAGTTATATACATATAGCTTTAACAAGGACACGTGCTTACAGCTCGAGCTTACAGGTGCGTCACGCAGTGTTCACGGGCATACAAAGATTCTTTGGATAATGTATTACTATCAGGTGGAAACTAGAACATCTTTTATGGCTCTCAGCTAACCATAATCTTTAGCTATCTCCTTGATTATAGGCTCCTTCAGTAACCAGGTCCTCACTGGATCCTAGTGGGAAGGGAGGGGGAGCAGCTGGGGTGAGAGGACAGTTAGCCTGGGGCCTCCAGGGGTGAGCTTTGAGCAGGGTGTTTATTAAATTATTTATATGTGGTGCTAAGAATTGAACCCAGTGCCTCACACATGCTAGGCAAGTCCTCTTCCACTGAGCCATAACCTGAGCCTGTTAGTGGTTTCCAGACTTGCCAGATGATAGGAATCCACTGGACTGCCTGGCTTAAAGGTAGACTCCACCCCCATCCAGAGGAGGGCTCTGGGCCTCTGTGTGTTTAAGAGCTCCCTGGGTGATTCTCTTAAGGGGCAGGTTTGGGAGACTTGTTAAGTTTTGAAAACAAGGAAATGGAAGCTTAGCAAGGGGGATGTCTTGGTCAAGGTGGAATGGGTCAATTGGGTAGAACCAGGAATGATTCCTAGATTTCCCAACTCCCTTTGTTCATGAAAGGTTTTTTTGCTCAACACAAATATCACCTATGATACTTAAACTTGGGACACAACAAGACACAAGGCCTAAAAGCTGATGCTGGCTCAGACATCTGTTAGGATGTACTGGGAATGTATTAGTTACTATAAGTGATCTCCAAATAGCACACTGAGTGTCCTGACAGCCAAGACTGTAGGGGAATTCAGCTAGGTTATTCCATTCAACAACACAATGTATAGTTATTTCATTTCATAGAAACTTTTTCGCCGGGTGCGGTGGCACACGCCTGTAATCCCAGCACTTGGGAGGCTGAAGAAGGAGGATCGCGAGTTCAAAGCCAGCCTCAGCAATGGTGAGGCACTTAGCAACTCAGTGAGACCCTGTCTCTAATAAAATACAAAAAAGGGCTGGGGATGTGGCCCAGTGGTCGAGTGCCCCTGAGTTCAATCCCTGGTATCAAAAAAAAAAAAGAAAGAAAAAGAAAAAAAGAAAAAAAAAAGAAAGAAAGAAACTTTTTTTCCTCTAACAGATTTTTAAATTTTATTTATTTAGTACTGGGGATGGAACTCATGGGCACTTTGCCATGAAGTACATCCCCAACCCTTTCTTTACTTTTTTTTTTTTTTTTTTTTTTTTTAATTTTGGCACCAGGGATTGAACTCAGGGGCACTCAACCACTGAGCCACATCCCCAAACCTATTTTGTATTTTATTTAGTATCAGGCTCTGAGTTGCTTAGACCCTCACTTTTGCTGGCTTTGGACTTGTGATCCTCCTGCCTCAGCCTCCCGAGCGGTTGGGATTACAGGCATGCATCACCGTGCTCAGCCTTTTTTTTTATTAACTTTTTTGAGTCAGGGTTTTGCTACATTGCTGAGGTTGGTCTTGAACTTGCAATATCTGGCCTCAGCCTCCCAAATTGCTGGGATTAGAGGTGTGTGCCACTGTGCCCAGCTTCATCTAGCACATTTGACCTCCAAACCCTCGGCCTCCTAGCATGGCAATTAGAAGAGAACAGAGAAGATAAGGAGGGAGAAAATGGCAAGAGGAGATCTATATTTCCCCGATTGGAGTGATTTCTTCTGTGTAATTTCTTTCCTGTGGGTGGTCTGGAGTTTCAGCCCTCTCAGGCTATGAGTGATGTGAGCTTGAAGGGACCCTGGAATAGATTTCTTGAAAATAGGTCTTTGATGCTGCCTGATGTTCTTCATGAATGTCGCTGGTGTCACCCGTGGCGGGTTGTAGGACCCTGTGTTACTGGGCAGTACTTTCCCATTTGGGGTAAGAGGTCAGGTTGCACTGCTCTTCCTCCACAAACATTTGGAGTCAAATTAGTAGGAAATTTTTCAAATAAGAGCTTATTTTTATTCAATGCGAGGTTTGAAAGAAGATGGAAGAAACCTTTTGTCTCAATATCTCCATCTTATTAAAAGCAGCAAAGGACAGTTGGCGCTGATTCCAAGGGAACAGGAGAGTCCTGGTTGAATTCCTTTAGTCCCCTTTCCTCCGGGGTTGGCTGGCCACAGGTGGTATTCTTGTCCCTGTGGCTGCCATTCAGTTTCTAGCAGCCTTGCCCAGGGACCCTGCCTGGATCCTAGCAGGCTGAATTCAGCTGGGTACCCACATAAGAAATAAGAAATAGGCAAAGGATGGAAAAAGGAAAGATGAACTTTTGCAGTTTGATTGAATGGGAGAGAAACAGCGAGATTGCTTCTCTACCACATAAATCAGTTATGATTTATGGAACCAAGCGCCAGGTGGTATTCATATGTAGATGTAGCCAAGCTGTGTTAATTAGAAATGTGACCATTTTAGCTGCCTTGGTGTCTGTTGGGTCAGAGGGTGCAGTGTTCCAGTCTTTACTTCCAGAGTGAGGAATTGGTCCTCAATGTCAGAAGGGCCCTGCCCCGGAGTGTTTTGGGTTTGGAAGGGAAGGTGAATGGTGGAGCCTGGTCTCCTGGGGGCTGGCCTTGCAGTAGCATCTGTGACTCTGCCCTGCTCCACTGGGCTGGAGAGGTTGGTTGGGATTCGTGTGTGCATGTGTGTGGGCTGTGCCTGTGATGGCCCCCTGCCACACTGGGGGAACCTAGATGCCACACTCCTCCTGAGTTATGTTTGACCACATCAGTGGCTTTGGCTTTCTGGGCAAATCTGGACTCCTGGGGGCGGGTGGGGGGCAGTTTCTCTTTTCAAGCCTGCTCTGTGGTGCAGGAGGAGATACACAATTGCCTCTGTTGTTTGTTTTTCCTGTATGGGGACAAAAGCCCTTTCAGCTGCCGTGGAATGTACAAGTTTCATGCCAACGGCTGCTGGGCCCTGGCCTGGAATCCTGCAGATCAGGCTGAGTAGGGGAGTTGGCTGCTTCATCCCAAGCTCCCCAGGGTCCTGTCTGCCTGTCTCCATGTGGTCGGGGTCCACCACAGGGCCCTCGCTGCCCACTCTGTCTCCTCTGAGAGTAACTGTGGTCGCCGGTGACATTCCTGTCCTAATCGAGGGCTGAGAGCCCGGGGCCTGTGCGGGCAGGCGCTGTGCCAGGGTTCGTGACTTTATTTCACCCTCCTAACGTGGGGCTGCAGTGGTGTTCTCCCCACTTTGCCTCTGAGGGAACCATCTTCAGAAGGGCCTGAGGGGACAGCGCTGAGTCTAGAGCTGTGGCACTTAAGGGAGGGGATGGCTCTGCCCTCACAGTTTGAGCAGAACAGGGCCTCACCAGGCAGTGGTCATGCTGTTATTGGAAACTTAAATGAAACAAAACACACAACTTGGGTGGGAAAAGGGTGGGAGTGGAGGAAGGCCACCAAAAAACCTTAGAATGGCACAAGTGGCCTTTTCTCTTTGCTATTTCCATTCCTGGGTGTTTCCACTGTCCCGGAGCCAGAGACTGGCCACAGAGAAAACCATTGCCAAAATGTTGCCAGGTTGTGCTATTTTCAGAGGAAACTTTTCCCAGGTCACTATTGTTTGCTTTTTTTCTAACCAGGGTCCCACATCTCCTAGGGCGCTGAAGCCAACCACAGTGTTGAACTTTGCTCTAATTTCATAATGTAAACGAGCCTGTGCCACTGGGAAGTGCCCAGGAGCAGACCTGTCACCAGCCCCAGGGGAGGCCCAGGTGGAAAGGCAGGGAGCAGGGGTGAGGGACTAACAGAGGATCCTGGGAAACCTCTGTGGGCTTGAAAGCTATCTGCATTAGGTCTGTCCCAGAGCCGGGCAGATTGCACAATCGCGCCATCTTACAAACAAGAGAAGAAGAAAGGAGAGAGGGTTGCTGAGGGGAGATGGGTGTGGGCATCAGACAGGCTTTTATACATGATCTTGTTTAAACAAGACTCTTATCAAGGAGTAATACGAAACTTTGCTCTTTTCTTATTGCCTCAGCTCCTTGGGGAATTGGTAGGTGACTTTTGGATTCCACGAGGGAGGATTAAATTGCCTCCTTAGAGATAAGAGCCGCAAATAAACTGATAGCATTGATAGAAATGAGGGAGGATTCCCCTGTGTCCTGACAGACTTCGCCTCTGCTATCTAGACCCTTGTCTTCTGGGCACAAACTGTACGCAAGAGGGAAGAAAGCTGTTCTTGTGGCAGAGCAACCTAGATGGGGTGCCGCCCCTGAACTGGGCTGTGTGGAGGGGTGGGATTCCCAGGAATGAGACGGGCCTGGGCCTGCAGGAATGGTCCAGGTCCTTGGTGGTGCTGGCTCGGGGCATTGATTTTTAAATGACTAGTAAATCAGTCGTTATGCGCCTAACACTCTGTTAAGAGCTCTGGGAAAACTCCCAAGTGGTTGTCAAACAATTAAGTGTGTATTTACATCCAAGAAGTTCACAGCACCATGTTAGAGAATGAAGGGCAACACAGGGGGAGGGTGTGGATACAGGAACTTCATGAAGCCCATCCCCAGGGCTCAGCTGAGTGACTTGGGCTAGTTTCCTCTCTTGTTCTTTGTTTTCTCACCTATAAAATGGGAATCAGGGGGCTGGGTTGTGGCTCAGTGTTAGTGTGCTCGACTAGCACGTGAGAGGCCCTGGGTTCGATCCTCAGAACCACATAAAAATAAATAAAATAAAGGTATTGTGTCCAACTACAACCAAAAAAAACCCAAATATTAAAAAAAAAAATGGGAATCATTTTCAGGGTGATCATGAAGGTACCTGGACCAGAGTAAGACTTTGACCTATGCATTTCAGGTGCTTTCAACCTAAAGGGAAAGTAAATAAGGTGTGTTTGAAATTAACACCGTCTGACCTGGTTATTCTGAGAAGTGTGAGGTAGATGTCAAAGGAAGACAAAAATTCTTACCCGGGACTTGGGGCGGTTGGGAAGTGGGATGTAATGCAGTGAAAGAGCACATGCCTAACACGTGTGAGGCTCTGGGTTCGACCCCCAGCACTGTAATTAAAAAAAAAAAATCTTCAGGGAAGAGATGAAGAACTGGGTCCTCGAAATTTAGTAAGTAAGAACATTCTAGCTGGAAATAAATAGATAGCATGCACAAGGATACGAAGGCAGGGAAACTCAAGACATACTTGTGGGTTCCAGGTTTCTTTGGCTTGGCTCTGGCTTGGCTCTAGCTAAGGTCCCGAGGGGGAACTGTGAGAAATAAAGTTTGATACTAGGTGGCTGACTACTGAGCATCAGCATTCTTGTGGATGCAGTAGGAAGCCAATGGGAGGGTTTTGAAGAGTGGAGTCTGCTTCTCCTGCCTCTCCTAGGGTTATCTGTGCTTGAATATTGAGTAGCCACCACCATCAGCAGATCCACAGAGACTCCATCAGCTTTGACTTCTTGGGAACTGGTATACTGGGGGCAGGGTCTGATCAGCGTGCAAAATAATCCTTTCTCCATTTTTTCCCACATTTTGGGCATTTAAGGCCAGCTGTGAAGTGCCCTGAGAATGGGTATGTGTTTGGAGAGGCTGCTGTGGGACACCAAATGGAGCTAAAACTGGTCTGGAACTGCATTGACCAATATGGTAGCCACTAACACTTTTGATTATCAAGCACTTGGTCTGTGGCTGCTCCAAACAGAGAAATGCTGTGAGGGTAAAATACATATCACATTTCAAAGACTTACCACTAAAAACAGAATGTACATCATATCATTGATATTTTAAGTATCGATCACATGCTAATAAAATATTTTGGATATTTGGGCTAAACAAAATGTTATGAAACTTCATTTCACTTGTTTTGTCCTTTTTTTATGTGGCTACTAGAAAATTTTAAATTATCTGTGTAGCTCACATTATATTTTTTTGGACAGCACCTAGAGATCTAGTGGGCTGGGTGGTGTATGACCTGGATAGTTACCAGGGCTGTAACTCTATTAGTTTGGGTGATGTGTCTGCCTTCTAATGGAGCCAGGCACAGATACAAACTAAGTCATCATTGTGCTTAGGATAAGAAGTTCAGTGAGGAAAGGGCATTTCAATTGTTGTTATCAATTCTCCAAATTTCTCCACAATTTGGTTCCAAAATTCTGACTTTCGGTTGAGGCTATAGGATGATAGTATGTAGTGTCGTGATGGTGCTTTTGGAGAGAAAACCTCATGAAATTAAAGGCAGAAGCTTTCAGAAGGTCGAGAGTGCTCAGAGGCTCCATGGTTGGGCTTTTCTGTGAACACTCCCAATACCTAAGAGTCAGGAGCTGGTTGAGGGGCTGGGAAAAGCAGGTCTCTGAAAATCACATTGCACATGAAGGAAATATGTCAAACTGTTTAAAGAAATTATCTCAAGGTTTTATATTTAGGGATGATTTTATTTCCCTCCTGCACATTTCATGATTTTCCTAAATTTTTACAGTGACTAACCAGAAGAAACTTTTTTTTTTTTTTTCCTTAAAGAAAAGTGCAAGCCCAGTGTGGTGACACAGGCCTGTAATCCAAGGGACTTGGGAGGCTAAGGCGAGGGGATTTCAAGGTTGAGGCCAACGCTCACCACCTTAGTGAGATCCTGCCTCAAAATAAAAAAAATTAAAATGGCTGGGGATGTAGCCTAGTGGTAGAGCACCCTTGAGTTTAATCCCCAGTACCACCACCAAGGGGTGCCGGGAGAGAGAAAAGTACGGTGCTTTATGGAGCAAGAGGGAGGCAGTAGTGAGTTTTCAGTTGCTACTAGATGAGGGCTAGCCAGGGAGGGGACTCAGACCAAAGACTGCAAGTCCCCAGGCTTAGTAAAACAAATCTTTTTTTTTTTTTTTTGGTGGGGGGTGGGTGGGTACCAGGGATTGAACTCAGATGCACTCGACCCCTCAGCCACATCCCCAGCCCTATTTTGTATTTTATTTAGAGACAGGGTCTAACTGAGTTGCTTAGCACCTCGCTTTTGCTGAGGCTGGCTTTGAACTCACCATCCTCCTGCCTCAGCCTCTCAAGCCACTGGGATTACAGGCATGCACCACTGCACTCAGCTAAAACAAATCTTAATGGGCAGAGGTGGGTTTTGTGAAGGGTAGGGAGGCTGCATCAGCCGCGTATGTGGAGAGGCCTGACTGCTGAATACTGGGGTCATGTGCAAGTTAAGGGGACTCCCCAGGCTTACAGACTGGGTTCAGTTCTCCTGTACAATTTACCATTGGTAAGTCCTACCATCAGTAGGCCTCAGCTTCCTCACCTGCTATGGGTCTGGTCACAACTAAAGGTAGAAAATATTCTATAAATACTAGCTATTATTACCATGGAGATGTAGCCTTTCAAATATCCTGATAATAAGATTTTTTGTAAATTTAATATTGGGGATTGAACCCAGAGGTGCTCTACCACCATGCTCTATCCCCAGCCCTGTTTATTTTTTTTATTTTAAGACAATGTCTTGCAGCTAAATTGCCTAGGCTGGCCTCAAACTTGCAATCCTCCTGCCTTAGCTTCCTGCCTCTCTGGGATTATAGGTGATGACACCTTGGTAAGTAAGGCCCAGCTTAGTAATTGGAAATTTTAAAAAGATTCCCAGGTTGCACCATGGAGGTATTTCACAAGTATTTCCTTCTACACAAAATTAGAACAGGTTGCTGAAAGGCCTGCAGGGAGGTAAAGTCACAGATGTGCACACAGCTCTGTCCTGCCACTGCCCTTGACATTCCATTCCCCATGTCAAGGTCCTGAGAAAACTTCAGGTTCCAGAAACTCTAATTAGGAAAACCCAGAATAATGGTAAACATTTTCACCAAGTTCCTATACCAACAACCTGCCTGGTCCAGAGGGCAAGAAAACAATCCTCTGGACATCCCAGTTGGCCTTAATCCGGGCTCTTGCTGGCTGATGCCAGGACTAATTGACAGCATTTCCCTGCCTAACTCTGGGACAATCACAAGGAGTCATTTTATTGCTAATGGGCTCAATGTTCAGAAGGAAAGGGAACATTTTCCCCTCATGCTTTTTGTTTGTTTGTTTTGTTTTGGGGACTGGGGATGGAACACGGAGTGCTTTACTACTGAGCTACATACCCAGTCCTTTTTTTATTTTATATTTTGAGACAGGGTCTCACTAAGTTGCTGAGGCCACCCTTGAACTTGATACAGATGTGTGCCACCATGCCCAGCTTCCCCTCTTTCCTTTTCTTGTGGGGAGGGTGGTACCTGGGATTGAACTTCAGGGGCACTCAACCACTGAGCCACATCCCCAGCCCTATTTTGTAGTTTATTTAGAGACGGGGTCTCACTGAGTTGCTTAGCACCTCCCCATTGCTGAGGCTGGCTTTGAACTCTTGATTCTCCTGCCTCAGCCTCCTGAGCCACTGGGATTATAGATGTGCACCACCACGCCCAGCTTCCCATTATTCTTGATGTTCATATTAATTTGCTTCAGAGTGTTTTTTTAATGTATTTTTGTTTATATATTTGTTTTAGGGGTTTATCTCCACTCAGAGGCCAGCCCACCCTGTTAGTTCTTGACCTGCTGCAGTTGACCTCTTCTCCAACCCCGCCCCAGTGGCATTGAAACCCCTGGGCTGTGAATAAGGACATCACCCACAAGTGGGCCTGGAGGTTCAGTAGGAGTTTGGTTTCTCCATGGTCTGCAAGTCATTGTCATAGGCTCGTGGAAGTCCTTATGCAGTATAGAAAAACAAAATCAGTTCACAGAAGACTTGCAGACCCCAGGAAAATCACACACACAATAATCTCTTAAACCAATGGTTCTCAACCCAGTGAGTGATTTTTCCTCCCAGGGGACATTTGTCACCATCTGAAGACATTATGTTTGTGTGTCACAGCTGGAAGAATGCACATAACTAGGGGCAAGGGTACCACTGGTGTCAGGCAGGTAGAAAGCAGGGATTCTGCTAACTTATAATGTACAAGGGGTTCCCCTTTCCTCCCTACACCTCCCCCCTTACACACAAAAAGACAATCTGGGTTTGCTGCAGTGGCGGACATCTGTATCCCAGCGACAGGGAGGCTGAAGCAAGAGGATCGCAAGGTTGAGGCCAGCCTCAGCAATTTAGTGAGGACTTAAGCAACTTCATGAGACTCTGTCTCGAAATAATAAAGAAAAAAGGCTGGGGTTGTAGCTCAGTGGTAAATTACCTTTAGGTTAATTAAAAAAAAAAAAAAAAAAAAGCTCAAAACCCAAAACCAAAATGAAACACACACGCACACACACACACACACACACACACACACACACACACACAGAAAGAAAATCTGGTCCAAAACATGAACAGTGCTGAGGTTGAGAAACCCTGGATTCAGCAGGATCAGCACCAATGCCCTCCATTATATGATCCTAATCCACCCATCCAACCACTTTCCTCAGACGTACTCCTGCTCCCTGCTTCAGGCAGATCCTGCCCCTATTCCTAAACCTGCCTGTCTTCATTTTGACCTCTGTGCCTTTTGCCTTTGTTCATGTGGGTTCCTCTTCCTGGAACCTTCCTCTAAGCACCTGTCAGAACCCTACCTTTCCTTTAAAGCTCAGACTTCTCTCCTATGAATTTGTCAACCACCCCAGTTACTGTAACCTTGTCGCAGGTGACAGACGAGGTAAGACACCAACTAGGAACAGGAAGCAGGTTTATTTAGCTATATCCAGGTGCAGAGGGCAAAGCTTTCACTGTAATCAATCAATCCCCCTGAACTCCGAGTTCAGGTAGTTTCAGGACTTTATACCCAGCATGTAAGGGGAGGGGCTCAGAAGTTCACAGTCTGCAGAAGTTCACATAAAAGCAGCTTTTTCTTTCACTGTTCTGGGCAAGTTAACCCTTAAGGACAGTGCCTGAGAAGGGGACAGCTTCTTCTCCCTTTTCTTCCCCCCCCCCTGCCAGCTGTCACCATGGAGTCCAATTGGTAACTTCTCTTATCTTAGAAATGTAGACATTTCTGTGAAGCTCCAACTCAAGGTCAGAGGCCTTGTTAAAAGATCTGTATTTTTTAAATCACATTTTGCATTTGCAAACACACTTTTATAAACTACTATACTGGATAAATGTTTGTGAAAAACTAGTAAAGGGGCGTTCAGCACCTGGAGTGCTGATCTCTTCCAGGCTAGTGGCCAAGTAAAATAAAGCAACAGGAAAATAGGAAGTTTAACTACATTAAACTCTTTTGTAGAGACTCTTTTGTTGATAGTCCTAAAATCAATTATGGTGAAGCTTAGTTAAGATTTTCTGTGGAGGAGGGGGTGCTACTACAACTTCTGACAGTCTCCAGAAGCAAGGTTGGCTACTTCCCATTTGCAATGCCCTGTAAGATGGTTATTATATGATACTTGATTTGGGAGCTCTTTAGGGTAAGTATTGAAGCTTGTGTATTTGTATCCTCTTAGTATATGCTTTTTTTTTTTTTTTTTTTTTTTTTTTTTTTTTTTTTTTTGGTACCAGGGATTGACCCCAAGGGCACTTTACTAGTGAACCACATCCCCCTCCCTTTTTACTTTGAAACATGGTCTCGCTAAGTTGCTTAGGGCCTTGCTAAATTGCTGAGGTGAACTTGAACTTGCCATTCTTCTGCCTCAGCCTCCCTGGGATTGCAAGTGTGCGTCACCACGTCTGGATTCTCCTTCACTTTCTTTCCTTTCTTGGCCAATGTTAACAAAAAACATTATAATGTGTTGTATTTTCCTAGAATTTTCAGATCCTTTTGAGTTTTCTTTAAAGTAGCTGAGGCAGAGATTTTTAAATTTGTCAGATGAGGAGACAACTCCGAGGCCTGATTTGCAAAGAGTCATATGAATAATATAGTTATAAGTTCAGAGGTCTTCTTTGCAAACCTAGAAATGGGCTGCTTTCCTGTAAGATGGCCTTCCTTCCCTATTACATTATCTCTTTTTTATCGTGTGTGTGTGTGTGTGTGTGTGTGTGTAATTTACAGGTGGGTGGGAAGGAACATTATGTTCCTATACATTTTTTCCTTGGGCAGTCTTATCCACACATTGGTCTGTAATTACCATCTATACGTAGATGACTCATATGAGGCTCTTTAGAGCTCTCCAGACTGGTACTTCCAGCTCCTATTTACCATCCCCTCTTAGAGTTCTCAAAAGCACCCCAAGTTCAACAAGTACAAACATCACTCTGCAGCTCCCCTCCTTAAAACGCTTCAATTCTTCCCAGTGTTCTCAGGACAAGGATGAAACTAACATAGCCATGTCGTTTCTCATGTAGCCCCTGCTACTTCTCTGTCATCACCTTGCATCAGGCCCCTGTGGGGATCCCTTAGGACCCCAGAATTGGCTCTTTGAAGCTAAAGATACTGAGATTCAACAGAAGTAGAGAGAAGCTTTCTCAGAGCTTCCTTTATCTGATTAAAAGCAGAAACATCTGGGAAATGGGGGCTTCATAAATTTCCTCTTCAGGGCTGCTTTTATGCCCAGGAAGGAGATTAAGAGAAAATCTACATAACTCCCCTCTTCAGGGGACATTTTATGGCCACTAAAGGAAATTTAAAGACCACTCAGACCTGCATGAACAAGCATAATCACAAAATTTCTTATTTCCCATTTGTTCTAGAAACCCATATTATCTTCCAATAGTAGCTTTTTCTCTTCCTTCCCTTTTTCCTACCATGCTGGGTATACAATCCTCTAATTTTTAAAACCTGCTATTGAGTTGATTCTTGTGTAAGCTCCTATAGGCATAGGGTTCTTTTTCTCCTGATAATCTGTCTTTTGTTGGTTTAATTCACAGACCCACTCCCCCAGAAAGAATCTAAGAGGATAGAGGGAAAATTTTGTTCTCCTGACACTTCCTTGATTTCTGTGTTCTACTGTACTACCTTCCTTTTTGTTTTATGACTCCTCCTGTTATAGACCTCTGCCCATACTCTTTCCTCTGTAAGGAATGATTTTCTGTGCTTGGGTACCTATTTAACTCCCAATTCTTCAGAATTCAATTCAAACAGCACTTCCCTAAAGAAGCCTTTTCTGATCTTCTCATCATAGGCTCTCAGAGTATCCCACACTTTTCCTTTATAGCACTTGTGACAGTAGCGATAAAATTTTGTGCGGTTATTTGATTAGTGTCTTTTTCCCCAATAGACTGTAGGCTCTTTTTTTAAAAAAAATATTTATTTATTTGCTTTAGTTGTACACAATGCAATGCATTTATGTTTATGTGGTGCTGAGGATCGAACCCGGGTCGCACACGTGCTAGGTGAGTGCTCTACCACTGAGCCACAACCCCAGCCCTAGACTGTAGGCTCTTGATGGCAGGGGTCCTATCTATTTCTTGCTTATCACTGTATTTTTTTGTTTGTTTGTTTTTTAGTTTCTTTTGGTAGTTGTAGATGGACAGCATGCCTTTATTGTTTATTTTTATGCAGTGCTAAGGATCAAACCCAGTGCCTCACGCATGCCAGGCAAGCGTTGTGCCACTAAGCTATAGCCCCAGCCCCTGACTACTATATTCGGAGTTCCTAGTGCAAAATAGGCACAAAAGGAAAAAAAAATTACTGAATGAGATACTGAATTACTGAATGACATAGCTCAGTGATAGAGTACTTTCCTAACATGTGCAAGGCCCTGGGGTTTAATCCCCAGCATAAATAAATAAATATGTTTGAAAATTACTGAACGAATGCATGAATAGAAGATGAGGAGAAACTTCTCATATGATACAGTAGAACTATTTCTTTCAGGATACTTACTACAAGTCTTTGAAAGCCAGTCGTATACGGGCAAACCAATCTCAAAACAGCCAATGTTAGTGTGGGAAAAGTTGTCATTATATCAGGGCAACTGTCCTGGTCAAGGATTAGATGACAATTAACTTGAGAGGAGTTGACCCAGAAAACCATCCTGCAACATGCATGAGAGAACCTGATCAAATCTAAAAATAGCTCATCACTGGATTTGGAAAAACTTCAGTGAGGATTTAGCCTATCTTCTTCGCAAACTCAACCCCTACTGAGGCTTTTGCCCTTTTTTTTTTTTTTTTTTAATTTTTTTAGTTGTAGATGGACACAGTGCCTTTATTTTGTTTATTTATTTATGTGTGGTGCTGAGGATTGAACCCAGTACTTCACACATGCTAGGCAAGTGCTCTACCACTGAGCCACGACCCCAGCCTGAGGCTTTGCCTTTATTGTTGAACTATAGAATCCCAAAATGGGAATGCTGGGGAATGATCTAGACTAGTGTGCTCACTTTAAAATAAGAAAATTGGGTCCAGAGAGGTTTAGCAATTACCCTTTGTTGGGGCTCAGAAAATAGCACCCCAAAGTGTAGTGCTTTGACAGCCTCAGGTTCTCTCTGACCTTCCCTCTGACCTCTCTTTTCCTAATCATCTTTCTCTTCGAAAGTTCCCAGATCTATCTAAAACAGAATTCAGGAACCAAGCATGATGGTACACACCTGTAATTCCAGCTATTCAGGAGGCTAAGGCAAGAGGATTGGGAATTCAAGGTCAGCCTGGATCACATGGTGAGACCCAATCTCAAAAAATAATAATAATAGCCGGGCTCGATGGTGCACACCTGTAATCCCTGTGACTAGGGAAGCTGAGGCAGGAGGATCATAAGTTCAAGACCATCCTCTGCAACTTAGTGAGACCCTGTCTCAAAATAAAAAATTAATAATAAAATTAAAAGATAAAAGTAGAATCTATCAAAGTAGAGTACAACTAGCTTCCATCTTCTTATTGAAATTTTACTAATCAAGAAAAATTAAACTGATATCACAGGAAGAGACTGAAAATCAAACACGACACCTACTGTCCAGAGGAACTTTTCCCAGCCACTGTTTTCTCCAGTCTCATTCACTTCTCTAAAAATTATTTGCACTCCCTCGAATACTGCCTACAGCTCTCCACACTACCTCCCCCTCCCCTATGAAGAAAATATTTAAGATACAACCATCTGATCCCTTTTTTGACCTTTTTATTATTTTTTTTAAATTTTATTTTGAGATAGGGTCTTGCTAAATTGCCCAGTCTGGGCTCAAACTTGTAATCCTCCTGCCTCAGCCTCCTGAGTAGATGGGATTACAGGTGGATAACACTGTGCCTGGTGAACTTTCATATTTGCATGTTTCCCTGTGAATGTGCATTAATAAATTCATTGTGACTCTTCTCCTATTAGTCTATTGT
This sequence comes from Tamias sibiricus, assembly GCA_025594165.1. NCBI lineage: Eukaryota > Metazoa > Chordata > Mammalia > Rodentia > Sciuridae > Tamias > Tamias sibiricus. The sequence goes on from CM046670.1 coordinate 58,121,969, forward strand.
TGGTTTATTTCACCGACTACAATTATTGAATCTTTGTGGGAAAAGAGAAAACTAAAAATTTCCTTATTGCCAGGTAATTGCTTATAGAAACAGCACTCAGCAAGGGACCTTGTAACTTCTCTGCACAGTGACACTTGGATGTACTACCACCTAGGTTTTAGGGATCTTGGATGCTGAAGACCCTCCAATTGTGTTCTTGTGGGTTGCCTAAATGAGAAGCAGGAGAGTGGGAGTTTAATTCCCACTTCTGTGGTTCACTGTCACAAAAAGCAAAAGTGTTGGCCAGGGAAATTTGAGCAAACCACTCAAGATCTGGTGAAGGCTACCTGGAATGGAGCTGGAAATATAACCATGTGGAGCACAGGAACTTGTGTTCTCAGGACTGGTCTTATCTCTGCTACAGGATAGCTGGCCATCTTTGGGCAACACACTTGTCTCTCTTAACATTTGTTGAATGGGTTAAATAGTGACTTCAGGCTATCGTGAACCTCAAATAAGATAGCATACTCATAATTTCTAGCACAATTTCTAGTCTGGTATCTGGTGTTCAGTAAATGGGGACACTGTTCACGAACATTCCAATTCAAACTCATAAACATTTGTGGAAAGTCTGTGTTACAGATGAGCAATAGGGGACCAGGGTATGCAATTACTTGGGAGGGGAAAACTCAGTCCTCCTCCCAAATGACATATTATTTCCTTAGATATGTTTTAATTAGGTTGCAGTCAAATCCTGCTGACGGGCTGAGTGTCTTTCAGTGACTTTGCATATCTGTTCTCTGATCCATTAGTCATTGGGTTTATGTTGTTCAACATCTGGAGCAATCTTAATTCCCTTATTCCCAAATTTTCAACCTATCCCTGTAACACCCAACCATAGACAAAAAACTTCTCATCATTATTAGGAAATTTCGAGGCCCTGAGATTTGAGAATATCTGAGGCATCTGAAATAAGCCACTCTAGGCACGGTGGTGCACACCTGTAATCCCAGTGACTAGGGAGTCTGAGGCAAGAGGTTCGCAAGTTCAAGGCCAGCCTCAGCAATTTATCGAGACCCTGCCTCAAAATAAAAAATAAAAAGAGCTGGGAATGTAGCTCAGCAGTAGACCAACCCTAGGTAAAATCCTCAGCACCAAAAAAGGCAGTCACTATAGTATAGAAATAATTTTTAGCTAAAGGCTTTTGAGTTCCTGAAATTCCTTATCTATCTAAAAGCAGAATCTCCCTCCTAAAACTTAATCGTCACAAAGCCCCTCCCTGTGAATAACTCTAATCTTGGGGGATCAATTGATACCAAGAAGACATTATCACAAAAATATCATACCCCCCATTTGTTCTCCTAAGAGCTCATGTATTTTTCTGAAAAGTCGTTCGTTTTTCTAAAGATGCACTTTCTCCTTGTCTTCTCTAAGAAATCATTGTACAGGCTGGGGTCGTGGCTCAGCGGTAGAGTACACACCTAGCACGTTCAAGGCCCTGGGTTTGATCCTCAGCACCACATAAAAATTAATAAATAGGACTGGGGTTGTGGCTCAGCGGTAGAGCGCTTGCCTAGCACATGCGGGGCCCGGGTTCGATCCTCAGCACCACGTAAACATAAACACATTGCATTGTGTACAACTAAAGCAAATAAATAAATATTTTTAAAAAATTAATAAATAAAGTAAAAGTATTGTGTTCAACTACAACTGAAAAAAATAAATATTAAAAAAAGAGAAATCATTGTATTCTCAGTAAATGCCTACTTCCCTCCCCATCATCTTTCTTTTTTTTAGTACTGGGGATTGAACCCAGAGGCAGTTAACCACTGAGCCACGGCCCCAGCACTTTTATATATTTTATTTAGAGACTGTCTCACTGAGTTGCTTAGGGCCTTGCTAAGTTGCTGAGGCTTGATTTGGACGTGCAATCCCCCTGCCTCAGCCTCCTGAGCTGCTGGGATTACAAGCATGTGTGCCATTGTGGCCAGTGCCCCTTCACCTATTAAGATGATGTATCAGACCTAAAATGTATTCACCCCTTTGAGTTGTACTTTTTTGTAAACTCCTGTATGTGATTAAAATTCATCTTTTCTCTTTCAAAATCTGTTGCTGTTGTTTTCCTTTACTGTGATCAAGGGCACTGAGATCAATATCTCTAGGCATGCCGGGCATGGTGGCGCACGCCTGTAATCCCAGCACTTAGGAGGCTGAGTCAGGAGGTTCGTGAGTTCAAAGCCAGCCTCAGCAATGGCGAGGCACTTAGCAACTCAGTGAGACCCTGTCTCTAATAAAATACAAAAAAGGACTGGGGATGTGGCCTAGTGGTTGAATGCCCCTGAGTTCAATCCCCAGTACCAATATATATATATTATATACCAATATATATATATACATATATATATACATATATGTATATATATATATATATACATATAATGTATATATATATATATATATATATATACATATATATATCTGGGCATGAGTTTAGGATGCATGCACCTCCAAATACTCCTGTAGCCCAGGATTTCAGATGTGGAACTTTGAACTCAAAGCCTATAAACGCTTTTAATATCTGTTTTAAAATAATTTGGGGCCGGGCGCGGTGGCGCACGCCTGTAATCCCAGCACTTTGGGAGGCTGAGGCAGGAGGATCGCGAGTTCAAAGCCAGCCTCAGCAATGGCGAGGCACTTAGCAACTCAGTGAGACCCTGTCTCTAAATAAAATACAAAAAAGGGCTGGGGATGTGACCCAGTGGTCAAGTGCCCCTGAGTTCAATCCCCGGTACCACAAAAAAAAAAAAAAAAAAATTTGGGGATATTTTCACACTTCTTAGGAACAACACCACCAAAAAACTCTTAATTGTGGTTGTTGCTTCTCCTTTCCTGAAAAGATGTTTTGTCCAGGGAAAATTATATACATTTTTGATAAAAGGCAGAGAAACAATTATGTGATCTTTTCATATCCTATGAGAACGTTTGCTAATAGACTTGCTATCAGAACATTTGCTAATAGCTGAAGATCATCTGATTTTTGAAGGAATATAACTTTATTTGAGGAATGATAGATTGTTGCTATTATTTTAACAATTTCACAGTTTGGCCTCACAAAGACTCAGCTGAAGTAGAGAGCAGCCCCTAGATCAAGGACCTGGTGGTAAATAATGAGTTTCTTTGTGCCTTCCTTCCCTTGTGCCTGGCTTTCCCACTTTAGAGTGCCTTCAACCAACCACTGAGTTTTTGCCAAGCTATGGCAAATTTGGCTAATTTTCAGAGCTTGTAGGCATTAAAAGCTGATGATCACACCTATCTGTCTGTTTTGGCTAACCTGCCTTCATTTTTCAAAAAGATAGTCATGTCTGTGTGCCTGTTGGAAACTGAAGGACCTAGTTAGTTGTCTTTCCATGAAGAGTCAATGAAGAGTTTGAAATGTCTCCTCTGGGACTCAGAGGTACTGTCCAGAAAAAAGGCTTGGTAGACAAGGTTGGAGGTTGAATGTCTTCTGGGGTAAGGGACTGTGGTCCCCTTACTTGTGCTACAAAGCCCAGGCATTCATCAAAAGCCAAAGTAGATATTTGGGTTTGCAGGCGCCTGTCAATATTTCTTTAAGAAATTCTATGAAGTTTGGTGCAGTGGCAAATACCAGTAATCCCAGCTACTTGAGAGGCTTAGGCAGGAGGATCACAAGTTTGAGGTCAGCGTGGACAACTTAGCAAGACCCTGTGGTTAGCTTATTTGGAGTTAGCTCGATTAAAAAGAGTAAGGAGAAAGGGCTGGGGTTGTGGCTCAGAGGTAGAGTACTTGCCTAGCATGCATGAGGCACTGGGTTCGAACCTCAGCACCACCTGAAAATAAAAGAAAGGTATTGTGTCCATCTACAACTAAAGAATAAATGTTAAAAAAAAAAAAAAACCAAAAAACAGTATAGGGGAGAGAAAAACTTTTCCTCTACCCTCTTAGGTTCTGGGCCTGGAGCTTGTGAATTAAGCCTACAAAAGATAGATTAACAAGAGAAAATGTATAGAAATTTAATTGATACTTAAAATTTTGTGTGCAAGGACTACACAGAAAACAAGTGAAAATCCAAAGAGGTAAATAGATGCAGGGCTTATATATCATTTTAAGAAAGGGTGATAAATTGTGGACAAGTGACTAGACAAAGGAAAAGGAATTTGGATTCTGAAGGGCAGTACATTGTAGAAGGTAAATATACTTAGGAAACTAATAGTAGATAAGATTGTCAAGTAAACTTTATTATGCAGACTCAGGTCTGTGCCATCTTCAATGGAAGTTTTCTTAGGTGATTAAAGGTATTTCTCCTCTTCCTGATAGGGAAGAGGGAGACCCTTTACAAATGGAAATTTATGTTACCTTCACAAAGGAAATGTCCTGCATTCTTCCTGTGTCAGCTGTGTCTTGATTGCCTTCAATTCAAAATAATCCTAAAGAGGTATGTTTTGGGGGTGGCATATTTGAATCTCCTCCAACAGATCATAGGAATCTTCTATTTGTACTCATAGGGATCTCAAGAAAAGAAAAAGAATGCAAGTAGAAAATCAAGCTAATTGTAGTCTGTTCTGCAACCATACTTAGTATTTGTTTTAACCAGGTATGATAAGATATGCAGACCCAGAAATGATTGTCAGGGAGCAAGAAATTTATACTCACAGGTCCCTAGAAACAGGAGGCAAGGCACATCACCCAGGCCCACACAGGGCACCAAGGTGGGTCAGGAGGCAGAGGTGGAGCCTTTACTGGGGTCTTCACAGATAGGAATGGGTAAGGCAGGGTAGGTACACTGGATAAGGTTAGGGTTAGATAGTTTGAAAAATTTTGGTGGGCTCTGGGCTGCATAAATGCTCCCCAGTTGCAGTTGGTCCTTGGTCCTGGAGTGATTAGGGGCAGAAGGAATGTTGGCATGGGCTGTGAGTTTGATAAAGGAGATGCTTGGGGGTGTGGGATCTGAAATGGTTGGTTTGTATATTCAAGGTCCCTTGCAAGAGAGTTGCTTCTTTCTAGGAATTAGCTAGGTCTGGGAGAGGCTCTTCAAGATCCAAGCCCCAGCCAGGCATGGTGGCACACACCTGTAATCCCAGCACTTGGGAGGCTGAGGTAGGAGTTCAAAGCCAGCCTCAGCAATGGCGAGGCACTTAGCAACTCAGTGAGACCCTGTCTCTAATAAAAATACAAAAAAAGGGATGGGGATGTGGCTTAGTGGTCGAGTGCCCCTGAGTTCAATCCCCAGTACCAAAAAAAAAAAAAAAAAAAAAAAAAAAAAAGCCCCAAATGGCAGAACACTAAGAATACAGAAAAAAGCCACTACAGTGACACACATATAATCCCAGAGACTCAGGAAGCTGGAGGCAGGAGTATGGCAAATGGCAGCCAGCCTCAGCCATGTGGTGAGACCCTGTCTCAAAATAAAAAGGGGCTGGGGTATAGCTTAGTGGTAGAGTATCCCTGGGTTAAATCTCCAGTATCTAACCCACATGCACCACAGAAATTTTAAAAATATATACTCAATATATAGACATTAAAAATGTAGCTGGGCATTGTGGTGCATACCTGTAATCCCAGCTGCTCTGGAAGCTGGGGCAGGAGAATCACGAGTTCAAAGCGAGCCTCAGCAAATTAGTGAGGCCCTAAGCATAGCTTAGCAAGACTGTCTCAAATGGATGTGGTTCAGTGGTTAAGTGCCACTGCATTCTATCCCGGTTTAAAAAAAAAAATGTGGTACAGAAAGTTTTTATGAAGTTTCTTTGTTTGTTTGTTTGTTTGTTTTGGTTTGGTTTTGAGATGAGGTTTCACTATATTGCCCAGGATAGCCTCAAATTTCTGGGCTCAAGTGATCCTCCTGCCTCAGCCTCCCAAGTGGCTGGGTCTATCAGCAAGGGACACCACTGTGTCTAGAAAATTAAATATGTTTACTATTTAAAAAGTTAATGTGAATTATATCTGGATCCACATTCACTAATATTCCTAATAGAGGTAAATCCTTACATAGATAATACTGATTTGATAGTTTTGGTTTAAAAGCAGTTTTATGGGGCTGGGAATGTAGCTTAGTGGTAATGCATGCTCTAGGCCCTGGCTGAATCCCTAGTATCACAAAAAACAAACAAGAAAAACACTTATACATCTTTTTCTTGATTCTGTTACAACATGTAGTCTAATGTAAATATACATTTCGTTAGGTAAAACATGGGTTTATTTTGTTTTGTTTGGAAATCCTAATTTGAACTTTGTAATTTTTGATACTGGTTTTATGGGTTAGACCATTGTTCCACAAAATATTTAAGATTGTGAGAGTGTAAATATGTGTGTGCAACTAAATTGACTTATAACAACTGAAGTGCTGATTAAAAAGCAAAAGAAGTAGATTGCTTCTTGTGAATTTCAGATAAATGTATCAAGTCATTTGGATTTTATTACCTTTATCTCAATGCCCGTGGAAAACTTCAAATTGTCATCTCTCTGGCAAACTTTTAATTTCAGCAATGATTTTGTTGTTTTGCAATTGCAACTTAAGCATATTTTTTCAAGATCCTCAAAAGACTTTAAGACTGAGGCTAATATGATAGCTTATTCAGTTAATTAATGAGAAATCTTCGGTCATCTGCATATTTTTAAGAAGTTTAAGAATTTTACAGAGAGGTCAAGAGAAAAGCACTGGGTCACCAAGCAATTTTGACCTTCTTGCTGGTGTTGTTGTTGAGACAGAGTCTTGCTAATGTTGCCCACACTGGCCTTGAATTTGTGATCCTCCTGCCTCAGCCCCCGGGGAGCTGAAATTATAGGCATGCACCACTGCACCCAGCTTTTTCCTTTTTTAAACACAAATAAAGAAGTACGGGGGGTATGGTATATACTTTGTTTTATAATGTAAGGTTAACTATATTTTAAAGCTAAGATTTAAAGTTTTAATTAATATTGTCACTTAACTTTGTATATAATTATATATATATATATATATTTATTTATTTATTATTATTTTTTTTTTGGTACCGGGGATTGAACTCAGCAGCACTAGACCACTGGGCCACATCCCCAGCCCTTTTTTGTATTTTATTAGAGACAGGGTCTCACTGAGTTGCTAAGTGCCTCGCCATTGCTGAGGCTGGCTTTGAACTCGCGATCCTCCTGACTCAGCCTCCCAAAGTGCTGGGATTACAGGCGTGCGCCACCGCGCCCGGCTTATAATTATATATTTAAATATATAGACATACATAATTGTTTAAATGAATAAGCAAAATAAATTCTGCATGATGAAAGTAAGATTTCTGGACACAAATTGATCTTGGACTTTTTTTTTTTTTTTTTTTTTTTTTGGTACCGGGGATTGAATTCAGGGGCACTCGACCACTGGGCCACATCCCCAGCCCTTTTTTTGTATTTTATTAGAGACAGGGTCTTATTGAGTTGCTAAGTGCCTCGCCAATGCTGAGGCTGGCTTTGAACTCACAATCCTCCTGCATCAGCCTCCCAAGTGCTGGGATTACAGGCGTGCGCCAGTGCGCCTGGCTGATCTTACACTTTTTAATCTGCTTTTTACCAGGGTAATGAAAAGTTACTTACCTTCTGTGTAATCTGCCCAGAGAGTACAAATGGCTTATGTGAATTGAATACTCTTCTTGAGAGCCTGTTAATTTTTGCTTTCAAAGCAGACCTCCAAACTTCCTCACATCCAAAAGGCTGTATTACACTATAATGATGATGTCATATAAAATGTTTTCTGCTGGATTTATATAAAAACACTGCACTGTTAACACTTGTTAATCAGCTAGCCAAGTTCCAGCTCTGCCTTGTTTTCTTTTGTTTTGTTTTGTTTTGGTACTGGGACTGAACCCAGGGTGCTTAACCACTGAGTCACATCCCCAGCCTTTTTTTTATATTTTATTTAGAGAAAGGATCTCTCTGAGTTGCTTAGGGCATCGCTAAATTGCTGAGGCTGGCTTTGAACTTGCAATCCTCCTGAGTTGCCGTGTGCGCCACCATACCTGGCTTCTACTTTGTTTTCATGCATCTATGCTCCTATCTGAAAGAAGCATTTAATCTCCTCTGATGACTTTCTGATCTTTCATTCTCAAATTCAGGAGAAAGCTGGCAGGGCATACTAGATGCTATTTGGTAACCTCAAAAATCTACTCCTATGCTTTATAGAAAGAAAGATCCTAGAAATAATTAGCTATGTCTGCTAATCACCATGTTTCTATTGCTCAACTGATAATGAGAACTCGTGTGTTTATCTAGCTCACACCAGGGCAAGAGTTGTCTATCAGAGAGAAGTCAGCCTGGCTTGGTGGTATACGTCTGTTATCCCAGTGCCTCTGGAGAATGAGGCAGGAGGATCACAGGTTTGAGCCCACCCTGGTTAATTTAGCAAGACCACATATTTAAAAAAATTTTTTTTTTTTTTTTTGGTACTGGGTTTTGAACCCAGGGGCACTCAACCACTAGGCCACATCCCCAGCCCTTTTTTGTATTTTATTAGAGACAGGGTCTCAGTGAGTTGCTAAGTGCCTCACCATTGCTAAGGCTGGCTTTGAACTCGCGATCCTCCTGCCTCAGCCCCCCAAGTGCTGGGATTACAGGCGGGGCGTGTGTGCCACCACGCCCGGCTTCACATATTAAAATTTAAAAGTTAAAATAGGCTGGGGATGTAGCTCAATGTTAGAGTACTTTCCTGGCATGTATGAGACCCTGGGTTCAATCCCCAGCACCACCACTAAAAAAAAAAAAAAGAAAGAAAGAAAGAAAGAAAAGAGAGAGAGAAAAGTGTGAAGGACATGATTGAAGTCTATCAATCAGGAAGTGGGTGGAGAAGAACCCATTTTGTCATATTACAGGAGAATGAAGATAGGGGGTTCTGCTAAAGCCAGAAAATAATAGGAATATTTAAAGATGCCTTCCAGTGAATCTCAGTCCCCTGGAGAGATCTGGATTGAGACTATAGACACTTTTTGAGGTAAAATTCTCACAATCCAGCCCTGTTTCCTCCAAACAGCACCAGGATGGTCTCCCTAGGTTTGGAATCCTGCCCTGGAGGCCCCACGTGTGTAATTTCTCCAGTGAGACCTGGTGGGACTTGTGCTGGGGTCCCAGGTGACCTCATTAGGACAAAGCATCTGAAAGCATCTGGGCCACTCGCCCTGCAGCTGTTTTCCTTCTCCGTTGTTTTGGTTGTTAGGTTTGGTCCTGAGCTTCCCGGGTGGGGTTGTCTCACTAGGCAACACCAAGACAAAAGAGCTGGCTCAGATTTGGGGCGGGGGCTGGATTTTCCTCTTTCAAATAGTTGTGACTTTGAGAGATTGGAAGTGTCACAGGGAGACGTGTTGCTTGTGTGTTCATGTTTGTATATGTGGCCTTGTGAGTATGTGTGTGTGCTTGTGTGTGTGTTAGGCCCTTAAAACTCTAGTTGTTTCCAGTCTGGACACGATAGAGAAATTATTACCACTGTGCCTGAGCATTTGTGTGTAAGTTCAGCATAAATATATCTGATCCAAATGACTTGTTGTGAGTAGGAATACAAAGTTCAGGAAGACAAAAGGGAGAGATGGTAAAAAGCCCTTCCCTCCCAAATTTCTTGGATTTTTCTTTGTGTGTGTGTGTGTGTGTGTGTGTGTGTGTTACTAGGGATCGAATCCAGGGGCACTTAACCACTGTGCTATGTCCTCCACCCTTTTTATTTTTTTGAGACACGGTCTCCCTAAATTGCTGAGGCTGGCTTTGAATTTGCAATCCTCCTGCCTCAGCCTCCTGAGTCCCGGGGATTACAGGCGTGCGCCACGGCACCTGACTGTTCTTGGACTTTCCTGACCCTAGGATTCCAGTTGACATTCTGTGCTTTATGTCCACGTGCGCCTCCTTTGTCCCCAGGAGGTGTGTGTGCCTCAGGCAGCCAGCCGTTCAGCACCTCTCCACTGACAGACGGGTGACTCTCTTTAGACTTTGGCATGACTGTGTTTGGTCCTGAATCAGGAAAATGAAAAGCCGTGAGCTGGTCATAAGCAAGTCCTGTGTTTGAGTCCTGCTTCTGGTCCAGCCAGCCTTGCAGACCTGCACAGGCCTCTTAGCTCCTCTGAGTCTCAGTTTCATCCTAAGTCGGAAGTGGTAAGACCTGTCCTTTGCACAGGGTGGTGGGGAGGACTGGCTGGGACAGCCAAGGTGAAAGTGGGATAGGTGTGGGTGGTATTATTGTTTTTATCAGATAAGAATGAACACCTGTCAAGCCATCAAGCCTCCACGGGACAGCTGGCCTGCTCCTCTCTTCCTGAGCCTTGCTCCTGGATATAAAAGGGTGTGTCCTCCATCTGCCATAATAATGGCTCCAAATCATAGGCATCTGGCAGGGGTAGAGCCAGGTTTTGTGAGGTGTGAAGCTTACACAATTTGGGGACACCCTCCTTAGGGGAAAAGAATATGAACTTGAAATTCCTTCCTCTCTTCCTCCCTTCCTTTCTTCTTCTTCTTCTTCTTCTTCTTCTTCTTCTTATTATTATTATTATTATTACTTTGGTACTGGGGATTGAACTCATGGGCACTTAACTACTGAGCTACATCCCCAACCCTTTTTATATTTTATTTAGAAACAGGATCTCGCTAAGTTGCTTAGGGCCTCACCAAGTTGCTGAGGCCTGCTTTGAACTCGTGATCCTCCTGCCTCAGCCTCCCGATTACAGGTGTGCGCCACTGCACCCAGCTTGAAGTTTTTTTAGTTTCATGATAATTTTGCCTTTGGCTTCTGGATTTGGGATATGTCTGGGACCAGAGCATTTTGGGAGCAGGCCAACATTCTAAACATCCTCCCCACTGCATGTTCCACTCTTGGTGTTTTTAATAGTGGGAAGAGTTGGCAAATCTTCTCAGATATTGGAGCTAAATCCCACCATGATGTGCTCTGAGCCACCCCTGCCTAATGGTCCCTTGACTTACTCAGGCCGCCCCTTCTTCTGATGGGGAACAGGCGCTCTACCCTAGAAGTCCTTTCAAGGCCTCATTTCACAGGTGGAGGAAATGTGTCCCAGAGACAAGCAGTGCCTCACATGAGGTTACACAGGCTGGAAATGGTAGAACTCCTAAGTTCCATGAAGTCCCTTTCCACAAAGCCCCCTTGGATACAAGTTTTCTTGAAGTTATTCCTGTCACTTCATTGTCCATCAGGAATTTGCTATCTGTAATCATGTTTGTAGTCATTTATGTTTCCAGTGGGGGAGAACCTGAGTTTGCTCACCCCTGGAAGAATGGGCTGCCCTTTTTTTTTTTTCTTTATCACTGAGCTACATTTCCAGTCCTGTTTAGTTTTTGTCTTGAGACAGTGTCTCACCAAGTCACTGAGGCTGGCCTCAAACTTGTGATCCTCCTGCCTCAGCCTCCAAAGTTGCTGGAGTCATAGGCGTGCACCACTGTGTCTGGCTAGGTAAGTCTTTGACTTGACCCAGAATGGACTTTACAGGGCCAAGTGGATTGCAGCCCCTTTCTAGCTTTTCTCAGGGGTCTGGCAACACTGGCAAGAGGTCAGCCAAAGGTTTTGCTTCCCACACCACTGGAGAGTCCCCAGGCTCTGGTGCCTGTCCCCTGGCACTGGCTTTGTCCCATAATTCTTGTTTGTTCTCTCTTCCTTCTTCCTTCAGGCTGACCTCACCTTGGAATTTCACTTTTATTTATTTTTTAAAATATTTATTTATTTGTTTTAGTTGTACACAACACCTTTGTTTTTACGTGGTGCTGAGGATCGAACCTGGGCATCACGTGTGCTAGGCAAGCACTCTACCACTGAGCCACAACCCCAGCCCCTCGGAATTTCACTTTTTGTTCCCTCTGGTTCATATACCTCTAGTAATTGCCAGCCCAAGAACCCCCATATTCCAGCCCCAAGAAGCCATGTGTCCCAACCAGAGACAGAAATCCTAATGATCCCACTCAGGACCCCTAAATTGAAGTTCCCAGGGAATGTGGGGGTGTGTGTGCACCTGTTGTGTAGAGAAGCCCATTGTCCCCTGGTCAGGCTCAGCTCTGACTCAGTCCACCCCGATGGCCCTAGATGTTGGGGAAGGCAGGACCCACTTATCCTACAGGTCAGGGGTGAGCCTCAGACACTAATGAAGAGCTTCAGTTGTACCCGTTGCTAGAATACAGTCATTCTGTGATGTTTGTCCACACCAGATTTGCTCCAGCACCCTCAGATACCAAAATCCATGGATGCTCAAGTTCCTCATATAAAATGGTGTACAATTTGTATATAACCTACACATATCCTCTGTATACCTTAAATCTCTTAAAGGTTATTTAGGACACCTAACACAGTGTGAATGTAAATAGGCATTATAGTGCACTATTCAGGAAAAAAATGTCAAAAATGAAATCTGTACCTGCTTAATACAGGCACAATTTATTTCCTTAAGTACTTTCTATCCATGGTTGGTTGGGTCTGTGGATGGGGAGCCTGCAGACAGATACATAGCGTTGACTGCACTGAAATGTCATATCACTAGATAAACAGCTTAGAGTGCCCTCGGTCAACCCAGATGCCTTGGCCCCTCTGCCACACCCAGGACCTACCCAGGACCTGCCCATGACCAGAAAACAAACGGTTGATCCCTGGCTTAGTAGGTGCTCCTGAGCACCCTGAGTTTTTTCTGTTCTTTCTCCCCTCCTTTTCAGTGCTGGGGATTGAAGCCAGGGTGGTCCACCACTGAGCTAATCCCCAGCTCTTTTTATTTTTTATTTAGAGACAGGATCTCACTGAGTTGCTGATATCGGCCTTGAACTTGTGATCCTCTTGCCTGAACCTCCTGACTTGCTGGGATTAGATATGTGCCACTGCACCCAGCCCTGTCCCAGTTCTAGGGCTCAGTCTGCTTTCATTCAAAGGTGTCTGATCAGACTGGTGATTAAATATTCCAAATATCATGCCCAACCTTGTACTCCCTTTTCTACTTCCAGATGGGCTCTCTGTGGCCTGCTTTCTCACGTGAGGCCCCAGCTCATTCCTTTCCCTGGTAGTGGGGGCCTACCGCCGCCCTGCTCCAAAGACAGGGGTCTGGACCATCTTCCCAGGAAGGGCTCTGTGCTGAGGCTCTACTACCTCTGCAGACTCTCTGGAGCTGACTTCCAAGTGACTCCAGGTCTCTGAGCCACACTGCAGACCCTCCCTGGACCTGGCCACACCTTCTGGCACTCTCTTTAGATCTGTGGCACCTCACCTTGACACACCTGATAGGTGGTTCTGGTTCTAGATCCCAGGTCTCCCTGCAATTAACTGGGCTGTGCCCTGCCCATGTGTCCAGATAAGGCTGGGAGGGGCAAGGAGGAGAAACATACCCTCCACCACCCCCGAATAGCCCTTTACCAGCGCACCTCCGCCGAGGAGGCCAGCCAGCCCTCTTCCTGCACTTTCATCCTCAACAATCAGCCTGCATGACCTGGACTTCCAGATGACCCTTCACTCCTGAGCTCCACCCCCATGTGACCCAGATGCCAGCTGGCAGCCAGGCAGGAAAGCATCAGCCAGACTCAGCTACGCTGAGGCTGAGGGGGCTGGTGTGTGGCTCCTTCGGGCTGCCTATTCCCCTCTCCATCCCTTAGATTTAAAATAGGATCGGAAGAAACAAATGCTTAAGGCAGAGATGTGGCGCGCTAATGGTGTACTTGAGGCACTGCTGGTAAAGGTATTTGGGGGCAATTTTCACCTCTGTGATTAATGTGATTAATGGTAATCATGCCCAGTGGAGAATCACCTGTTCTTCCCAGGCATAAGAATACTCTATGTGGCAAGTCAGAGAGTAGCAAAAGTAAAAGTAATAGCTTACATTCTTTGCTGGGTGCAGTGGCACACACCTGTAATCTCAGCAACTTGGGAGGCTGAGGTAGGAATATCACAAGTTCAAGGGGCCAGCCTGGGCAATTTAGCAAGACCCTGTCTGGGGGGGGGGCGGGGGAGGGCTGGAGATGTAGCTCAGTGATCAAGTACCCTTAGGTTTGGTCCCTAGTACCAAAAAACAAAACAAAACAAAAAATGTGTTTAAACTACTGTCGTTAATGTTTATTTATTCAAGATGAACAAAATTATGTGCTTGGACTTTAGAAATTAGAGATTGAACAAATGATGCTGGGAAAATTGGCTATCCACATGAAAAAGAATGAAATTGGATCATTACCTAACACTACATTAAAAAATGAACTCAAAGTGGACCAAATGTAAATAAATGTAAGGGATAAAATAATAAACTTCTGAGAAGAAAATGCAAGGACCCAGGCATGGTGGTGTACACCTGTAATCTCAGCTATTTGGGAGGCTTAGATAAGAGGATCACAAGTTTGAGGCTAGCTTCAATAACTTAGTGAGATACTATCTCAAAATAAAATGAAAAGGCCTGGGGATGTAGCTCAGTGGTGGAGAATCCCTAGGTTCTGAAACCAAAAGTAAATAAAACAGGGATAGACCTCGATGGACCAGCACTGGAGGGGGCACATCTTCAGGAAGAAAAATGGCAACTGATTACAATAGAGGTCTGATTTTTGGTGGGGAAAGGTGAGTGGGTACTGGGGATTAAACTTGGGAGCACTTAACCACTGAGCCAAATCACCAGCCCTAATTTGTATTTTATTTAGAGACAGGATCTCACTGAGTTGCTTAGTGCCTCACTATTTGCTGAGGCTGGCTTTGAACTTGTGATCCTCCTGTCTCAGCTTCCTGAGCCGCTGCGATTATAGGCGTGTGCCACCATGCCTGGCTGGGGTCTGATTTTTATAGGATTTAAGTGAGACTTAATCATAATAGCAGAATGTGCAGTGAGACTTAAATCATATACACTTAATCACAGCAGAGCAGTCAGGGAAATAACTGTAGATTGGGAAATTGTGAAAGTCGGTATTGGTAGAAAAAAGAAAAATATATAAGGAAAATCTTAATGGCATTGAATTTGGCAATGACTTTTTGAATATGTCACCAAAGAGAGAGGCAACAAAAGAAAAATAGGCAAATTGGACTTCATAAAAATTAAAAAAAACAAAAAACTTTTGTGGGTCAAAGCTTTGAAACTATCAACAAAGTACCCACAGAGTGGGGGGGGAAGTTTTGTAAAACATATATCTGATTAGGGATGAATATGCAAATACATACATAACCCCTAAAACTCAACAAAACCCAAACAACCTCTGTGAGTCAGCTATCACTGTGACAAAATACCTGAGATAATCAGCTTAATAGGGGGAAAGGTTTATTTTGGTTCATTGTTTCAGGGGTTTTAGTCCATGATCACTTAGCCCTGTGGGAGCACAGTACCTCATGAAAGGAACACATGGCAGAGTAGGCCTGTTTACTTCATAGCCACTAGGAAGCAAAGAGAGAAGAGGGGCCAGCATCCATACGTGCTCTTCAAGAGCACGCCCCCAGTGTCCTAACTTCCTTCCACTAGGCCCCACCTCCAAATATACCACTACCTTCCAACAGTGCCACAGGCTAGTGACTAAGCCTTCTACACATAGGTCTTTTGGGGACATTTAAGATCCAAATTATGGTGGGCGCAGTGGCACATGCCTGTAATCCCAGCGGCTCGGGAGGCTGAGACAGGAGGATCATAAGTTCAAAGCCAGCCTCAGCAAAAGTGAGGTGCTAAGCAACTCAGTGAGACCCTGTCTCTAAGTAAAATACAAAATAGGGCTGGGGATGTGGCTCAGTAAGGAATTAATTCAACACTTCTCCAAAGAAGATATACAAATAGCCAACAAGCACACAAAAAGATATTCAACATTAAGAGAATGCAAATAAAAATTACAATGAGATATCACCTCTCGCCCATTAGGATGGCTTCTATCAGATAAAAACCAAAAGTTGGGGGCTGTGGTGCCCACCTGTAATCCCAGCTACTCAGGAGGCTGAGGCAAGAGGATTGTCAACTTTGAAGCTAGATTGGGTAACTTAGTGAGACCCTGTCTCAAAATAAAAAAGGCTGGGAGTGTAGGTCAGTGGTAGAGCACCCATGGGTAAATCCCCATCACTGCAAAATAAATACACAAAGAAATGAATAAATAAATACATAAATAAAAATAAAATAGGGCTGGGAGTGTAGCTCAGCGGGAGAGTGCTTGCCCAGCGTGCATGCATGAGGCCCGGAGTTCAATCCCCAGTAAAAGGGGCATGGGGGAAGACAGGTTAAAATTATATTAGGGTGTCTGGATTCTGTAAACTGGTTGCAATATTTTCCTGGATCCCTCATTAATTAATGAGTTAAATCATTGACACGTGTTCATTTTATATTTGCATAAGTTATGCTTTTCCCTTTTAATAAGTCTTTGACAGTTTTAAATATCTGTCTGGTGCTTAAGCTGAAGAAATAGAGCGAGGGAGGAAGGAGGAGAGCAGGGGAATGGGTGGGTGGAAGACGTGGGAAAGGAGAGAAAGACAGGAAAGGAAAAACCAAGAAGGAAAAGGATGGAGGACAGAGGTGGATGCAGGGGTGGGGGTGGGGGCAGAATAACAAGGGAGGAAGCAACGAAAAGAATCTTCTGGCCCTGTAAATGTACAAATACTCTCCTCCCCTTGAAGGAAGTCTTTATTTTGACTTGGCTGATACAGGACCTCTCGTTCCCTCAATCTGAGAAGGAAATTATTTTCTGCCTCTGTCGTTTCCCAGGTCACCAGTTATATTAAGACAAGGTCCCTTGGTGGCTGCTGTCTATAATTTTTCCACTCTCCACCCTTTTGAGTCAGATTGCAAAATAAGGGCATTTTGAAACTTGGATTCTTCGTGATCAAGGCAGTGGAGATGTAACCCAGGCCTCTCAGCCCCACTGGAGCTGGGAAGGGCCTCTACTAAGGGTGCTGCTTAGCTCAGCAGCAGGAAAGCAAGCCGGGCCACCAGGCTGCTACCACAAGTGCCCAACCCCAGCCTGGCCATCTGGGGACACCATACAACTTTCCCAGGCCTTTCCCAGCAGGAGGATGGGGCTGCTCTTTCACAGTGCCATTTCTGCGGTTAGAAGCAGGTCTTGACCCTGAAACGTTTCCACTGGCCTGACACAGATCTGAGATTTAGAGCCAATAGTCATCGTTCTAACAAGCCCCTTCATAATATGAGCCCAACCTATCTTTTCTAACTTATCCCCCACCATCCCTCCCACGCTTCCTGGGCATGGCGTGGCCAGCCCACCCGCCACTCCCTGAATATGTCAAATAGTTCCACCTTTGCTCCTGCCATTTTTTACGAAATGCCTTTTTTCATTCTTCTCTACCCATGACTTCACACTCAGGCTTTTCCCTTATTTCCAGAGTGAACGAGGTCCTCCTGCCTCCAGCCTCCAGGTCTACCTCGTACAGATCTGTATTTAGACCCAACACCCATCACTGGTTTGTGATTATTTGCCTGTCTGCCAGCCTAGGCTTATTCATGGCCTGACCAGGGATGTGGCTTAGTGCCTGACACATTCATTCAGTCATTTCACCAATTTCTTGAGCACTGACTATATATATGCCAGGCTGTTTTCTGGGTACTGGGGATTGGACAAAACTGATAAAATTTCACTGTTCTTATGGAGTCTGCATACAAATAAGCAGAAATAAATAATATATCAGGTAGTGCTAAGTGCTAGAATAATCAAGAAGGCTAAGGTCACAGGGAATGGTGGGGGGTATTGTTTTAGACAGGATGGTCAGGGAGTGCCTCTGATAAGGTGGCATTTACATAAATATCTGAAGGAGGCAAAGGAGTGGGTCTTGTGGGCATAAGGGGAAAGAGCATTCCAGGCAGAGAAAAGAGCAAGTACAAAAGTCGTGAGATATAAGTGTGTCTGGTGTTTAAGGAATGGCAGAGAAGGACATAGAGCCAGAGAGGAGAGAGTAGCAGGGGTAGGATTGCTTAGGGCCCTGCAGGCCAAGAGGAACTTCTGCTTTTACTGCAAAGAAGATGGGGAGCCATTGCAGGGGTTTGAGAGACAGTCTTAACTTAAAATTTTAGAGCATTCATGATCTTAGGTGACCCCCTGGGTATTCTTTGGAGAACAGACTTCCTGAGTGCTCACAAAGGTCCTTGGTAACGCAGGACCAATTCAAGTGGCCCTTGAAGACAGTGTGAACTTGTCTTTGATTGGACAGGAACCGGGAGGTATGCCCCCATTAATCTGTTTTCTCCTCTCCTCCTTCTCCTCTCCTCCTTCTCCGCATGGAATGTGGAGACACCACACAAAACTCATGGGAAACAGAACCTGCCCTGCTAAACTTAGAGATACTGACTTTGACTGTAATACAGGTTCATCCAAAAAGTCAAGGCAGACTTCCCGGAGGAGGGAGGCTCAATCTCCCAGTGATTAATGAAAGGGAAACCGCCATAGTAGAAACCAGCCTTTTACCACTCCAGCCATCCGACAGTGTGACTACTGGTTCTGAGTCATCTCCAGTGTGGTCTGGCAAATGAGCGCTCCTAAACGCCTGGCTGAGAAAGAAATGATTGGCTTTGACTACGGCTCCTTCCTCCCCCTTTCCCAAATAAATAAATCCTCAGGGCTAATAACCGATTAGAAGTCGGTTTCTAAAAACCAATTATCCCAGCTACTGAGGAGGCAGAGGCAGGAGGATCTCGAGTTCAAGGCCATCCTGGGCAACATAATGATATGCTAACTCAAATAACAACAGCAACAACTGGGGATGTAGCTCAGAAATAGAGTGTTTGGGGAAGGAAGAACAGAGAGAAAAGAAAGAAAGAAAGAAAGAAGAGAAGAGAAGAGAGAAGAAGAGAGAGAGAGAAAGAAGGAAGAAAGAAGGAAGGAAAGAAGGAAGGAAGGAAGATGTTAAACACACACGCACATGCACATACAGACACTAAAAGTGGAAGACGTCACCTCTCCTTGCCTCCAGAAAATGGAATCTCTAATGGTGGAATTTCAGGCACTGGGGAATCCCTCGCTCAGGAAGGGGACTTCCGGCAACGCCTGATTTCCTACCTCACCTCCCTTCTCCCGGGGAGGTGCGCAGAGGCCGCGGGCAGGTGGAGAGGGGCGCGCAGGTGGGCGGCGCCGCGTCAGTGACAGCCGGCGTGCGGCAGGGGGCGCAGAGGAGCCGCTGGTTCCGGGTCTCCAGTCCAGCGCTGCATCACACAGTCTGCTGCGCCAGACCTCGGGAAGACTTTCAGAGGCTGCTCCTTGGCCTACATCTGCCCGGTCCCAGACCGCAGCCTCAGCCCCAGCAGTATCTGCCAGAAGATCAACCTAGTCCCCTGCCCTCAGGCCACCCCGGACGCGCCACCCCTTCCGCAGATCACCCCTTCCTTCCCTTCCAGGTGTGGCGGGTGGAGAGGGTGGTGGGGCGTGGTCTGGAGGACGTGGGTCTAGATAGAGGATTAGTGGTTTTATAGAGAAGGAAACCTCAGGTGAGAGACCAGAGCCCATCTCACCCCCAGCCCTCTCCCTAGTTCCTAGTGGCCTCAAGCTCTGGGTGGGTGGACTTACTTGTCCTGGGGCCAGAAGTAGAGCCCAGGACCTCCAGGGAAGGAGGGAAGGCATCTGGCTTTTTACTTCTGCAGGGCCTGGATGTGATAGGGATCGATCAGTATATGAATGAATGAGTGGTATGGAGAGTGGTCTGTTTGCCTAAGACCCACACCTCCAATTGCCCCACTTACCTGCTGCTTCCTTCCCCAGGCCATCTTCCCACTCCTCACAGCATACCTTTTCGCTTCCTGCCACTGCGGACACACTCTCATAAGTGCTTGGTCCAAATCCCTTATCCTGGCATTCAAATCTCTATATAGGGCGTGGTGGCACAGGCCTGCAACTCCAGTGATTTGTAAGGCTGAGGCAGGAGGATCACAAATTGGAGGCCAGCCTCAGCAACTCAGTGAGACCCTAAGCAACTTAGCAAGACCCTATCTCAAATAAAAAATAAAAGGGCTAGGGACGTGGCTCAATGGGAAAACACCTCTGTGTTCAATCCTTAGTACCAAAACAAACAGAAAACCCATAGTATTACCCCATCTTACTGGTGGAGAGCAGAACAGGCCACCCCAACATATGCCACTTTGGCATAAGGAGTTTTTGAGCTCAAGGGAATTGAGAAGGAGCAGATACAAGAAAAGCTCCCTGCATTCCCCCTATTTGCCTAAAAGCAGGACATAAATTAACAAGGGTATCCCTCTTCCCCTCTATACCAGGAAGGACAAAGGTGGATCACAGAAGATAACTTTAGACCCTTAACAGCCTGGAGATGGCACCAGAGGAATCTACATAACAAGCTTTACAGGCTAGCCTTTATCTAACATTATATTCTCCCATTTATTTGCCTTCCCACAATTTGCCATCCCTAGAAACTCAAGGTCCTTTTCCTTTGTCTTGTCACTTCTCTAAAAAGCTGCTGTTCTTTGTTGAAGATGTTAAGTGGGAATTCTAGCCACCTCTAAAATTTATTCAAAAAAATTTTCCCCTGTGTATTTCCCATACATACATGTTAATTAACTTCCGGGGCTGGGGATGGAGCTCAGTGGTAGAGTGCTTCCCTAGCATGTGCAGGAAGGCCCTGGATTTGATCCCAAGCACCTCTGAACAACAAACCAACCAACAAAACAAACCTACCCCTGACCCCCAACTGCACTTCTGGTTTTCTCTTGTTAATCCATCTTTTGTTACAGAGTTCCTGGGTGAGAGCTCAGAAAGGTAGAGGGGAAATTATTTTTCCTCCCCTACACTACTTTACAGTACATGGCACACTCTTATTTGAATCTGCTCCAGGACTACGCTAAATCTACTCTAGCAAACAGAGCTTGAACTGGCCCACTCCTGGGAGCTGCACACCCACTCTTCCCTATGAGGAACACCCTCTCCTTTGCCTCTGTGCCTCCAAGTCTTTCTCTTCTCTCAAGGACAGCTTCAAATCCTATTTGGTTCCTTGGGGAGCATCCCCTGACCTTCTCAGCCCCTAGTGAATTTTCCTGGCTCTGACCTCCCACAGCATATACTCCTTGACTCTTTTTTGTACTAGTTAATCCTATTGTGCTTTGTCGTGTAGAACTTACCCATTTGCCTTTTCTCTCCTACCAAATTGTAAACATTTGGAAAACAGGGTATAAATCTGATTTATTTTTCTATGCCCCCCTTCAGTTCATTGCACACTTATTGAGCACCTACTGTTTACCACCTATAAAGTTTAGCATAGAAGGTCCCAAAGAAATCTAAGATAGTCCCCAAAATGGGAGGAAAAAATAAAGAGAGGAAAAGTAGAGGATGTGGCTCCTTCATAGAGTACTCATTAGGAAAGTCCCAGATGACTTCCTCTGGGAGCACTCAGCATCCCGGACTAGGAAGTAGTCTCATTCTCTGACAACACTCATTCACCTATCCCCTCATCCATTCATTCACTTGTTTGATAAATATTTGTTGAGTCCCACTTTAGCCTAATGCTTCACGGGATTGGTCACATTGCATCTGGGACTGGCCGGTATGTGTGTGCATAGTACCAGGAACCTGGAAACTTTGTATGAGTTGCTTCTTTGTCAGTTCCTGTTGAGAGGTGCAAGTCCCTGTTGAAAATGGTTTCAGGGAAAATGAGGTGGGTGTGGCAATAGCAGGAAAGCCTGGTATTCAAGAAGCAAAGGAGGCCATCAGCCTGCCCTGCAGCAGATGCTCAACCCGATCCATTTGTAGGCTCACTAGGCCTGCTGAAGAGCCAGTCAAAGGAATCTCAGACTTTCCAGACAAGCCTCTGGAACAGAACATTTTAAATTTCAGCTCAAATTGATGGCCTCCACCATGTCTAGACACTAGCAGCTCTCTGGCTTTCACTCAGAAATTTATGATAACTAATTTCTGAATCCTAACTCCAACTGACTTCCAAACTCTAATTTTAATGCCCTGATGCTGACCCCTCTCTAACTTATCACTTCCCTAATTCTAACTGGAATACATCACCCCACTCCTAAAGGCAACTTGACCTGCTCCCAAATACTCACTAGAGGCCCAATGCCATCTTTTTTTTTTTTTTTTTTTGGTACCGGGGATCAACCACTGGGCCACATCCCCAGCCCTTTTTTGTATTTTATTAGAGACAGGGTCTCACTGAGTTGCTAAATGCCTCACCCTTGCTGAGACTGGCTTTAAACTCACGATCCTCCAGTCTCATCCTCCTAAATGCTGGGATTACAGGCATGTGCCACTGCACCTGGCTCCAGTGCCATCTTTTTTAAACTTTATATAGCCCAAAGCAGGTCCAAGCACCTGGAACAAGGAGAAGGTCCAAAGTAAGGATGCAGGCGTGCCAGAGAGGGGCTGTAACACCACAAGTTTGTCTTCATTATGAAAACTACCCCCATCCTCCTCAGGTACTCTTGCTACCATGTTGCTCCAGGCCCTTCCGGAAGGGAGGAAAGAAACAATGAGCTAACCCTTCTAGATATTTTCCAGAGAGGACTCAAGCAGGCAAGGCAAGGCCTGACAGAAAAGATGAAGCATTAATGAAGGGATTTCAGGCATCCAGGTACTCATTCATTCAAGGAACATTGTATGACCAATCAGTGTGCCAGGGCAAGCTCAGTGAATCATCTATATCATTCCTGCTTTCAGGCAGATTGCTAGCTAGAGGCAGCAGTTTTTTGTTTTGTTTTGCACTTGCAATGAGTTAGGTACTTGTATTAACCAGTTTTCTATATTTTGTTGAATTGCTACAACCTAGGGGAAAGGAACTTTTTTTTTGTACTAGGGATTGAACCCAGGGGCACTTAACCACTGAGCCACATCCCCAGCCCTTTTCATTAAAAAAAAAAAAAAAAAATTTTTTTTTTGAATATCTATTTATTTTAGGTGTACATAATGACTTTATTTTTACGTGGTGTTGAGGATCGAACCCGGGTCACGCATGTGCTTAGGCGCACACTAAACCACTGAGCCACAACCCCAGCCCCCATTTTTAAAAAAATTTTGAAACAGGGTCTCGCTAAATTGGTTAGGGCTTTGCTAAATTACAGAGGCTGGCTTTGAACTCTATTCCTCTTCCCTCTATTTCCCAAGCTGCTGAGATTACAGGCGTCCCCCACCACGCCTGGTTATTATCCCATTTTGTGGATGAAAGAAATAAGGCTCAGCACTAGTAAAGGGCAAAACCAGAGTCAGACTCCTAAGTCCCTTCCCTGCCTTGCCTCTGGGTGGGACAGGGAAGAGTTCTCCAGTAACTGAAGTCTGTTCCTGAACCCTGTGGTCTCCGGCACCTTCTGGGCCCAAGCCTCAAGTTGTGGAGCCAGAGCATTGGCTAAATTCTCTCCGAGGCCCCATCTACTTCTGATATGCTGAGCCTATTAGATTGCAGGCTTGGGGAGCCGGGCTGTTAGAATGGCTGTGATCAGATCCAAGGACCCCAGGAGTTCGGTTCGCGGGTTGTTTCTGTTTTCCCTGATGTCTTTTTCTTCCCTTTTCCTGCTGACCAGCAACGTTCCAAGCCATTAGAGAGTCATGGCCTACTCTGGCTTCTCATTACAGTCGCAAATTTGCTTTGCCCAAAAAGCAAAAAAGCCCTTCCTTAAAGGAAGCAATTGGGCTTTCATTTTATGATTGTTGTAAAATAATCGGTATGTTAGGCAACTACTCTGCCCATCCTTGTGGAGAGAAATGACCCCTGCCCTTAAAATACTTACAACATGGTCATTAAAAAAAAAAAAAAAAAGGAAATAATAAATAGGCCATAATAATAATAACAGATCACATCTATGAAGCACCAACTGCATGCCAGGCACTGCCACTTTCAACAGGATTATCTCGGTTAATGTTCAGCAACATCAGCACAGATCACAGTAACTTTTCTCCTGCAATATAGAACAGGTGGGAAGAGTCAGGGAAATGACATCAGAGCCATTCGAATGTAAATCCTGTTAAAGACTAGCTCTCTGAGTGGATGCTGACCCATAATGGGGGTGGGGGGGAGAATGGAGGAACTTTGGGCAAAGGGGAGAAAGGGAAAAGGAAGGGGCATGGGGGCAGGAAAGACGGTGGAATGAGATGAACATCATTACCCTAGGTACATGTATGACTGCATATATGGTGCAACACTAAATCGTGTACAAGCAAAGAAATGAAAAGTTGTGCTCTGGAGCGGGACACCGTGGCGCACTTGGGAGGCTGAGGCAGGAGGGTCGCGAGTTCAAAGCCAGCCTCGGCAATGGCAACACACTTAGCAACTCAGTGAGACCCTGTCTCTAATAAAATACAAAAAAAAGGGCTGGGGATGTGGCCCAGTGGTCAAGTACCCCTGAGTTCAATCCCTGATATATAAAAAAAAAAAAGTTGTGCTTTATTTGTGTACAATGGAATTGAAGTGCATTCTGCTATCATGTATAACTAATTAGAACAACGACAACAAAAAGACTAGCTATCTGATGATTGGAGGTTACTTTAACCAGTTTAAACCTCAGCTTTCTTAACTGCAAAATGGGAATTTTTTATACGCTATGGTGGAGAGCTGTTCGTGAAGGCTAAGTGAGAGCATACCTATGAAGCACCTAGCATGGTGTCTGGGACAGTGAATGGGTATGCATTCTTTCATTCTTTTACCAAATATAGACTGAGTGCCTGTTCTAGGCTCTGGTGATAAACATTAAACAAAAACTAGCATGTAAGTTTATTGGTCTGTCCCCCCACCAGGCCCCGTCCCCATGATCCTGGGGATTGAACCCAGGGTACTCTACTACTGAGTACATCCCCAGCCCTTCTTATTTTTATTTTGAGACAAGTTCTCCAAAGTTCAGGCTGGCCTTGAACTTGCAATCCTCCTGCCTCAGCCTCCTGAGTAGGGATTACTGACCTATGCCACCATGCCTGGCAGGGTTTCTTCCTTTTCTTTCTTTTTTTTTTTTTTTTTTTTTTTTTTTTTTTTTTGGTACCAGGGATTGAACTCAGAGGCACTCGACCACTGGGCCACATCCCCAGCCCTTTTTGTATTTTTATTAGAGACAGGGTCTCACTGAGTTGCTAAGTGCCTCGCCATTGCTGAGGCTGGCTTTGAACTCGCGATCCTCCTGCCTCAGCCTCCCAAGTGCTGGGATTACAGGCGTGCGCCACCACGCCCAGCCTCCTTCTTCCTTCTTGTTTGTATATTCCCATACACTTTCATGTTCATTAGCTCATTTTAAGCAGATATATTTATTTACTCCATCTTCGCATGATCCTGGTAAAGTAGGGATAAAAGAGGATTAACTCCATGAGGTTGATGGCTGGAGAAAGAAAGGCCCAGAGAGTAGATGACTCATACAAAACATTTGTAAGAAAATCTTTGCCACAGATTGGTCTTCTGTTGTCTGGCCTTATGCTCTCCAGGGACTGGCTCTTTCTTTTGACACCTGCTCTGGTTCGCTTTACATTTCTCCTGGAAGCTCTGAGTCTTTTTTTTTTTTTTTTTAATATTTATTTATTATTTGTTTTAGTTGTATACATGCCTTTATTTTTACGTGGTGCTGAGGATTAGAACCCGGGTTGCGCACGTACTAGGCGAGTGCTCTACCGCTGAGCCACAATCCCAGCCCTAGCTCTGAGTCTTCCAGAAAAAAAAAAGTTTCTGCCCAGAACTCACTGCTGGAGGTCCTAGCCCCTCCCACTCTTAGGACACATCTAACCTGAGGCTGAGTACTGAGCACCAGGACAGAGCCCTTCACTAGTGCAGACAGATGTTGATGGGGAAGAATATGTGGACAAAGAAGTCTGTGGAGACTGGCTCTTCTCTGTCAATGTTCCTGCCAACCCCAACCTCCATCCTCAACAAGCATAGAACACTGCCCCCTTGGGTTTCTTTCTACCCACCTAGACTCCTCCCATCTCTTTCTCCAGAGTTGCTCAGTGGATGAATGAGAACCTAGTAGGATCCCTGTGCAGAGTGGAAGGAACACTATAGAGATCAGGTGTACAAGGTCAGCAAGTAGTGTTTAATAAATCTGACTCTCAAATTTGTTAGTCTGAGGCAGAATTTATCCCAAGCAAAAGTCAAAGGAGCAGGTAAAGATGATGTGCAAGCATGTTCATTCACTGAAGAATCACTGCAGATCGCAGAACAATGGAAGCAGGCGAAAGGCCCAACAGTAAGGGGTTCATTGAGGGAAAGGCAGCTTTCTGTACTTGGCAATATTAGGTAGCCAAGAGTAATTCTACTATAAAATATTTCTTGACTTGGGGATAGAACCATGATATGTTGTTAAGGGTAAAAAGCAGGCCAGAATATCATAGAAGGCCTCCAGGAAAAGGAGGCTAGGTCAGTTCTCTGGCTTTGCCACCAAAGCAAACGTGGCCTGGACTTGGTTGTCTGTAAAGTCAACTCTCAACCATCTGTATGAAGTTTGTCTACTGCAGGTTTGCATCCTAGTTTCTGATTCTCCTTTATTTCCCTACTTTGTTTTTTGGTAACCACAATCCTTTGTTTCCTAAATTCCAATAGGAGAAGAACCTCATGAAGTCATGGTAGCTCAGCCAGGGTCAAAGGAACCAGTGCTGAGTGCATGCATATCCAACCCCCCACCCCCATCCCCAACTCCACCATTCTCTGCTCTGTCTGCCTCCCTTAACTTCCCAGACAGGTTGGTCTCCTCTCTGACACATCTTCTCAGCACCATATACTTCCTTCTCCTTGTTGCTCTTGCCACAGTTATTATTTTATACTGATTTTTGTAACTACCGGATGAATGTCTTTTTCCATCGCTGCTGTCTCCCATCATGATGACAGGCATCTCGTCTGTCGACGTTCCCCCCTCACTCTCTCTATCACTCAGCACTGCTTCTTGCTGTGGAGACTCCCAAGAAATGTTGACGCATCCATAGCTGAATGGCTGCTGCCCACAGGTGAACAGAGGAGCCTGCAGGCTATAACAAGCAGGAGGGAGGGGAGAGATAACAGCAGATGTGCCTACGAGGTAGAATACAGCTTGGAACCAGGGCAGGCTCTCTATACATAGACAAGTAGGTGGTTGCCCGTGGTGCGATTTCAGGGTCACTAGGAAGGCCCTCCCCCACCTCTGCTCATGCCTGACAGCCCTTTTACAAGAGAAGACAAAGCCTCTTGTTGCTGAAAGGTTCTAAAGCTCAGGCCTGAATCTCAAAGCTTGGAGGGAGCAGAGGAGCTTGTGGCTTACATTGGTGCTAAGGGGTAAATGACTGATAGAGGCTTCTCCCTAAGAGTACACTGTGATACAGGGACAGGAATGTGGAGGAGGAGAGGAGAGGGAATTGGGGAGCTAGGCTGAGACCCACGATGGGAGAAAGAGTCTCAGGGATTGAGGTCCACCTTGACCTGCCGTTACTTGCCTTTGCCACTCACATGCAGCCCATTCCTACTGGGTATTCATAGTCTCTTTGGTAAATCTGGTTCTGCAAATATTGTACGTCTGGAAAACTTTCAACAAAGATGGCGTTCGGAAGCCTGGCTCGGAGGCCCCAGGATGACAACCTAATTACATTCCTTTTAATAGATTCTTCCCAAGTGCTCAGTCAGGGACATCTGCTCTGCTGCGGTTGCACCTTCAGGGAGGAATATTTTTAACACCATCATGCCACAAAAGGAAACTTCTGAAGCTGGATGAAAATGGCCTCTGCCTTCCCAGTGCCCCAGGGCCCAGGTAGGGCCTGATGATCTCCCCACTCCCACCTCTAACCCACCGGCCAACAGGGCCAAGCTCTTTTTCATAAGCGGAGGACATGTTTGGTTACTAGGAAGCGGTCCTTTTCATTTTTCTTTCCAAAGCTTTCCTTTTCACAGAGGTAAATTCAACATGCCAGTCTGACACACCCAGCTTTCTGTGTAAGCAGGGCAGGCAGTTTTTTTTTTTTTTTTTTTTTGCTACTGGGGATTGAACCCAGGGGTGGTTCACCACTAAGCTAATTCCTTAGCCTTTTTTTTTTTTTTTTTTTGGTTTTGTTTTGATTTTGTGGTGCTGGGGATCGAACCCAGGGCCTAGTGCATGAGAGGCAAGCCCTTTGCCAACTGAGCTATATCCCCAGCTCCTCCCCAGCCCTTTTTATTTCATTTTTATTTATTTATTTATTTATTTTTTATTTTTTTTTTTTTTTTTTTGTGGTACCAGGGATTGAACTCAGGGGCACTCGACCACTGGGTCACATCCCCAGCCCTTTTTTTGTATTTTATTAGAGACAGAGTCTCACTGAGTTGCGAAGTGCCTCGCCATTGCCTTTTTATTTTTTATTTTGAGACAGTCTGGCTAAGTTTCTTAGGACCTTCTTAAGTTGCTGAGACTGGTCTCGAACTTGGAATCCTCCTGGCTCGGCCTCCCCAATTGCTGGGATTACAGGCATGCACCACCATGACCAGCCACTCCTGCCAGTTCTGTCATACTTACCTCATGCCCTAGCTGAGGGTCCTTACTCAGACCCTTGTTATGTCAGAGAACAAAAGGAAGAAGAAAGCTAGGAAGTGAAGGACTTCCCTGATATTAGTAGATCAGCTTACTATGAAGACTGGCCAAAGGAGATTAAGAAAAGTGCAAGGAATCCCAGAGACGCTGGACTCCAAATCCTCTCCTCCCTTTCTACATTTGGGTTACCTGAGGCATACACAGATAAGGAACCTTGCTGAAGGGATTAGCACCATGCCTATGTTCTCTCACCTGTTTCAGCCCTTTCCGTTATTTCCTCACAACATGTCAGCAGAGCCCTGATTGAAGAGTGACCTCTTTAGCTAGGCAGCCAATTCTCTTTGACAGAGGAAACACCCTCGGAACAGGGGGAGCACCTAGTTGACCTTGCCTGGCCCCAGTCCCTCATATGTCCTCCAGGAAGGAGCTGCTGAGCAGGAGGGGGCGCAGCACAGTGCTGGTGCTGAGATCTTCCACCCCCACATCATTTGTGTAAATGACGTCTGCTTTTTTCACTAAAGGTTATAGCGCATCACAGGGATGCTGTGGAAGCTTTGTGCTTACACTTCCTCCAAGTCCCTCCCATACTTCTAGCAAAGACAGAAGCAGCAGCAGTCCTGCCAAGTGCCAGGAGCAAAGGGGGAGTCTCCGCTCTGAGTCCTAGCACTAGGTGCTTGTGCCCCAGCCCAGAGGCCTTGAGACATCAGACTCAGTGCTGTTTGTTTGTTTCCATACATATCACTTCCTCCCTCTGCTCTCACTTGACCTTCATAGTCATCCTTGGTCCCCTCTCCTCCAGCCTCTGTGGCTGCCCTGCTGCCCATTTATTCAAATTCTGGAAAGACAGAATCGGAGTCCATTTGCCTCAAGCTCCAGATACCCTCCCTTTCGGGGGCAGGGTCTGGTGCTTTGGTCTTGTGTCAAGTGGAACTTCAGGATCAAGGCATCCACCCTCTAGGAGGGAAGCCTGTGCTGCTCCCCCAAGGGTCTCTGGGGTGCCATGGTAGTCTACCACTTGGCCTGCACAGGACCTGGGTGTGGCAGAGGCAGGCAGCCATACACCTGGGTAGAGGTGGAGCAGAATCTTGGTGACATGGCTCAGGAGTCATTCATAAGACTAAGGGAATGAACAAGTGCTCAACAGGCACCATGACAGAAAATCCTCAGTGGTGTGGGAGAGGAGGAGGACCCAGTGCTCCAAGTAGCAGCAAGACTGGCACCTGTGGTGAACTTGCCTTAGTCACAACCTCCACCAAGGCTGTGATACAAGTGGGCAGATTCTTCCACTGCTACTGCTGCCACCACTAGCTGACGCTGGTCCATGCCAGATGGGGGACTCGGCGCCTTCCATCTAATAATTTATTTCATCTTTCCAATGCCCTCTGAAGTAAGCACCATTCCTATTTTACCTATGAAGACACTGAGACTCAGAGAGGTTATGTAAAGCCAAGCTTCCACCGCCGGTCAGTGAAGGAGCTGGGATTCAAACCCAGAAAGCGTGTGCCCTTTTTTACTTTGCTATTCTGCCTCATTGATAGAAGCAGTGGCCACTTCCACCAGACTGAGGGGCACCATACAGTCCTAACCCCCCTCAGTTCTATCCTGCTTGCCATCTGTCCTAGGGTTCCAAAATTTCTGCAGTTAGTCATTAATATATTTGAAGATATGGGAACCCCCAAGAACCCTTTGCATTCTCTGGTAAGACCTTCAGTCCTAAGCAAGTACAATGTGACAGGATGATTTTATTTTTAGGAGGGATGGAGGGAGTGCTCAAGGGCTGGGGGTTGAAGGAAGTAAGCAGTAAAAGCATCCTGGGTTACTATTGTACTTAGGGGGAGGAAGATCCCAATGTTGGGTGTCTCAGGGAAGAAAACCACCACCCCAGTACCTGTCATCCCACCAATGTAATTCCAGAGTAGCCCTGACCCATAGAACTCCCTGTGGTCATGAAAGTGTTCTACATCTGCATTGTCCAATTCAGTAGCCACCAGCCAGTGGTGGCTATTGAGCTCTTAAAATCTAGCTAGTGTGATCTGGGCGTGGTGGCGCACTCCTATAATCCCAGCATTTGGGAAGCTGAGGCAGGAAGATTGAGAGTTCGAAGCCAGCCTCAGCAATGGCGAGGCACTTGGCAACTCAGTGAGACCCTGTCTCTAATAAAATACAAAAAAGGGCTGGTGATGTGGCCCAGTGGTCAAGTATCCCTGAGTTCAATCCCCGGTACAAAAAAAAAAAAAAAAAAAAAAAAAAAATCTGGCTATTGTGACTGAAGAACTAAATAGTAAATTTTTTTTTTTTTTTTTTTTTTTTTTTTTTTGGTACCGGGGATTGAACTCAGGGGCACTTGACCACTGGGCCACATCCCCAAGCCCTTTTTTTTTGTATTTTTATTAGAAGCAGGGTCTCACTGAGTTAGTAAGTGCCTCACCATTGCTGAGGCTGGCTTTGAACTCGCGATCCTCCTGCCTCAGCCTCCCAAAGTGCTGGGATTACAGGCGTGCGCCACCGCGCCCGGCAAATAGTAAATTCTAATTAATTTAATTTTAAACTTAAATTGCTATATGTGGCTAGTGGCTATCATAATGGACTGAGGTCTCCTTAGAATATATATCACTGGGAGGATTATACCCTTAGCAAATAGCTGCTAACACCTTAGCACCTGCCTAAGAGCTGGGGGAACCAAGCTATCAGGCAGGTGAGGCCCATTTGTCCAGTGTGGGTGGGGCTTCAGGATCTTCAAATCCAGAGCCTTCCAGCAGGGCAAGTGTGACCCAGTATCTCCCTGCTTGATTTACACACATTTTGTCACCTTGGAAGGCATGGTTTTTTGCAAGTCCTACTTGAATAAAGGTTTTTTTTTTTTTTTTTTTTTTTCCCTTTGGTACTGGGGATTGAAGCTAGAGGTGCTTTACCACTAAGCTACATCCCCAGCCTTTTTAAAATTTTTATTTTGAGACAGGGTCTTGCTAAGTTGTTGAGGTCCTCACTAAATTGCTTAGGCTGGCCTGGAACTTGCAATCTTCCTGCTTCAGCCTCCCAAGCTGCTGGGATTACAGATGTGTGCCACCATACCCAGCTGTTAAAGTCTTTCAATGGTTGCAACTTTATTTCCTTTGTTCCTTATAGCAGCAGCCCCAAGGTGGAGATAGAGTTGAGATTCTTGTGCCCATTTTCAGATAAGTGGATGAAGGCTCACAGAAGCCCCCAGGAAGGGCCATTCCACAGAAGCCCCCAGGAAGGGCCATTCTCCAAAGCCAGCCACCTTTTCTGTCTCATTTTAACAGATATTGGAGGCCAAAGGCTTGCATCTGGGACTGAGTGGGCCTCCCTGGGAACCCTACTCCACCCTGGCTACTCGCTCCTGCCATCTGCCCTGTGAGTGTCTCTTTCTCGGTGCTCCATTCTTGTTTTTATTCAAATATCATCTTGATTTATTTTTAATACAACCCAGTTGCCGGTCCATGGCTTACTTAATACAACGCGTCCATTCCCCAGTGCGCTGGCCTGTCTGGGCTCCCGGCCTTTGGCTGTGCTGCTGGAGTGGAATGCACTGGGGTCCATCAGCAGATTCACTGGGAAGACTAGGCAAGCAGAGCTGGCCCTCCCACTCTACCACCAGCCAGTGCCTCAGACCTTCTCTCTGCACCAGATCTGATCTTAGCCCCATCCCAGCTTTCCACTGCATCATGCTGCTTATCTGCTGACTTCTGGAATTTAAAACCTGCTTGACCCAAGCACCCTTTCTGTATGACTGCCTCTGCCCTGCTCACCCACCCATCGGGGCCCCACTCAAGTTTCCTGCCTCCCTGACCACCACTGCCCACACTGAACCTTGTCTGCACCTTTGACTTCCCCACACTTACTTCCCCTTTGTAGCAATTTATTATTTGTACTACCTTATGACAGAGTAGCCAAGGAAAGAGGCCTGCTGGCAATTAGGACGTATAGGTTACATGACCTTTCGGTAAGTAATTAGACCTCTCAGACTTCTGAATTTGGGATTTGCAGGGGCTAGACCCAATTTTTTTAAAAAAATATTTATTTTTTAGTTATAGGCGGACACAACATCTTTATTTTATTTTTACGTGGTGCTGAGGATCGAACCCAGTGCCTCACGCATGCTAGGCGAGCGCTCTACCTCTGAGCCACAACCCCAGCCCCAACTGTTTTTTTTTTTTTTTTTATACACTGTTTTTTCCCAGGAGGGTTCCTGGAGACTATGCTGGACAGGGACATAGGAAGGTGGGGAGTCAGTCCTTCAGGATTTCCCCCATTCCCTTTAACCAGAGAACCCACCTTGGTTGGATTAAGAGACTAAGCTTGTGAAAGTGCTGCTGCTTACTAGGTGCATAGCACACACCTGTAATACCAACAATGTTGGAGGCTGAGGAAGGAGGATTGCTGGTTCGAGGCCAGTCTGGGCAATTTAGGGAAACTATAACTCAGTGATAAAGCACCCCTGGGTTCAATCTCTAGTACTGGGAGAAAAAATGCTACTGATTAAAAAGAGAGAGAGAGAGATTGCTACCCTCAGATTATTAATAGTTAGATTGACAGGAAGAGTTACAACTCTAACACAATGGAGTCTTAAGTCTTTTTTCTCAAGATGGGTTATGGGCACTCAGGGGCAGAAGCCGCATCTCTACCCTGTGGTATGCAGGCCACTCAATTGAGACAATCAATGCCCGTGGAAGGACATCCTCTGGACACTTTCTTGTTCTGCTTTGTGATATTCTGAGAATCTCCTCTCACCAGCCAAGCTATAAGGCCTGAGCCTGGTTCCTGCCCTTCTCATGCCTTCTCTAGCACAAGGCCTGCAGTGGACCTCAATCTCTCTTTTTTTTTTTTTTTTTGTTTTTGGTAGTGGGGATTGAACTCAGGGCCACTCGACCATTGGGCCACATCCCTAGTCCTTTTTTGTATTTTATTAGAGACAGGTTCTCACTGAGTTGCTTAGTACTTCTCCATTGCTGAGGCTGGCTTTGAACTTGCTGGCTGTGAATTTAAGCAACTCACTGAGATGCTTAAGACCTCACCCTGGCTTTCAACTCTCGATCCTCCTGCCTCAGCCTCCCAAGTGCCCGGGATTACAGGCGTGTGCCTCCACGCCCAGCTCAATCTCTCTTTCTGATTGGGAGATGGGGTTTGGTGGGGTGAGGGAATCCCCTCTGGGCGGGGAGGGAAGCCCCTCACTCAGGTCTGTTAACCGAGTGTGAAATATAACAAAGCCATTAGTGAAGGCTGAGTGAGTCCCAGTTCCTTTACTACCAGCCCTGCCTCTGAAGGTAACAACCTTGCCCCTCTGCCCCTCAGCTTCCCCCCTGGAGTCATGCTTGTCATTTGCTTATTATTTTGAAGCTGATTTTTTTTTTTTTTGGTACACCCCAGGGTGCTTTACTAATGAACCACATCCCAGCCCAATAAAAAGTATGTTTTTTTATTTTGAGACAGAGTCTCACTAAATTCCTTAGGGCCTCACTAAGTAGCTGAGGCCAGCCTGGAAACTGCAATCTGCCTGCCTCCGCCTCCTGAGCTGCTAGGATTACAGGAGTGCACCAAGTCCAGCTTGAAGCTGATCTTATATCTAGACCCCAGGCTGGGTGAGTAGGGTCAGAAGTATCCCTCTTGCACTGAGGCATTGTCCTAGCATGGGAAGCAGGAGGAACACATTTTCTTCCAAGTGACAGATTTGTAGTTGAGTCTTGAGAAGCAATTACTTGCTAATAAAATCCACACAGAGAGATGGCTCTTATAAAAACCATCACAGGACAACAGAGGCCAACTTGTGGCTTGGCCAGGAGGGAGGGGAAGGCAAGAGTGGTTCAAAGAGGGAAGCAGTGGACCAGCTCTGGGCTTGCGTGACTGGCTTATTGCACACAGAATGAAGCCATGGAGATGGTTTGGCCTCAGAGGTATCTTGACCTCCTAGGACCTGTGTCTGTAATCGTGGCTGGTGGGAACAGCCCACAGCATTTCTGGGGACAAAACAATGAAGTCATATGAAGCTAGAGAGGAAAAGGAAAAAGTAGGCGGGGATCTCATGAAAATGAATGGGAGATCTGTAGAGGAAAGGGATGGGGGAGGAAGAGAGGAAGGAAAGGGGAAATACTGGGGAATGACATTGGCCAAATTATATTGTCATATTGTGTGCATGTATTGATATGTAACAACAGATATCATGATAGACAACTACAATGCACCAAAAAAATATTAAATATAAAAGAATGAAGCTGGGCTTGGTGGTGCACGCCTGTAATCCCAGCACTTGGGAGGCTGAGGCAGGAGGATCGCGAGTTCAAAGCCAGCCTCAGCAATGGCGAGGCACTTAGCAACTCAGTGAGACCCTGTCTCTAATAAAATACAAAAAAGGGCTAGGGATGTGGCCCAGTGGTCAGGTGCCCCTGAGTTCAATCCCCAGAAACAAACAAACAAACAAAAAAATGAAGTCAGAGAGGCTTATTCTTAGCCTCATGTCTCTTCTTTCTTGCCTTCTCCTATACCTTTTCCATCTTCTTCAGCTGCCCAGAGGCTCTGGAACAAGAAAGAAGGAGGGTCTCACGGACTAGAAAGGCACCACTGAGACACATCCCCAGCTCTTTTATTTTATTTAAGGTCTTTTTTTAGTGCTAGAGTGCATTGGAGTAGCACTCTCTCCAGAAGATATTGGGGACCACAAGTGAGACCTATCTCATAGGGGCTTCTTCTCCAAGGGGTCCTAGAGAATGGAATTCCCAAGTCAGAGGCCAGGTGTGACCCTCAGAAATTACAGAGCAGCAGGAGCATCACAGAGAAGGCAATATGTTTGGCAATTGGAGTAGGGTTTAGTGAGATTTCAGTCCCCACCACCCCTCAGCCTAGCACCTTGTGCACGACCACACAAGACCCTGAGTAGGTTTGCTTAAGCCCTGAGTCCCTGCCATTCCTGACTGGCCTCATCCTCCTACTGACCAGGCTTCCTTCTGATACCCATCTCCCAGTTCCTATCATTTCCTCTCCCTTCTCCTTTGACACCCGTTCTTGGGGAAACAAATGAGTAATATAATAATAATGATAATTGATATTCTGTCTGAGGTATTATATATTAAGCATTACACATGCATTATTGTATTTATATATTATTATAGTATTATTTATTTATCTTATAACCACCATACAAAGTAGGACTGCTGTGCCAATTTTCCAGATGAGTAAGTCAAGGCATAGAGATCAATGAATTTTCCCAATACTCACCACTAATGAGGAATAAAACTGGGATTCAAATCTAGGGGGTGTGTATTGCTAAAACTTAAGCTTTTAACCTGCTCTGTCCTCCAAATCAAAGAAAGCAAGAGGCTGGGGATGTAGCTCAGTGGGATGGTGCTTGTCTAGCATGAGGCCCTGGGTTCGATCCCAGCACACCCCTCCCCCCAAACAAATCTGGAAGGGAGGTTCAGAGAAGCCAATACTTTGAAGTTACACAGCTTATTAGTGGCAGAACTGGAATTCAAATCCAGCTAAGTCTGTCACCAAGCTCAAGGGACTGTTACCTGCTTCTCTTACTCTTAGGCTGGGGTTTTCACTGTTAGTTGTCTTTCTACTCCTGGAGTAAGACAGGACACATGGGAGGTATTCAGAAAATGCTTGCAAAATGAAGGGTTTCCCATTTTATGTGCCTACTTGGAGTTATTTTCTATTTCCTTTCTTTCCCCCCCAGTGCTGGGGATCAAACCCAGAGCCTCATGCATGCCAGGCAAGCACTCCACCTCTAAGCTACAACCCCAGACCCTCTATTTTCTTTTCCTTTCTGTTTGGAGACTGAGTCTCAGTATCTTGCTGAGGCTGGTCTCGAACTTGTGAACTCAAGTGACCTCCTACCTCAGCTTCCCAAGTAGCTGGGAGGACAGGCATGTGCCACCATACCCAACTCCAGAGTTGTTTTCTCATAAACTCTCTCCAAATTGTTTGCCCAAGGCAAGCACTCTACCGCTGAGCTACATTCCCAGCCCTCCAAAATGTTTTGGTGTCAACCAGCATGGCCTTGTCCTTAGGTAGGTGTTAGCTCAACCCCCATTCTCCCATCCTGGAGGGCCTGGAATTCCAGTCCAGAGTGTAGATTTCCTCAAAGGGACATGGATTATAATAAATTAGACTTAATGTCCTAACATCTCAGGATAGATGGATTTTTTCAGAAGGTTTTCTGACAAGAAGACTTTGTTGCAGGGAAGGAACATGAGAGACTAAAGTTCTGGTGGTAGGTAGTTTGGATGAAGACATCTGGGCTGAACCTATTTGGCAGGGTGTGCAGACAGATTTCCCACAAAGTGACTGTCAATCAGAGCCTTCTGATTGCGCTTCCTTGAACTCTGTGTTTCTGGGTCTGACCTTGTCTTTTGGATCCTAGAAGCCCTTGGCCCAGGCGTCTCTGTATCATGGGGATTAGTTCAGACTCTGCTGGAGAGGGTCTGGAGATAAGCAATAACCTAGGATAGGGCCAGCAGAAGTGCCACTTTCACACAGCAAGCTCTCACACCTGTCCCCTTCAGGCAGTCCTAAGCCTGGTCACAGCCTTGGGAATGGTCAGCCAACTAGCTTGGCTTGTTAGTGAGTGAACTGGACAGTACACTGTGAGACAGCCTGTAAGAGCTTTGGATCCCCAGCCCTTGCGAGGAAAATAGGTTTCTCAGAGGCCTGTGCCAGACTTAGTTCCTGGCAGCCTGGTCAGGATTAAGGACTTTCCAGAACTTTCACCCAATCCAATTTAAATGAGCAAGGATTTACTTAGCCTCCCCTGAGTGCCAGCACTGTTTCTGGATACCAGCGTAGGAGACATCACGCTCTCCTCCTATTTCAATCCTTTTTTTACATCCTGATAGCAGATGAATTTTCTCAAAGCCAGCATGGCATAGTACTTAGAGGCCTTGAAGTAACACAGACTTGGGTTCAAATTCCTCTGCATACTGTAATCCATCCTATGACCCCATCACAGAACCTCATTTTCTTTATCTGTAAACCATCAACCTCATGAGGCTGAATATGAATTTGTTGTTGTTGTTAGTACTGAAGACTGAGCTGGGGCATTCTCCCATTAGTCACTCCCCAGCCCTTTCTATTTTGAGATAAATTTTGCTCAGATGTCCAGGGTGGTCTGGTCTTGAACTTGCAATTCTCCTGCCTCTGCTTCCCAAGTAACTGGGATTACAGGCATGTGTTACCACACTCAACTTGAATATGAGAATTATAGGAGCTTTGGCATGAGCTTAGATCAGGGTCTACCAGTGGAAAGCCACGATTCATCAAGAGCATCCATCAAACCAATAAGCCAACACAATCTGAGAGCCTCCTCTGTCTCCGTCAACACTCCCCTTTGCTCAGATACAGCTCATAATTCATAATTCCCTACCACTCATAAGCAAAGTTTTATCTTTTGTATCTGGCGTTCAAGGCGTTCTACATAAAGTCACATTGTAAGCACTTGATAGCCACGTGTCGCTGATGGCTATCATACTGGATAGCATAGAACAGCACATCCCACCACTGTAGAAAGTCGTGGGCAGCCCAGCTGTAAGCAAGGCCATAGCTCACTAACCTGAGCCCCTCGCCCTGGAGCAGGTTTCACTGAGGATAGAGAGAAAAGATGGTGAGCACGAGTGCCCGAGAAGGTGGGGAGTAAGTAACACCAAGCCAAAGAAAGAAGCAAACAGAGCCTGGGGAGCCAAGGTCAGACCTTGCGGGTAGCTGCCCACACCTTCCCCACGATACACGCCCAGCACTAAGTGACCCTTTGGCTCTTTTCCGTATTTTGGCCTTAGTCCCCCTAGGGGGACCACGGGAGGGAAAGGAGATCGGATAGAGTATCAAGCAGGGACTTTGACTTTGAGGGCCTCTGTAATTGACCACATGTGACCTTTCTCTCCTCTGTTTAATCATCCCTACTTCTCCAGTTATTGGGAAGAGTGAATGCCCTGCCCAGCATATAGGGAATTTTAAAAAAAATATTTATTTATTTTCTTTAGTTGTACACAATGTGTTTATTCTTACATGGTGCTGAGGATCGAACCAGGGCCGCGCAAGTGCTAGGCGAGTGCTCTACCTCTGAGCCACAATACCAGCCCCATATAGGGAATGTTTAACAAACAGATCTTCTCCTCACCTTTAGCCCTGATATGGAAATCTGTCTCTGTCAGAGCAGGGTGTATGTTTATGTTTTTATAAAGAAAAAAAAAATAAAGAATTAAAAATTAGTAGACATTTCCTTACAAAAGCAGATTATCTTGAAAGAGTATGTGCCTAGCCCCCTACACAGTTGGGGGAAGATGGACAAAAGATTGGCCATATATTGATCGTTTTCAAAGCCCAGCTAATAAAAAAGGAGGGCTTACTATGCTAGTCTTCCTGTGTATGGTTAAAATGTATTATAATAGAAAAAGCTGAAAAATTAAGAACACACTCCTACTAAGACTTAATGTACCCAGGGTGACCACTGGTCCCAGACTTCTGCATCTCTTCCTGAAACCTGAGGTGCACCTGCTCCTGATGGGGGGAGCGGAGAGTGTGGGGAGGGGCAGTGGGTGACTGTTCATTGTGGATGTTTCCATCCGGTATCTGTTTATTTTACAGGCAACTTGAGCCTGTAGCCTCTCAGGTGTCGCTTTTGATTCCCAATGAAGGGATCTGAGGCATGGGCCCTGGTGTCCAGGTGTCCTGGCCCCTGGCCAGGGTTTCCAGTCACTTCTTGGTCTCAACTGGCAAGGCTGGGCTGGGCTCAGAGCCTCAGCTTCCTGGGTTGGGGGAGTCATCCAGGGCCTCCTGGGCTCTCTGTTCCACACCTGCTCAGACTGCTCCTTCCTCGCCCCTTCTTCCACCCTCCTGAAGCCAGCCAGGACTTTGCTTCCCTCACCTCTGAGAGTCCCTTCCCTTCCCTGGGCCTTTCTCTCACCACCTGGGCCATAGGGGGTGCTCTGAGATGCTGGGCCACTCCTTCAGGGCCCTTTGCTAACACCCCATCTTGCTCTAGTGGTTTCAGGGTTTGGCCTGGTCTCCCTTGCTAGCATGCCGGTTCCAGGGGCTGGGGCTCTATATCTCCTCATTTATTTCCCACAGCACCTATCATAAAGCTGGGTGCACACAGAGGGAGAATGAATGAATGAATGAATGAGTCTGACAGGCAGCCAGCCCCAATTTTTCCTACCTGCCACCCTCCACCCTCAGCAGGGGCTCTGAGCCAACCTGAGAACCATGAAGGATGGTCGTCCACCCCGATTCCAGGAGACCAGCAGCCCCTGGCAGCAATCAACCACAGAGATGCTGTCATTCCATCTGTCTGTCTGCCCTTGCTGGGGAGTGGTCTGAGTCTGAATGATTGCAGCCTGGGAAGGGTAGGAGGTACCTGGAGTCTCTTGAGGGGGTTACTGAGGGAGGACTGAAAGGGTGGGGAGTGGGGGCGGAGTAGAAACAAGAGAGTGGGGGATGGGAGGCACAGGGAAGAGGATGGAGGAAGAAAGGGTCACAAAGAGAGAAAGGGAGAGATCCTCACCTTGCACATCTCCAGCCCTCTGACGTGGCTGTGCTGATATCCCCAGCACTAATTGCTTCAATTAATAATACTGCTCTATAAAATTTCAGCCGCCGAGAGCAAGTGCAAGGAAAGATGACATAATGCATTAATAATGCAGGCGGGCGATCGGGTTGGGCTCCTGGGGAGCTCCATTAAGGAGCGGCTGCTGCAGTCCCCTTACCAGCTAACCTCCCAGCAGGGCAGTGTGTGTCCTTGGGCCTCTGCAGACCGCAGGGCTCTGGTGCTGTGGGGGCAGAGGTGGCGCCAAAGGAAGGGAGGCTTGGGAAGAGTTTAACCTTCTCAAAAACTCCGGAAAGCACCCCTCCCATTTTTTTGCTCTGGACAGTTGACGTTCTCTCATCTTATGTAAGTGCAGTGCAGTTTCTGGTTTGCTGTCTTTCCCTCCAACTGCCCCTTCCTGGATCCTCTCAGATTAGCAGCTGCTCCCCCACATTTGACAAAGGCTGAAGTTCTTGAACAGAGCTCTGTGACTGTTTTTCAAATTCTGTATCTGTACTCACTCCCTCTGCATTTGTTTCTCTGGCTTTCTGTTTCTCTCTTTCCTTTCCTAGATTCTTAAATGCTTTGTGGGGAGGTCATTTGTTTTAGGACAAAAAACTTGTATCTAGAAAGACAGAGTTAGTACCACCATCACTAACCACCCCACCTGCCCCCATTAAGCATCTGCACATACACACAGTCGATGCCCCAGAATAGACAAACAGTGCCCCAGGCATGGCACTTATGAATGGAGGTACCCAGAGCTGTGCTAGAGTACAGAGCATACTGTGGAGCAGGAGCAAAGGGACCAGCAGCAGGCATCCCTGATCTGAAGCTATACATCACTGAGTGATTTTATATTGATGCAAAGCCAGTTCTTTTCCTATTTGCCTGCAGAAAGCAGGTTTGAACCATTCCAAATGACCCCTGTGATTCAGGCCTTCTCATTCTGCCATCTAAATTGGTGCTACAGAATGTTCCAGAAACTGTGGGGATTCTATGCAAAAATTTTTGCTGATATTTGCACTTTTCTGATAAAAGGCCCCACAATTCTCCAATCTCTGATGGGTCTGTGGTGGCCCAAAGGCTACTGAAACACAGCTCAAACCTCCTGGGGAAGCTAGGAACTTAGATGACCAGGGCACTTAAGTGAACCTTTCCATCCATCTCTGTGTCCACGGCTTTATGTGCCATCCATGGACCTCCTGTTTCACACTTGGATTTCTGCAGTCAGAGTTTATGTCAAAAGCGTTCAAGGTCTAGAAATAGAGAAGGCAAAAAGAGGCCCACTCTCCTCTAAGACTCAAGTTCAAATGAAAATTCATGATTTAAGTCTTGGCATTCAGGCCCAGACCAGTGCCCCTACTTTACAGTAGGACTGAAGTGTGTGTTGGCCACTCACTGTGTCTTCTAGAACAGACTTCATTTCCAAGGAAGGAAGGAGACAAACATGTGCTGAGCACCATGTGCAGGTTTCTGTTCCAAACAGCTTGGTAGGATCCTGACCATATTCCCAGGAGTCAGACCCTCCAGTTTCACTCCATTTGAGAAGAATATAGATTCCAAGAGGGTCAGACACATGAATAGCAGAGTCAAGATGTGAATCCAGGCCTTTTGGTCATCAAAGTCCAGCTCTTTCCATTATGGAGAATTGTCTGGGTTCAAGCAGTAGCTCTCAGAAAGGCAAGATCTAGAGCAAGCCCGGTTAATCCTCACCTCCGGGTCTCCATTTCTCATTGTCTGTTCTTCCCACTTGTTCAAGTCCAAGCCGCCTTTAAAGACCTAACTTCAATCTTACTTCCCCCATCAAGCCTTTTCTAGACAACTTCAGCACAGAGTGACCTCTCTGGATGGGATGAAGGGTAGGAGGAGGTTAGGTACACAAAGGAGTAGCTGTGGTGACACTGTTGATTTTTACCCATTTTCATGTATTCATATCTAACAAACAGATCCTGATTTTTGTGGAATATTTTCTCCTCCTTTTTGACACAGTGGGTAGTGACCTCATCCCAGTCCCAGGAGGGGATTGTATCTAGTGTAAGCCAGTTGTAGAAATTGTACCCCCTCACCAATGGTCAGCCTGGGAATGGTCAACAGTGAGATGTTAGGAGAAACCTTCTGGAAAGCTCTGGGGAAAGAGACCTGAGAAGAGACAGTCCTTCCTTCTTCAGAAGTGTATTTCCATGTCTAGAACTGCTATGGGCATCCTGCCACCCAGTTTGAGGTCAAAGCCCACTCAAGGACGACAG
The DNA here is from genome assembly GCA_025594165.1 of Tamias sibiricus. Classification (NCBI taxonomy): domain Eukaryota; kingdom Metazoa; phylum Chordata; class Mammalia; order Rodentia; family Sciuridae; genus Tamias; species Tamias sibiricus. Next base: position 58,164,049 of record CM046670.1, read on the forward strand.
AGCAGAAGAGAAAGGACTACTTGAACTACTGAATCCAACATCCTAAGCCTGCTCTTCCTCCAAACCTCTGCTATGAGAGAAAATAAATCCCCTTGCAGGGGGCTGGGGTTGTGGCTCAGCGGCAGAGCGCTCGCCTCGCACATGCGCGGCCCGGGGTTCGATCCTCAGCACCACGTAAACATAAATGTATTGCATTGTGTATTAAACATAAATGCATTACATTATATACAACTAAAGTAAATAAATAAATTTTTTTAAAAAAAATCCCCTTGCAGCAGTTAGTGCTGATTTGAATTGAGAGTTTTTTTTTTTTTTTTTTTTTTTTAACTTGTTGACGAAAACATCATCACTGACACACACACTATCACCACCACCCTTTATTTTTTGCAGTGCTGGGCTTAGAAGTCAGGGCCTCATGCATGCTAGGCAAGTGCTGAATAAAATTTTGAAATTTTATTTTGAGACAGGATCTCTGTAGGTTGCTCAGGCTGGCCTCAAACTTGTGATCCTCCTGCCTCAGCCTCCCAAGTAGCTGTGATTACAGGTGTGTGCCACCATGCCCAGCTGCTCTTCTTGACATTTATTACAAAGTACCTTGTCATCTCTATTGTACTGTTGTCTTGTTATTTAACTTTTTCTGTGTTTGTCTCATCTATATAACAAACTCTTCCAACTCACATGGATATTCTCTGAATTCTCACACAGCTTCCAAGTAGCAGTCAAATCTGTCATCTATTCATTTCAGAAATATTAATTGAGTCCTACTATGTGCAGGATACATGCAGCACTAAAGAGTGAGAAAGGTAGGCATGGTTCCAACAGCTGTGAGGCTTATGGTCCTGATGAGGAACACAGATATTAGTCAAATAACCCCAGAAATAAGTCTAGAATGGCAACTGGGAAGAGTTATGAATGGAGGGACTAGAACTATGCGATGGTATGCAGGAGGACTTGCCCTAGCTTGGGGGTCAGGTGAAGTATCTCAGAAACTGAGGTCTAAAGGATGGGGGGGGGCACAAACTGGTGAAAGGGGGAGTGGGATACTTCAGGTGACAAGAATAGAGAGTATCCTCTCTTCTCCCCAACTCCCCCTGCTTTGACTCAGGCCCCTGTCACCTTGGGCAGGGACTGTTCTTGTGGCTTCCTATCTGGTGCCCCTGCTCACAGTCTTGTCCCCCTCATCCATCCTCCTCTCAGCTGTGAGAGCTAACTATTAGAACATGTTGGGGACCTCCACCATCCACCAGGACAAGGTCCATTTCTTTAACAGGGTCTGCATGATCCAATCTCTGGTCACCTCTCTCACCTCACTTTCTGCCTCTGAGGACTCCCTGCTTTAATTATCAACCAAACAAGACCCCTGGATCTCTTCATACCGTTCTCTGGGCCTACGACAGCTTTCCAGGCTTCCTCGGCATGGCTACCCTGACTCTGTTCAGATGTTACGCCCCTTGGATTGGGTTCAGTAGCCCTCCTCTGCCGCCACTGCGCCCCGTGCATGCCCAAATCGTTCCCTGATGGGCGTCTCCCCAATTAGAATGGAGTTTCCAGTGCAGGGAGCCTGTGTCATATATCTTCGTAGTCCTTAAATACTATGCCCCCAGGAATCATTTGTTAAACTGCACTTTGACACTTATTGTCACACCACAGAACCTGTCACTGCTCATCTTATATTCCATCGACTGTTTCACGTGTACTGCCTTTGGCTATAACTAAGAGAATCTGGGGCAGGGCAGGGTTTAACTACTCTCAAGTTGGCTCCTACCCATGTGCCTTAAAGGCAAGGACTTGACTTTTGGAGGGGAGCAGGAGCAATTCTCTTTTCCTCAACCATCTAGATTCTTCAGTTCCAGAGGCCCAACCTTGTCTTTCTCAGCAGTCTTCATAGTACTGAACACAGCTGGTCCCTCAGTAAGCATTCAGTAAGAGTTAAATTAATGAAGGGATGAATGCATAAATGCATGGATAGAGTTGAATAAACAGTTAAACATATTGCTTCTACCTCTCCAGTTGGGAAATTAACAAATGAGTCCTTCTCTTGCTGCCAAAATCCTTGCAGGCAGGCCTCGGGAGGAAAGGCATCCTAGAAAAGGGAATATCCACGGGGATTCGCCGGGCCTCTACCCTTCCAGCAGTGTCCTGACATGTTTATTGCTCAAGTTGCCTTCATCCTCCTGGCTGAGAGGGCTGAAGGAGGGGGAATCCAGAGGGTTCTTGGAACACGTGATCCTGAGCTTTCAGGCTGGAGCCCACCACCCCCTCCTACCTGACTGTGCAGCTCGGTGGGTAAGTAACCCTTATGGACTTTGGCCCAGGAGCTCCCCTTTCTCTTTTCCTGCTGCGATGGCTTCCTCTGGCCCAGGAGACTGGAAGTGCTAATGATCTGGAAGTGCTCTCTCCTGCAGGCCCAGACACTCAGGAGTCCTTGAGCGAGCAGAAGTCTGGAGAGATAATACAGGCCGCTCACTCACTCTGGAAACACTGAGCAGGCCTGCTCCTGGGGTAATCTAGACAACATCCAGCACGTTTGCAGAGGGTTTGCTACTGAGTTATAGTCCAGGAAGCAGGCCTGGAGGAGGAGCTGAAGGAAGCATCTTCCCTTGTGAGGTGTCCCCTTAAAATTCGATCAGCCATGGGGTTGGGGTTGTGGCTCAGCAGTAGAGTGCTCACCTAGCACGTGCCTGTACATGGCCAGGGTTCGATCCTCAGCACCATGTAAAAATAAAATGCAGCCGGGCGCAGTGGCGCACGCCTGTAATCCCAGTACTTGGGAGGCTGAGGCAGGAGGATCGCGAGTTCAAAGCCAGCCTCAGCAATGGTGAGGCACTTAGCAACTCAGTGAGACCCTGCCTCTAATAAAATACAAAAAAGGGCTGGGGATGTGGCCCAGTGGTCGAGTGCCCCTGAGTTCAATCCCTGGTACCAAAAATAAATAAATAAATAAATAAAATGCATTGTGTACAACTAAAGCAAATAAATAAATTTTTAAAAAAAAAAAAAAAAAATTGATCAGCCATGCCTATTTGCAGGTGAAAGTGAGGCCTGGCCTGCTGCTAGACATAGAGAGTGGGTGGAACTTCCAGCAGAGGCTGCTGAGGGCCTGGCTTTACACCTAGCCTTGTTTGGAATTGAATGCTGACTCCTTAATCAACTCCAAGTGTGACGTGTTGTGTGATGTGGTTGTTTGTTCCTTACTGTCTCTGAGAGGGCAGGATTACCTACATAACTTGGGGAAAATAAAAGTCTGGGATTCCTCGTTCAAAATAACATATAAAGAATTCTAAGCTGGCACGATGGAATTCTAAGCGCACACCTGTAATCCCAGCACTTGGGAGGCTGAGGCAGGAGGATCGCAAGTTCAAAGCCAGCCTCAGCAATGGCGAGGCACTTAGCAACTCAGTGAGACCCTCTCTCTAATAAAATACAAAAAAGGGCTGGGGATGTGGCCCAGTGGTTGAGTGCCCCTGAGTTCAATCCCTGATACCGCCCCCTCAAAAAAAATAATTTTAAGATCAAGACAGGAGAGCATTAAACCAAGCAGAAGTCCTGTCTAAGTGAGGCTCTGTGATGGCACAGGTGGCCCACCCTGAATTTGGCCCTGCAGAGGGGTTAGGTGAGGAGAATGTGAAAAGGGTACAACTAGGAGAATCTGGGCAGAGCAGGGTTTTCCTCAGCTTCAGCAACTGCACTTAGTTGACGCCTACCCACACGCTTTAAAGGCAGGGACTTTACCTTTGTAGGGGGGTGGGAGCTCTTTTCCTCATCCATCACAACATTCATGGCTGACATACCACCTATAAGAAAAGACAAATTAATAAGAGAAGAACAGGACAAATTTATTTAACCAAAATTTTACGTAATACTGGAGACTTTAGAAAGATCTAGAGGAAACTAGCTTTCTGCTTAGGTTGAATGGATGGTTGTGCTGGGTGCCGTGAGGCTCGCCTATAATTCCAGCAAGTCTGGAGGTTGAGGCAGGAGGATTGAAAGTTCAAGGCCAGCCTCAGTAATTTTGCAAGGTCCTAAGCAACTTAGCAAGACCCCATCTCAAAATAAAAAATAAAAAGCTCAGTGAGACCCTATCTCTAAATAAAATATTTTAAAAGGGCTAGAGATGTGGCTTAGTGGTTAAGTGCCCCTGGGTTCAATCCCCAGTAATAGAAAGAAGATAGATAGATAGATAGTAGATAGATAGATAGATAGATAGATAGATAGAACTGGGGATGTAGCTCAGTGGCAACCAGACCCTGGGTTCAATTCTCAATACCGAAAAAAAGAAAAGAAAAAAAGGGGAAGAAAAGGACAGTTGTATAGAGGTATGATGGGCATGATTAGACAAAATGGGCATGATCTAGTGGTAATAAACATGAGAATTTAGCTAGTGAAGCCTGTTTGTTCAGATTCTTCTCTGTATTTCTGTGTCTTCATTTTCTTTCCTTTTTTTTTTTTTTTTTTTTTTTTTTTTTGGTACCAGGGATTGAACTCAGGGGCACTCGACCACTGGACCACATCCCCAGCCCTTTTTTGTATTTTATTAGAGACAGGGTCTCACTGAGTTGCTAAGTGCCTCGCCATTGCTGAGGCTGGCTTTGAACTCACGAACCTCCTGACTCAGCCTCCTAAGTGCTGGGATTACAGGCGTGCACCACCACACCCGGCTTCATTTTCTTTTCTGGATAATAGGGCAGGACACCTGTCATATGAGGGGCTTTAGGTGAGAAGGGAGAGAAAATTTTTTGGCCTGAGGGTAGAAAGGTGGAAGAAGGTCAGATAATGACCTTCCCGAGTGTGCTAACATGCCATATTTTGGGTATCCCCATCACCTTCCTTAGTTCTCCTCCCCAGGGACTTAGAGATTTCTTTTTTTTTTTTTAATATTTATTTTTTAGTTGTAATTGGACACAATACTTTCATTTTATTTATTTATTTTTATGTGGTGCTGAGGCTCGAACCCAGAGCCTTGCACATGCTAGGCAAGTGCTCTACTGCTAAGCCATAACCCCAACCCTAGAGATTTCTTATGTGTGGTGGAACCAGAATGAAGGAGGCCGCAGGACCTAGGGCCTAAGTCAGGGTCAAGGCCCACATACCTCAGGGTGGCTGTTGGTTCCAGTACCTTCTGATTTAAGTTAAGGCACACAGGAAGCCCCCTCTCAAAATGTACTTTACCTGATAATCAAGGAATAGGCTAACACATCACCCCCTTAGTAGGTAAGATTCTATAGTTTCTTCAGTAAATAAGCCTTTAAGTTAGGTAATTCAGAGCCAATATGGAGTATTAATTTATTTATTGTGGTACAGGGGACTGAACCTGGGGGTGCTCTACTACTGAGGCACATCCTCAGCCTTTTTTATTTTATTTTTAAAATTTTTTAAAAAACATTTATTTGCTTTAGTTGTACACAATGCAATGCATCTATATTTACGTGGTGCTGAGGATCGAACCCGGGCCATGCACGTGCTAGGCGAGTGCTCTACCGCTGAGCCACAACCCCAGCCCTTTTAAAATTTTTGAAACAGGGTATTGCTAAGTTGCTCAGGTTGGCCTTGAATTTGTAATCCTCTTACCTTAGCATCCCAAGTCCCTGGAATTACTTGTACAGCAAGACTTTATCTATTTTTCCTTCCTTTTCTTTCTTTCTTTTTTTTTTTTTTTTGTGGTGCTGGGAATTGAACCCTTGTGCATACAAGGCAAGCACTCTACCAACTGAGCTAGTCCCACAAGACTTTATTTAAATGGAGAATATACTCTAACTTGAAGACTCAATTTGACTCAATTTTGTCAAAGTTGAAGGGTGGCAGAATATGCTACCTCAAAATATTCCATTATGGCATAAAAATTATTATATAACATTTTTTGTGGTGTTAGGGATTAAGCCCAGAAGAACTTTACCACTGAATTAAATTTCCAGTCATTTTTATTTTTTTATTGTGAGACAGGGTCTTGCTAAGATGCCCAGATTGGCTTGAACTTGGGATTCTCCTGTCTCAGCTACCCAAGTAGCTAGGATTACAAGCTTGTGCCATGGTATACAGTGACATAGGATTATTTTAAGCTAAAAGCACTTGAAAAACAGCAGGTTACAGTACGGTGCTCTGGTATCCCTTTTTTCTTCTTGAAAGCAAGAGATAACACCCCGAAGCATGTCCTCCCAGTAGCAGAAAGAAGCAACATTCTTATCACCAGGGATGGGGATTCAAGGCTGAAAAACATCCATACCAACCAACCTTGTCAACTAACCCTTATTTTTCTAGTCACTTCTTCATGATTAACTACTTCTGATCAAACACAAGTTACTCTGTGAAACTTTGTCCAACTCAATGTATAAGCGTCCAACTCTGTTTCTTTGGCTATTTGCTTCCATATGAGGGCTCCTGTGCCATGTGATATTTATGTTAAATAACTGTGTGCTTTCCTCCTGTTAAATTTGTCTCATGTCAATTTAATTTTCAGGGCCAGCTGAAATTCCTAAGAGGGTAGAGATAAAAGTTATGCCTCTCCTCCAAAGTGAAAAATTTCCCCTTATCTAGTAATTCTGCATAGTCCCAACCAAACATCAACAGGAGTATCTTTGTTTTGAACGTGGCAGAAATAGTATTAAAATTTATTTGGAAAAATAAACATGGGAGAAAAACAGGGGAATAGTAAACATAAATAATATTTTAAAATAAGGGGCTGGGGTGTTAGGTATTAAAGTATCTTCTAAAGGACACATCACAGGGTCCCTGGCACCATCTGGGTGTCACACAGTTACCCTCAATTCCCAGAGCCAGGGATCCTCAGGCTGTCCCCCCTGACCCCATGCAACCCATCCCCATCAACACTAGCTGAGCAGGAGGTCTTAGGAAGGCAATATGGGCAGAGCCCCTCTCCGTTATCCAGGGGTAGGACACACAGAGCTGTCAAGGCTCTGGCACAGTGTTTCGTCTTTCTGCTGGCTATTACCTGGGTCATTGCTTTGTGTTCCTTGAGTGCCTCTATCCCAAATCCAAACCATTAATTTAGAGGACAGAGAATAATTAAGGTCATGATTTGCTTTAGGAAAAAGTTGAACTGGTGGAAATTGGGTATGATGTTGGCTCATTCCTCATCCCTCTTCCCAGCCCTTCTCACGGGCACAGATAATTGAGAGTGGGGACTATTCCAGAAAACAGTGGGGATCCAGCCACGTGGACATTTTTATCTCTCCCACAGCCCTCCTGGCAGCCCTGGACTGCCTTCCCACAGAGGAACTTGCTTCACTTGCTTCTCTATGAATTTGCTTTGGGGGAAATGGTTTACCAGGAGTGTTTGACGCCAAAGCCCACAGCAGCAGTTTTTCTCCCTTGCAGAAACCACTCTTTGTTTTTAACAAACACTGGACATTCACAGCAAGAAGCTTTTGTCTCAACTGGGGGAGCACAGACCTTGTCGGGCCCAAGGTAGATTACCAGTCTTTCCCTGGGTCTCACTCAGGACTAGTCGTTCTGGGTGGAGTTATTGCTGGGGTCTTGGAGAAAAAATGCAAATGTGCACATCCAGTGGGGTCTGTGCGCTGTCACTTGCTGGCTGAGACAGATCAGTGTCTTTGCAGACAGAGCTGCTTGTTTATCTGAATACTGCGGCAGGAACCGGAATGCTGGTTCTTGAAGCCCAAAGGCAGCAGGGGCTGGAGTTCAGGGCCTATCTGGTTCTTAATGGGTCCTCAGAACAGGCCTGTAGAGACTGGATTCCTGGGAGCCCCGCAGCCCCAGCACCGCCCCTCCCCGCAACACCCCTCCACCCTCCCGCCACCGAGGCTTGCTGCATTGCACCACTGATTTTAGTGAAGACATCAGTCAGCCTCACTCCCTTCTGTGAGCTGCTTGCTGCTCTGCTCTGACAATTACATTGGCTGCTGCAGAGAAGTGCTCATCCCCACCGACATATGGCTTTTTAAAGTGATAAATTGCATTAGCAAATTTCTTATTAGCTCTGCTGTCAGGAGGGAGCTCCTGCCACGTTAGCTTGCTGAAGCTGATGCATAGCTTCCTGGCCATTAATTACCATGCCAAGGGCTAAAGGGACTCAGGGGCTTGTGGGTGGATGGGTGGAGGCCCTTGTTCTCCCATCCCTCTCCCATGGGAGGTTGGGGAAGGCTGAGCTTGGTAGCTCTTGAGCTGTCTTTGTTCTGATTCTGCAGTGGCTTTAGACTTGGGGCTCCTGATTTTCACAGGAAGGGCACAGAATGCCTATTTACCATCTGGGCTGCTTGGGGTTGGGTTCTTCCCCTGGGCCTCCAGCATTTGGCAGTTTGAAATCTGCACAGTGTCTCTTTTGAAGCTGTATGTTCAAGGCAGAGCCTGGACTAGGTCCCAAAAAGGTACTCTGGCTTCTCCTTGGGGTTGGAGGCCAGTGAATCTCCTCATTCGTCCTCTCTTCACTCCAGACAGCAGAAGAGTCTCCTTCCTGAAGGTGACGTCATGTCTCCTGCTTCAGGCTTCTTTCCGTGGCTATCCAAGGAACTGCATATTCAAGATGCTCAACCCAGATTTCCATGGATTCAAGCTTCCCTCTTATGTGGGAATTGCAAAAATTTAAACTCACTGGGGAACAAAACTGAGAGGGGAAACATTTCAACTTCTTGTTTTACCTACCACCCCAAAATAATAGAATTGGACAAAAGAAACAAACCCTCATCCCCAGGAAAAATGCATTTATTTCAAGGTCTTGCCAGATGCCCCACAGCCTTTTTTTTTTTTTTTTTTTTTTTTTTGTGGTACTAGGGATTGAACTCAGGGGCACTCGACCACTGGGCCACATCCCCAGCCCCCCCCCCCTTTTTTTTTTTTTTTTTGTATTTTATTAGAGACAGGGCTCACTGAGTTGCTAAGTGCCTCGACATTGCTGAGGCTGGCTTTGAACTCGCGATCCTCCTGCCTCAGCCTCCCAAAGTGCTGGGATTATAGGCGTGAGCCACCGCGCCCGGCCCCCACAGCCCATTTTTGAATCCCCATTTTATAGGTGCCCTTCTCAACCCCCTCTGGGCAGCTGATCCCCAGGAACTAAGCATATCAGCAGCCCCAGCCACAGAAGTGAGTTAGCTTTGACCTAAAACAGCAGTGACAGCTCCCCAGGGCGACACAAGGCACAGTTTGGGTGGAGTCCACTTGACACAATTGCATCATTTCTTGGGTTACATTAGACATGGTGAGACCCAATGACCTTGTGGCCAGGTCTGCATTAACTACTCATTCTGAGAAACCAGACCTTGTGGCCTGGAGGCTCCTGTAGTAACATTTTCATGTCCTGGTATGCTCCTGCTGAGAAGGGAGGTGGCGGAGGAGGAGGCAGAGACTGCAGCAGAAAAGAGAAGATTCTGAAATGGGTGCGGGGGAGGGTACATGCATGGAGAAAGGCAAAGAGAAGACTTGAAGGAAAGCATTGAATTCCTCATTATTCAGTTCAAGGATGCCTAAGATGGAATTTTTGAACAATTTGTGAGAATGGATTTGCGCTTTAACACACCGTGGCCCCAAATTCCACATTATCTTGAGCTTTGGCAATGAGTCATTCTCTGCTCTATGAAACCAGAAGAGCATTCTCCCTTCTTGTCATCTGTCAGAAGGCTGGGCTTTAGGAAATACCCAAAGGAGGATGGAATGGTGGAAGGGGTCCTCCAAGAAAGTGGGTGGCTACCAAATTATTGTCCAGGTCCCCAAGTTGTTTCCATGACTTCTAGCCTGGATTCTTCTGAGAACTAAAGGCACTAATTGCTAGCCCAACACTCTCTGAATGTCAGGAGCAGGACTTGACTTTCATTCAGGTCCCAGCGTAACCTAAGCCTACAGTCTCCATCCAGGGCCCAGCCTTACTTGGCCCTCCCCTCTCTCTAGGTCTGTGCAGTCCTTGGGCTGGGCTTTTGCATAAACTGTAGTCTAGCATCTGCAGAGTTCCCACATCTACTGCCAGGATGAGTGCCACCCATCCCACCCACTTGCCATTTCCTTCTGGGCTTGGTGCCCTGAACCCCAGAAGCTCTACCTAGTCCTGATGTTAATCTCATTTTGTAGGAAGCCACTCCTTGGACTTTCTAGTCCATTCCTCACCCCCTTTACTTCTCCAGCTCCATGGTCCAGAAGCTGAAGTGTGACAACCCCCATACCAACCTCTTCCTGCTCTTCCCTTTCTCTCTCCCTCTCACCAGTAGGCCCACTAAGGGTGGAAATCAGACCTGTTCACAGGGCTAAAGATCCTGTGAGCTGGGGAAGAGACAACTCAGAATGGCTTAATTTCTCTTAGGACTCATCAGGCCTGGGTTGCAGGTCGTCTTCTTCCTGCCGTGAAGGAATGACGAAGAGGTGATCCAGTGGGACTGGTTCAGAGGAAGACGGACCTTGTCAGCTGCCAAGAGGATAAGATTCTGCAATGGCTTGTGAATGAAGGGAAGGAAACCGTATCTGAGAATGTTCCCCAAACATCCACCATCTGTTCAGCATGGCCTTAGCATTTCCCCTCTCCAGCTCTGGGATTCTGAGACTGCTCCCTGTGGCTGTCACATCCTGTGTCTCTCCCTGACTTGCCCCCCCCCCCCCACGTCAGAATCAGCGTGTCTCTCTCTGCAGAGAGACCTTTGGAGGGTGTGGGGAGGAGCAGCATGGCAGCTTAGGCACACAGACAGCACAGAGCCTGGTTCTCTAAGAACTTAGCTTACCTTTAGAAATGGACTGGACATGGGGGACACTGAATACCCCCCAACTCCCTGTGCTGAGACTGCTGTACCCATACTAACAATAGCTTCATGGAGAGAAGAAGAAACAAGAATTAAGAGAAGTACGTGATCATCATAACCCGCTCACACTTGCCCGAAGGCTGTTTCCCAAGCCCTGCTCTTCCACTGGATCAGGCTTCCTTCAGCAGACCTGGGTCCTCTCAGGGCGGACGTCCTTCTCACCCCTGGTGATGATACGCAGAAGTGCATAGCTGCCTGATGGAGCTTGGAGGCTTCCTCTTTGAGAACGAAGGATCAGGTGGGCATAGGCGCCTATGGACACGTATGCTGTCAAGTCCCAAAGGAGCCCAAGTCCAGAAAGGAGCCCACACCCTGCTGTCCCCAGGTTGATGGCTGTTCCTGCCTGAACGGAAGGCTGGAGACCACCATTCTGTCCAGCAAGAACTCTGCTGGAAATTCCCAAACACCAAGTACCCTGAGTGTTTCTCCTAAGCCCAGAAAAGAAAGTGGTCTCTGCTTCCTCTCAATTTCCCCATCTCTTCACAACCCTTCTCATAGCCAAGTCTCAAGACAGTGGCCACCGCCCTCCCAATCTTCCTTCATCCCTGGAAGCATACGGAGGCCCCAGGCCCCCACTCCATCCCATGTAAGGCAGCAATGCCACTCTTAATAGTGCCACCAATTCCCTGGATACACTTCCCTAAGTCTAATGGCTGCCGCCAAGCCCTTGCTAGGCCCTGTGGTGCTGCAAGGCCAGCTCTAGACCTGTAGTTCAATTAGTGAGAACCCATTCAGTTTCCTGTAGACCAAGAGCAGCACTGTGTTCCTGAAGGTTGTGGAGAGAGTGGGAGCAGAGCTGGGGTCCTATCTCCAGGAGCGTATGGGGAAGCAGGGGAGGGGTAGGCTAGGCACAGTCAGAGGGGCTCCAACAAGAGCTAGGGGTGGGTTGAAGAGAGTTCCAAGGAACTCCGTGAAGGGCGAGCCAGTAGGGTAACTTCCTCCTGTCTCTCCGTCTGCTCTCATACTTCAGGCCTCCTTTGGAAGTCAGTTCGTAGAGAAGCCTTCCCTGTTTGTCTGGAAGAAAGCAGCCTCCCCTCCCTCATTGCTCTTGTCCCATTTCTGTGTTTTGTTTTATTTATTCTGGCAGTGCTGGGGATTGGACCCAGGGCTTCATGCATGCTAGGCAAGCACTCTACCATTGAGCTACACCCCCAGCATGGTGTTTTATTTTTATTGCAGTACCTATCACTAGGCAATGATCGCTTTCATTTACATATTTGTTTATTAAATTATCATCTGTCTCCCCACTCCTCCCTCCTCATTGCTCCGTAAGAGTTGTTTTTATCTTGTTCCTTGCTATCTCGCCAGTTCCCGGAATGGTACCTGGCTCACATTAGAGGTCTGCCATCCGCCATCCATGTGTGTTGAGATGGATGGGGAATGATTAGGACTTGGGGAGGAGGCTAGAGAGGCCATCAGGGAAGAAGGAGAACAGAGACATTTGTCATGGACCTTTTCACTACCCTTTAGAGATTTCCCATAGCTAAGTGGATAAAATCCACAGTTGTTACCCTGACATTCAAGGCCCCAGATCACCTCCCAGGCTCATTTTCTGTCAGCCCCCTTTGTGCCTCCCATGCTCTAGTCTCTCCAAATGACTAAATGTTTCCTGCGACCTGGGGTTCTTTCACATGTCTTCCCACTTGGAATACTTTTTGTCTGTGCAATGAAGAGTTATAATATCTCCTTCTTACAGGACTGTGGGATGAAAGGCTGGAGTATAGAAGGAGCGCCAGCACAGTGCCTCTCTAGGAGAGAGTCCTCACTAAATGCTGGTTAGCAGTTGCTCTTCCTCTTTCGAAAGAGTGCATCAGCCCAGGGGTACCCCCTCCAGGAAGCTCAGGCCCAGGGACATGAATCACCCTGGTCTCCTTAGCACTTTGTTTATGGTCTCCATAGTTAAAGACCTGTTAGGGAGTCTGTCTCCTATGCAGAGACATCTGTGTTGCCTTTGTGCTTAAAATGATGATTGGCATGTAGTAAGAGTGAAAAGTGTGTTCACTGAGGGACTAGAAACAAGGTGGGTCTGGGGCTCATGAGGCAATGGGGTCTGGCCCAGGTAGAGGGTTTCTTCATCCACCCAGACCCAGAGTATGGACACCTTGAGACTCACTGGAGAAAGAAAGTTGGTAACTGCACCCTCCTATGACCAGGAAACCAAGGCAGTGGGGGGGGGGGGGGGGGGGGGGGGGCGGCGTGTGAGGGGGGTCTCTCTTGAGGCTTAATCAGCCATCTGGGTACATCAGCCATGAAATCTGAATCCACATCCAAGCACCATGGCCACGTCCAATTTTCCACCAATGAAATATTTAGCTGCTCCACAGCCTTAACAAGATCTGTGTCTGGAAGGGAGGGGCCCCCCTCTATTCCCTGCACACACAGTCCCTCAGTCCCTAGGCCAGGCCTTTTGCTCCCCTACCTCTGCACTTTTATTGGTGTTGTGTCCTCTATTCCTCAAGTCAGGATTGGCCTTTCCCCTCCTTCCCTACTACCCAGCTCCAGCCCCCACTTTACCAGGGCTCAGGTCCCCTACGACATCTTTCCTTCCCCTGAACTCCAGACACTCACCTAAACAGCAAAACCACACTTCACAAGCCCAGCCAGGAGGAAGTAATTCTCAGTGGGACCCATCCTTATTCTTTTGGGGTAAAGACCTTTGACTCTAACTTGAAATAATGGATTTTTTGCTGCAGTTGATTTTCCCTATGTTGATTGGTGTTGGAGCTAGGCTTCTTAGTAGAAAGCAGTAGTGGGGCTGGGTGCAGTGGCACACGCCAGTAATCCTAGCAGTTTGGGAAGCTGAGACAGGATTGCAAGTTTGAGACTAGCCTTAGCAATTTAGCGAGGACCTAAGAGACTTAGAGAGATCCTGTCTCTACATAAAAATAAAAAGGCCGGGGGATGTAGCTTAGTGGTAAAGGGCCTCTGGGTTCAATCCCCAGTTAAAAAAAAAAAAAAAAAAAGAAAAGAAAAAGAAAGAAAGTAGTTATGGAAATTTCCAATGAAAATCATAGGGCATGTTCAAGGACCTCTGTCTATCCTGGACACCTAAAGTTTCTCCACTTTAACCAAGGACCATTCTCCAGTCTTGTCCGTGGTACAGACCAACTACCTGCAGGGGCAGGTTAGGGAAGAGGAACACTTGGGTTGACATATACAGCATTGTCCAGTCACAAGATGCTGCCTCAGGGGACACGGTGATTACTGTCCAGTGTGGTGGGCTGGGGCATGTTGTGAGACTACCAAGTAACACAGCAATGAGCAGAGGGTGGCACACAGGCAGAGATCTGGAGAGAAAGGACCATCATTGTGGGGCCTGTTGGCCAACCCTGTATAATCACAGTGATGTGGCCTTGCTCTACATATTTTGAAATTAGGTATAAATAAGATGGGTGATTAGGTGTGAATAAGATCAAATCTAATTTTTATCATACACACTATTCAAATGATTTTGATAAATGGTACATCCAAACAGAACTGATTAGCCCATTACCAGCAGGAGAATGTTATGTGGAAAATGGGCTGGATGTGGATTTGAAATAGGGCAAATGGGGCCTTGAACCTGAGCTCTGCTATTTACTTAGCCAAGTGATCACAGCCAGACCTTGACCTTCCTAAACATCGGACAATATATACAAGCATGTTGAGTGTATAAACACACACAACACCTCCATTTTATTTTTTAGTATTCTTTATATGCCAAGCACTGTCGAGCTCACTCTTTGCTCCCTCCTTCCTTCTGTTCCTTCCTTCCTTTCTTTCTTGTAATGGGGTTGAACCAAGGGCCTCTTGCATGATAAGCCCGTGTTCTACCCCTGAACCACACCCCCAGGCCCCAAGCATTTTTTTTCTCAGTAGTCTCATTTAGTTCACATCTGTGAGAGGAAGACATTGTTACCCCCATTTTATAGTTGGGCAAATAGAGGTTTAATAGGTTAAGTAACTTGCTATAAAACATGTTTATTAAAGGGTAGATTAGGGATTCAATATCAGAGTTCCTCGGCATAATGAAATGCTTCATTTTTATAAAATGGGAATAAAAATATCTCCCTGAGGAGCCTAATAAGCAAATGAGGTAATCTGTATAAAGGAGTTTTGTTAATTGTGCACATTATTTTCAAAAGGAGAAGACTCAGTTCTTGCCTTCAAGGACTTATAACCTGAGTTGATTAGTAAGAGTTGCATGGGCCAGGCATGGTGGCACATGCTCATAAACCCTAAAATTATACATATATAGGTATATATAAGTGTATATGTGTATATAAAATAAACACATATATGGAGAGAGAAAGCAAATAGTAAAACATTAACACTTAGCCAGGCGCGGTGGCGCACGCCTGTAATCCCAGCACTCTGAGGCAGGAGGATCGCGAGTTCAAAGCCAGCCTCAGCAATGGCGAGGCACTTAGCAACTCAGTGAGACCCTGTCTCTAAATAAAATACAAAAAAGGGCTGGTGATGTGGCCCAGTGGTCGAGTGCCCCTGAGTTCAATCCCCAGTACCACCAAAAAAAAAAAAAAAAAATTAACACTTGGTGAATTAGATGAAAGATTTAAAAGTTTTCCTATATTATCCTTTCAATTTTTCTCTAGATTTGAAATTTTCCCAGTAAAAAATGAGAGAGTTAGTAGAGAAGACAAGTAATTTACCATAAAACATATTTATTAAAGGGCATATCTGGGATTTAATGCATTTTTCAGTGGAAGGGAGAGGACTACTTAAAGGAACCTAGAGTTGAAAATTTTCATAATGTAAAAAAAGATGTCCATCACACTTCTCTGTTTGCCATTTGCTGTTTGCTACTTCACTGTTGTTTAAAATTGGGATAGTGCAAGAGGGACCCCTGGTCTCGGGTCCTAAGGCAACTCCTTGACTCTGCTAAGGAATGACTCTAGCAGTTTCATCGGGGCAGCTTTCCCTTTGGATACAGCGTAGTCAAAATAATTCCTGCCCCAGACTCCAGGTTCCTAGGAGACAAGGCTCAACATCCTTGCTGAAGCTAGGGAAACCGCTGAGGCCCTGGGGTTTCCATGGTGCAAACAAAGCTCCTGTTCTACCCACAGGCCACACCCGCTGCACAGGAGGGACAAGATGGCAAGAGGACTTTCAGCAAGTGTGTCTGCCACCATCAGCCATCCAGGATTCTTATTTAAAATGCTCCATACCCACAGAGGCAGGTCCGGGAACCTTTATTTAACCAGCACCTTTCTAATACTATTGAGAAACAATAGTCAGCCAGCATGGCTGCACATGCCCATGATCCCAGCTACTCCTGAGGCTGAGGCAGGAGGATTGCAAGTTTGAGGGCAACCTTAGCAACTGTCTTGAAAGCAACTGTCTTGAGAGACTGTCTTGAAGCAAAATAAAAAGAGCTACTGGGTGGGCTGGGGTTGTGGCTCAGCGGCAGAGCACTCGCCTTGCACGTGCGCGGCCCGGGTTCGATCCTCAGCACCACATAAACATAAATGCATTGCATTGTGTACAACTAAAGTAAATAAATAAATATTTTTTAAAAAAAAGAGCTACTGGGAGGGAGGGGGCAAAAGGGTGAAGAAAAAAAAAGATGGTAGAATAGTTGCATATTATTACCCTAAGTGCATGTATGAAGCCACAAATGCTGTGAATATACTTTGTATACAATCAGAGATATGTAAAAGTGCGCTCTATAAGCATAATATGAAATGTAATGCATTCTGCTATCACTTCTAACAACTTAGAATAAAAAATAAATAAATTATTTAAAAAATTAAAAAATAAAAAGAGCTGAGGATGTGGCTCAGGGATAGAGCTCCTCTGGGTCCAATCTCCAGTACTACACACACACACACACACACACACACACACACACACACACACACACAAACCCATTCAAGTCCCACCTGCTCCCTGGAGCCTTCCTAATCACCAAAACCCACTTCTAAGGGTCCCCTTCCTTTCTCTGATTTCATTTGATATTCAGTTGGCAGCATTCAGTTTCATACTTTATGAATCATGATCTACTGTGGTTTCTCACTTGCTTCACTTGAGTCAATGTTATCCGACTGCAGCGTTTTTGAGGGCAGGGATCACATCTTTCTCACTTGTACCCTACTTGGTACTAAGGATAAGGTTCAAGTTGCAGGTTGGTCCTCAGAAACAATTTGATAATATCTAAACTGAGAAAGAGATGGGAGAAGAATAGAAGCAAAAGTGGGTGAAGGTGGTGGGCTGGAGACATAACTCAGTGGTAGGACACTTCCTAGCACATGCAAAGCCCTGGACTCAATCCCCAGAACCACACAGACACACAGACACAGACACACACACACACACACTCAGAGGCAAGAGAGAAAAGGAAGGGGTGTGGCTCTGGCTGTGTATACCCTTAAGCCTGGGATTCCAGACTCTGTGGATGGGTGGAGCTAAGATGACCATCCTAGCCCCCCATAACTATTTGCATTTAGGGGTTGGTTGCTTGGGGTCCCTACCCCCATGTAACCATTTGCATCCATACATTTACATAGAACTAAAGGAGCTTCCTGAGAGAAGGGGTGGCCCTTGCCACCTCTCCATGTTCCTCCTTTGTCATTCAAAGTCCTGAAGGGTGACTGGGAATGGGGGTGGTGGTGCTGGCAGATACTGTGTAGTATGGCAGCAGGGGGCAGCTTAAAGGGAGGGAAGGGGATGTGGGGGTGCCTGGCCTTCTTCCTGGGGCCCTCGGTAATGAAGTTGTCACATGCATACTCTCCTAACTCCTCTAAGATGGTTGCCTCTGTGTGGGATTCCCTCTTTTCCTGGTACTGCCTAGCTGCTCCTCAAGGCAGAGTTAGGCTTGGATTTCTGCTCTCAGGACCCTGCTTGAAGGCCTCAGTTCACAGAACAGCTTGGTCTCCTATTGTCCTATTTTGCTGATAAGGCTGCTGACTCCATGCTCCCCGCTGGCCCCAGCTGGCCCTGATCCATGGGTGCTGAGGGGGAGCATCCTAGGCAGAGAAGGCTCAGAGTACTCTGGTTGCTTCCAGACTGCAAGCTGCCTGTCCCAGACCAGACAAAGAACGAACTCAACCTTACCGGCCACCGGACAAAAAAACAAGGTGGCAGATGGAAGAATTTGCTGCAAAGATAACAGTCATTGGAGGAACAAGAAAAGGTCACTGACCTGTGAAATATAAGCACGGTTGGGACACAGAAGGTCAGGAACCACAGAGTAGGTTCCTAAAGGAGGCAAAGTGAAAGAGAAAACTCGATGGTGCAGGGAAGCTTCTCCTTTCTCCTCCCATCTTGCAATCGGCTACAGGGGGCGGAGGGGAGGAGGAGCTGGGAATATGTTAGCCGCAGTTCTCCTCCACTGGTACCAAGGGAGTGGTGGAGTCTGGGTCCCTGGAGGCCTCCCCAGAGATGGTAGATAATGACATACATGTCTTAATACAACTCTGTCTCATGGCAAGCAATGGAATATGTGACCCCTCCAGAGTCCCCTTATCTGTTTCAGAGCAGGTTACCACAGGACAAAGAGAAGTCAGGAGGCTGAACTATAATTATTCACATTGCATGCTACCTTTAGCTTTCGAGAAACGTAACAGAAGTATTCAGTGCTCCAAGACCAGAAGAATTTGCTGATTTTACTACCTATCCCACCCCCCATCTTTTATTTAAAATAATCATGAAACCTCTAATCTCCTGAAATCCCTAAGACAGAAGCTATAGAGTCCACAAGAACAGGGTTTGTAGCTTTCTTTGCCCGCATTTCTCTCTGGTTAAAGGAGGGTGGAGTATGTTGGAATATTAATGAGGAGCATTTAGATGAAGCTCTTAATTTGGGAAGTATGTGAGAATTAATGCTTGACTTTAATGGAAGCCCGAATCATCACAGATAGATTTTTACCCTCTTCTCCTTAATCAATTTCACCCTAATTAATTCTTCTGTGGCTAAGTCTTGTTACATTAGATAGTCTGCTGATTATTTCCACAATCAAGAGGCTGTATATTCATGCATTTTTAATAAGGAATGACTGCATCCTTTTTCATAAGTGATCCTGCTGGTTGGCAGTCATAGCTGCTGAAATAATTATGGAGCAGATTACTTACTTTTAAAGCATTGTTTACTGTCATATTCATCCTAGGTGACAATTTGGAAGAGCTCGGGAGGCTGCTGTAATGGACAGAGGACCTCGGAATTTAATGTGGCAATTTTCAATGTCAAGTGCTGTTTATTCATAGGTCATTGACTTTTTAAAAATAAACATAGGGGTAATTTGGTCTTGCTGGCCAATAAAGCCATGTACTATAGTCCTGAAGACTATTCTAATTGTATGCTTAGTTTAAAACCTTGACTCCTGGAAGGACCTACTTCTGCAGGCTGACCAGCTCCTCTGCCTCCATCCACAACTGACCCAAGTCCAGCTGTTCACATGTGATTATTATTTATGTGCTGCTCTCATACCAGACCCTGATGCCTCTGAGAGCTTGAAGGCTGGAAGCAGGGCACATTATAATTCCAAAGTTTCAACTGTTTCCTGTTTAGCAAGAGGAAGAGGGGAAAAAATCCATCTAAGAGAAAAGACAATGTTCTGTTTTGAGAAAAACACTGGCCTTTGGGTACACAGAGGAAAAGCTCAGAGCTGACCCTGGAATGGACAGGTTGGGACCTGGAAATAAATGGCCATGCATTCTAATATAAAAGGCAGTCATGGGTTGGTGGCAGCCAGAGTCACGCTCCCTGCCCACCCCCTCAGGACCCCCACCCCCACCCCGCCCCACCAGCTGTAGGAATCTTCACTCTTCTCTCTTGGGAAAACAGACTATTAGGACCTGGAATCCAGGTAGGGGGACTGTGGCCAAGGGCCCTCCTGTCTGTGGTAGTCAAGTTGGCTCTATGGTTGGGAGATAGGCTTGAAGGGGGAAGGCAAGCTGGGCACCATGAGCCAGCATGGGTAGATTTCAGGGGAATCCATAGGCCACCTCAAATTGAATTGCTTTCTCCCCCCCCCCCCCCCGCCCCCTGTAATTAATTCTCTTTTGCCTAGATGGAGCCTTCGGCCTTGAAGGTGTTAACCTTGAGGAATAAGAGAAGACTCTGTTTCTGTGCCTTGATCAGGGCAGAGGATACAGCACTTCATGTGACCCCCTCCTCTAAAGCCTGCTCAAGGAAGCCTGGGGGTCCTAGAGCCCATATGAGAGGCTATGCAATGGCCATGAGGAAGCAGGAGGCTCACAGGACCCTCATAAAGATGGAGGCTTAGGCTGAGGCCAGGTACAGAGGTACAGGAAGTAGAATGAGAATTCCCCAAACTGTGGAGAGAGAGACCTTCAAAAGGAGAGGCTACAGCTTGCAAAGCACACAGGCATGGGTGGTTGGCTGGTGGCCATCTGGGTCGCCCTTAATAGACACTGCAGTTGGCTGGAGTCTCAGAGTTTGTCCTGCCCTCCCTGCTCTCCACACCAGCTGTTCGGGAAAAGAGCCCAACTACAGCAGCCTCCAGCTTAATTTCCCGGGAACATCACTGCCAGCTGCTTGGCAGGGCACAGGGACAGTAACTAGAGGTGTCATTGAACTTTAGGTCATTACTCTCATCCCTACTACAGATGAGGAAACTGAAAAATTCTGGTGCAATTATTCTCTATAATGAAATGGGTCTTAAGATTGCCAAAGGCATTGTGGAGATTGGAAGGGCAAGACCTGGACAACTGTTTGGCTATATGGTAAATACGTGGCAAGCTGTCTCAAAGTCCTGTGCCAGTTCCCTCTCCCCACACTGCACCCATAGGGAATCTAGGACGGAGAGAGGTACATTGTTCAAGGTTATTTGATTAATTGGAGACAGATTTAGACCTCAGGTCTTAATCCAAAGACTCTTCCTTGGGTAAATTTTCTTTTAGCCAGAGAAAAAGGAGCTGGAGACACCCCCACCAACCTGCCATGTATTTGCATTTGGTCAGATCTTCACTTTCCTCCTCAGTTTTTTCTCCTCAGTTCCTTCAGTAGGCTTCAGGACAGCCCTCTGGATCATTTCACTGTAAATAGTAAGTGCATCCGAAATTTTCAGCTTCCTCCTCTGTACTATGGACATAATAATAGCAGAGTAATGGTACTGAGTTACTGCATGGAAAAAACTTAGAACAGGATGTGGCACATAGTAAGAACTTTCTCAAAAAGGAGGGACAGTGGTAGATTGCTTGTCTAACATGCATGAGGCCTTGGTTCATATCCCCAATGCTGAAAAAAAAAAAAAAAAAGTGGGGGGAAGGAAAAGGATGTGAATCCACATCACTTTCATTATTTATGAAAATCTCAAACAAACAGTTGTACACAAAGGAGACTAAAATCCAATGTGAGTCAAGTCCAGGGAAGAAACTTTGATCCCTAGTATTATATCAACCATTAGGGGTCCTAGAAGCTAGGAGAGGAGCAACAAGATCCTAGTAGTCCCAGGTTACCTCCCCTGGTCAAGCCATCGAATCCAATCCAGCCCCAAGACTGGGATGAACCACTCTCCTTGGTGACACTGGACTGACTCAGGTTTAGTGCTGCAACTTCTGTCCTGGCTTTGGTGGTGGGGAGCCTTGGTCAGGGAGGACTCCAGGAAGGTCAAAGGTATAGTACTGCGGGGGTGGGAGTTTCCACTTCCTTATAATACTGGGCACCTCATGGGCTATGTGTAGGGAACTAATTTTGTTTATTTTTTGCCTTTATTGTTTATTCCATTCCTTTCCTTCATTTTCTCCCTTCCTCTAATGTTTTTCAGGCTCTTACCCACATCCTAACCACAGAATTTGCCATAGAAAATAAAAATAGACTAGAGACAATGGGGGAAGGGAATGGGGGTAAGAGGGCTCTCCCAAAAGCATACTTCAGGGAAGTGATTTAGCCCCACAAAGGTGAGCAAAGCTTTCAAAATTAGCGGAAGGAGAATTTCAAAGGAAGCTGTACCCCCAAGCTCCAGGGCTGCTATAGAATAGACAGATAAAACTCCATCCCAAGAGCTAAGCTGGCTGCTCTCTTGGCCTGGCTGCCTAGTGGGCCTGGAGCAACTATGCAGCAGGTCTTGACTCTCAACCCCCAAAGGGCTGACACTGGGTCTCTCAGGGTTGGAAGTCAAATGATCTGGGCTTGGATTGGGGCTTGTCTACACTTGAGCTGTTTGAACTGGGGTCTGGACTTCAGTGTCTTTATTTGTTAAGTGGGGAAAATACCCACAGGTCTGGCTCAGATAATGTACATCAAAGTGTTATGAGGTGTATATAACATGTCAAGTTCAATACAAGGGATGTTCATTAAAACTATTATTGATTTTTTTTTCCAGTACTAGGATTGAACTCAGGAGTGCTCTACCACTAAGCTACATCCCTCTTTTTATTTTATTTTGAGATAAGGTCTCACTAAATTGTCTAGGCTAGCCTTGAACTTATCATCCTCCTGACTTTGCTTCCCAAGGAGCTGGGATAGCTAGGTTTATAGGTGTGTGCCACCACGTCCAGCT
Organism: Tamias sibiricus; assembly: GCA_025594165.1. Classification (NCBI taxonomy): domain Eukaryota; kingdom Metazoa; phylum Chordata; class Mammalia; order Rodentia; family Sciuridae; genus Tamias; species Tamias sibiricus. Next base: position 58,186,259 of record CM046670.1, read on the forward strand.
ATATTAGTGACTTTTTAAAAAATCATCATAATAATTTCCAGTTCTTCTTATGAGATTTTGCATTTTTCAGCACTCAATATGTAACTGATCATTACAGTTACAGTGCCAAGATTGCAGTGCCAAGATTATTTTAGACTTTTTTACAGCAAGCTTTTATCAGTCAGCCGGGCGTGGTGGTGCACGCCTGTAATCCCAGCACTTGGGAGGCTGAGGCAGGAGGATCGCGAGTTCAGAGCCAGCCTCAGCAATGGCGAGGCACTTAGTAACTCAGTGAGACCCTGTCTCTACATAAAATACAAAAAAAGGGCTGGGGATATGGCCCAGTGGTCGAGTGCCCCTGAATTCAATCCCCGGTACAAAAAAAAAAAAAAAAAGCTTTTATCAGTCAGCTTAGATAAAGTTATGATGTGTATGATGTGTAGGGCTGGGGATATAGCTCAGTTGGTAGAGTGCTCGTCTCACATGCACAAGGCCCTGGGTTTAATCCCCAGCGCCCCCCCCCCCAAAAAAAAAAAAGTTATGCTGTGTAACAGACAATCCCACTCACAAAGGATTCTTTCTTACTCATATTACGTGTTCATTTTCCAGCACTGTTCCATGTCTTCTTTATTCTAGATCCAAGCTAGAGAAGTGGAACTTCTCATGTCTGCCTGTGGCAAAGGAAAAGAACAATGAGAAATCCCACTCTTGAGATCACCTGGATGCGATGCACATCAGTTCCTTTGGATAATAAATCACAAGAAAAACTCTTGACACCAGGGTTGATGGAAGATATAGGAGTGGTAGCAACTATTTTTTTTTTTTTTTTTTTTTTTGGTACCAGGGATTGAACTCAGGGGCACTCGACCACTGGGCCACATCCCCAGACCTTTTTTGTATTTTTTTATTTTATTAGAGACAGGGTCTCACTGAGTTGCTAAGTGCCTCACCATTGCTGAGGCTGGCTTTGAACTCGCGATCCTCCTGCCTCAGCCTCCCAAAGTGCTGGGATTACAGGCGTGCGCCACCACGCCCGGCGGTAGGAACTATTTTTGAATAAAGAATACAGTCTATCCACACAGTGGTTTCAGATTATACTGTATGGAGTTCAATATGCTAACATTTATGTAATAATAAGCTTTGTATTACAAATTTTGCTGTTTATTAAATATGTGTGACTCTGGTCTGTTTACCTAAAATTTGCTCATCCTTCACTGCCCACATTAGGCCTCATCTCCTCCATGCATCCTTCTTTACTGATTGCAGCATTCATCATCTCTACAATCCATTCTGCCACTGTTGCCAGTCTTTTACTAGTTGTTGTTCTATATGTGTAAGTCTTTTGCCCCTCAATGGAACGAAAGTCCCAAAAATAAGGACTACATTCTGCATTCCACTGGGGATCTGTTACTTTAATCTGTTCATAGAAAGTACTCAATAAGTACTTATAAATAAAGTTTAATGCTTTAATATAGAATTTTATTTCTAGGAAGTAATCTTACATGCTGATGTGACACTATTCCCACTTTCATAGATGGGGAAATTGGGGCTCCAAGGAGTTTAGAAGGTGTACACACAATCAGGACTGGCCTTCCAGTCCTCTGAGGACTTCAGGGCTTTGATCACCCAAGCTGCATGTCACCCCTGTATGGTGTGCATGTCTAAAACACATTTACTCTTTTTCTTTTTCAGTACTGGAAATTGAACCCAGAGCCTCATTCATGCTAAGCAATCGCTATACCACTAAGCTACATCCCTAGCCCTTTTTTTGAAAATTTTATAGGGTTTTGCTCATGCTGGGGGGAACATTCAATCCTCCTGCTTCAGCCTCCCACATAACTGAGATTATATGGGTGCAACACTGAGGCTGACAACACATTTACTTTTTTTAAAACACATTTTCTCTCTCTCTCTCTCTTTTTTTTTTTTTTTTTTTTTTTTTTTGACACTGGGAATTGAACCCAAGGGTACTCAACCACTGAGCCACATCCCCAGCCTTTTTTGTATTTTATTTTGAGACAGGATCTCAATGAGTTGCTTAGGGCCTAGCCAAGTTGCTAAAGCTGCTTTGAACTCACAATCCTCCTGCCTCAGCTTTCCAAGACAATAGCTAGGATTACAGGCATACACCACTACACCCATCTAAACATACTTACTCTGTATAGATCATTTTTAAGACTCATTTGCAGATTTGTCTGTGACCTGTATCCCTGAGTTAAGATAAGTGGAATCTACTAGAAGGTCAGCTGTTGGGGAGATTGGGTTAAAGGGGCTAAGGAAGTAAATCACTTGGTAAGTTAACTTAGAAAGGCCAAGATATTAAGTACCTAGCTAAACAAAAGTTATTTTGTTACTGAGGTCAATGCCATTTTTATTTTTAAAAACTACGTGCTTGGGCTGGGGATGTGGCTCAGCGGTAGAGCGCTCGCCTAGCACGTGCGCGGCCCGGGTTCGATTTTCAGCACCACGTAAAACTAAATAAAGGTATTGTCTACAACTAGAACAAATAAATGAATATTAAAAAAAAAAAAAAAAAGAAACTACATGCTTTCATAAAAACCTGAGCTCTATTGTCAAGATTCCAGAAAAATCCTAGTTGTCATTTTTCCCTTCATTGGTAAGAAAATGGAGACACTGTCAAATTCAGGAAGAAAGGGAATAAAGGAAACATATAAAACATTTCTCGCCTCTCCTGGTCTGCAGTCTTGGTTTCCAAGACAGAAGGAGTCACGTCATCTTCCTCACACTGTCATGGCTGGCTTTCCCTTAAGACAGTTCTCTCTGGGAAGAGAGATCTTTCCTTGAGCCATCTTCCCTTCTTGGTTAGCCTGTTGCTTTGGACCATCCTATGGCCTGGATGTGTCCCCTCCAAAATTCATGTTGGAAGTTAATTTCCATTGTGGTACTAAGAGGTGGTGCTCTTAGGAGAAATAGGCCATGAGGGTTCTGCCTTATGATTGGATCAGTGATTTTAAAAAGGTTGGTTCACCCCTTCTTTCTCTTATGCCACTTTAGGACATAGTGTTGTCCTCTCTGGATGATGCAGCAACAAGGTGACAGTCACCTTGGAAGCAGAGAGAACTGGTCCTCACCAGACACTGAACCAGCTATGGCCTTGACCTTGGACTTCCCAGCCTTCAGAACCGTGAGAAATAAATTTCTATCATTTGTAAATTATCCAGTCTCAGAGATTTTCTTATAATAGTACAAAAAGACTAAGACAGATGAGATGGTGAATAATACGGCACGTAGAGCTCAACAGAGAAGTCTAAAGCCCTGGATTCCCTTCCCCTACTCAAATCTGTTTTCAAGATATCCTTGGCTCATTCTGTTAGCTAGCAGACCTACTGCTGACTCCACATGTGCCCAGTTCACTTTAGACTGAAAGTCACTCCAAAAGCTTTTTCTCCTGAAATTCTCTCTCTAGTTCTTATAGTCATGCCAGATTCCTTCCCTGCTTCCACACCTCATATAAAGACTATCTGTATGGGCCGGGGTTCTAGATCAGTGGTACAGTGTTTGCCTGGTACACACAAGACATCTTGTTTGATCCCCAGCACAGCAAAAACAAAGAAACAGAAAAACTATCTTGTTTCAGGGAAGAATACCAGATTTGCAAAATGGTGCTATCATTCCAGAATATGTTCCAAGTTAGGACAGTTATGCAGAGCTAGCTATGTATCTGCTTGACAATAGTATGGCACAGGAGAAAGAACACCCGCTGGAAGAGTTAGGAGACATGGGATCTAGTCCTTACCCAGATAGCTACTGAATGTGGGATTATGGGACATTTGACAAGCCACTTAACTTCTCTGAGCCAATTTTCTTTACTGACAAAGATGATGAGAATGCTTTCCTTACTAACCATTTCCAGGGTTTCATAAGAATTAAGAACAATGATATTTCATTCATTTACCAATTCTCAATGAGAACCTCTTTTTTGCTAGATCCTAGAGCTATAGCTATGTATACGAGAAATCCAGGCTCTACTTTATTTTAGGTTACACCTTGGTAGGGAACAAAAGCAATCAAATAATAATTAGAGTAAGCATGGGTCTTGGTTATTTATTGCTGTGTAACAAATCACCTGAAAATTTGGTGGTTTAATTTAAAACAACCATGATCATTTAATTACCTCTAGTGGCAATGGGGGTTAACTGGTCCAGTGAGGTGGTTTTTACTCAGGGTTTCTCATGCACTGGCAGCCAGACAATGGCTGGGGCAGAGCTAGAGCCATTTCAGAGGCTTCTTCACCCACATAAGTGGTGGTTGATGCTGGGTATTGGCTGAGACCCCACTTGGGCCTGTCAGTTAAAACATCTACATTGTGGTCTTTCTCTGTGACTTGTGCTTCCTTAGAGCATGAAGTTGGTTCCCCAAAATGAGCAACCAAGAGTACAAGGCAGCTGGGTGCAGTGGTTCTCACCTGTAACCCTAGCAGCTCAGGAGGCTAAGGCAGGAGGATCACAAGTTCAAAGCCAGCCTGAGCAACTTAGTGAGACCCTGTCTCAAAATTTAAAAATTTTTAAAAGAACTGGAGATGTGGCTTAGTAGTTAAGTGCCCCCGAGTTCAATTCCTGGTACCAAAAACAAAAGCAAACAAACAAAAAGGAGTACAAGGCAGAAGAGCATGACATTTTTATGATCTAGCCTTGGAAGTCATATAAGTTCACTTTTGACAAAATCTATTGGTGAAAGCAGTCACAAAAGCCTACCCAGATTTTAAGAGGAGGGAATACAGATAACACCAGTTTGATGGATGGAGTACCAACCTCATTTTGTAAAAAGAGCAGCCATCTTTGAAAAATGCAACTTGACACACTATGCAATTATGTGTAAAGTGCTTAGATTAGTGCCTGACCCACAGGATATATTCAGCACGTTCACTATTTGCTCTTAGACACTGTGAAGGAAATCATATTTTTTTCTTCCATATTTTTTATTGGTGCATTGTAGTTGTACATAATGGTAGGTTTTGTTGTTACATATTCGTACACACACACACACACACACACACTCTCTCTCTCTCTCTCTCTCTCTCTCTATATATATATATATATATATATATATATATATCTGGGGCTGGGGCTGGGGCTCAGCAGTGGAGTGTTCATCTCGCATGTGTGGGGCCCTGGGTTCAAGCCTCAGCACCACATAAAAAAATAAAGTTGTTGTGTCCATCTACAACTGGAAAATATTAAAAAAAAAATATATATATATATAGTAATTTAACCAATATCCTTTCTCAGTATTTCCCCTTTTCCTTTCCTGCCTCCCTCCTCCTGATCCTTTTCTTTTACTCTAGTGCTCTTCCTTCAATTTTCATGAGAGCCCCTCAATGTTTCTTTTCCTTTTTCCTCTTTAGCTCCCACATATGATAGAAAACACGCAACCCTTGACTTTCCTGAGTTGCGTTTATTTTACTTAACACAATGTTCTCAAATTCCATCCATTTTTCTTCAAATGACATAATTTCATTCTTTTTTAAGGCTGAGTGATATTCCATTGTGTATACGTACCACATTTTCTTTATCCATTCATCTGTTGAAGGACATCTAGACTGCTTATGAATAGTCACCTGGCACATAGGAGATATTCAATAACTATCAGAAGGGAAGAGTAAGAGAGGGAAAAGGAGATAACTAATGAGCAGTCAGTTCTTTTTTATGATCTTGGAGATGTTCATCTATTTCTAAAATTTGGATTCACTCCCAGCCTGTGGCCACATCAAGTTCAGAGCCTGATGAAGGGTACTTCCAGACCTGGAGAATTCACCGGGGTCCATTATGGCCTTGGGAACCCTCTTGGGGACTTGCCCTTGGCTCCACTTCTCTTGTTACACATCTGCCATCTAACATCAGCTGACCAAATCTCTTATGCGTGGTGAGGGGCTTTCAAAACCGAGACTCTCCCCACACTATTTTGCTTTCTACAAAGTGGCAATGGCTTCTAGACAGCTGAGTCTAGCTTTGCCAGTCTGTCAGAGTACCCAAGGTGCTGCCTGAAGACACGGTTTGCCAGGCACCAGCCACTTAGCTGTGATGACCTTGGCACTTCCCCTCCAGCCGCCTCTGGGCTCTGCTGGGCTGTGAGAGCTGATCCAGGTCTGGGGCTTGTGTGACTGCGTTTGTTACCCTCCCAGCAGTGGGTGTCAAGTTACTACCCCTCAGTTTCCCAGGGACTCACTCTCTTTGGAGTTGGGAGAAAGAGCCAGATGGGAAGTGATAGAAATAATGATAACATTTTTGATAATGACTGATTTGAAGACTACTTACATTTGCTCGGAGTCATTTTTTTTTTAAATATTTATTTATTTGCTTTAGTTGTACACAATGCAATGCATTTATGTTTACGTGGTGCTGAGGCTCAAACTCGGGCCACACACGTGCTAGGCGAGCGCTCTACCGCTGAGCCACAATCCCAGCCCCCAGAGTCATTTTATAAGTGTGTGTAATCTCATTTAATTCTCATGAAGACATTATTAGACAAACATATCATTACTATTATCCTATTTTACAGGTGACAAAACTGAGTCACAGGTAAGTACCTTTGTCAAGGTCAAACAACAAAGAAATGTCAGTCAGGATTCACACACAGGCCACCATGCTGTGCTTTTTGGATCCCTACACTTTAGCCCTCCTTCACCCCACAGCAAGAAATAATTGCATTATTCCTCACTTCTTTGCAGAAGACACAACATTGGCTCTCAGTACTGTGATGATGCCGGCTGTCTTGTCTGAGTCTAGACTCTTCCCAGGGCACCTACTTCATGGCAGCCCCTCCAGGGCCTGGTGCTCCCCCAATGGGGAAAAACAGCAGCTTCAGGTGACAAAGGAGACCCCCAGCCTTGGCCTCCAAGCCCCCTGGAGCCCTGATTAGCAGTAACTTCCATAAGCCTCAGGGTTCCAATCTAGAGTCAGTGACATTTATTGACTCATAAGTAGTGCTCTGCGAGGTCGCATTGTGGGCTGTGTTGATTGAAATACTCAGCGTCTATATTTTCGGTTTGGATTTACCTTTCCTGGCTGTGGGTAGTTCCTTATTCCGGGCAGGCTGACCTTTGCCAGGGGACGGTTGATATGCTAGGCTGGCATAATGCCCTCCTGCCTTCCCCAGCCTGCATGACCAGAAGTTGGAGGGATGTGCTTCTTATTTTTGTCAATCTGAGTGCACAGGGTTTACCTAAGGTGAAGAGGACTCAGAGAGGAGAGAGAAGAGATTAGGAGACCTACAGAGTCCTGGTGTCACTGTTCCGAGAGTCCTCTGCTAGGGCAATGTCTAGGATCACATCAGTAGCTAATTTGTGCATTATCTCATGGAATTCACATGATTTCCAGTATCTCCCCTCTAAGATGAGAAAACAGAGCCCAGAGGTTGACAGCCCCAGGTTACTATGCAGCTACCCGTGGCTGTATCAAGCAGGTCCTGGTAAGGACTAGAATCCTCTAAATACTGTTCAGATAAAGAGGTTTGCTCAGAGAGATGAGGGTAGGGTTAAAGAAGGGACAAAAGCTGGAAAGGCACCCAGAGACTAGCAGGAAGCTCTCACCACCAACAGGTCAAGGAAAGCAAAGACTATGACCAGAGTCAGGCGTGAGAACTGGAGCCACAAGGGTGGACCTAGAGTCATGGAGGACCATGGTGACAGACAGGACCAAACCCCAAAGGAAGGAGGGAAAGAAAAGAAATACCTCAACCTCTCTTTTCTCCTGCTTTCCCATTCCCCCCATCAATACCTCCCATTGGCCAAATCCATCCTGGAGCCAGAGGTGAAGGAGACCCCAGAGGACAGTCATCTGAGCAAAGAGCCACATAAAAAAGATGGGGGTGGGGCAAATGGCATGTGGCCAATAGGGCTGTGGAGCTGGGTTTTGAGCCACGAGCGGCTAAGCTTGGCTGGGCTTTCAGGCTGAGACACCTTTCTACCAAGCAGCACCATCAACCTAGGCACAAACCCTGTCTGAAACAGGCCCTGGCCTGGCTCACCTGCTTGTTAATTTGAATCATCTTTTTCTTCATTTCTTTTCTCATCTGTGCTCCTACAGAAATCTCTCCTAGAGAATGAAATTGCCTGGCCCCAGGCTTCTGGCCAGCTGGATCCCACCACGGCCCCAATTGCTAAGTCCTCATTTTTTCAATTTGTGCTTACGTGACCCCATTATGGATTCCGGAAAAAAGCTCCTTCAGTTTCTAACCAGCCATCTCCTCTCCCCACCCTCCACCCCCACCAGTCCAGTATTTTCACCCAGGCCTTGCACTTTTTCTCTGCAGATTTCCCTGTCCTCAGCCGGAGTAGCCTGTTGCTAGCAGCATTTCTGCTGCCCTGTGGCTGTTTCTGGGTCAGGGACTAACTGAATGCTCACTCCAGTCACCCAGATGGCAACGTAGCTCTGAAGGTCCTGATCTTCTCAAGTGACACCCCAGATCCAGGGTGAGCGGAGACTAAGCCAGGAGGGGTGGTTAACTGGAAAGCCTTGGAATGCTGAAAGGATCCCCCTCTGATATGCCAGGAAACCACTTCCTGGGGGAGAGGGACAGAGGACAGTCCATTTTCCAATATGACTAATTCAACAACAAGGTGTTGGCTAGAAAGTTGGGAACTTCAGAAAGGGTCCCCATACTGCCTATCAGATGGTGTCCTTATTTTTCTCACACACACACACACACACACACACACACACACACACACACACACACCAGCTTTTATCCACTTATCTCTCTCCCCTGCAGTTTCTTTCTTTAAGAAAAGTAATTATTAGCACATATGAATTATGCAATCTAATGCATTTCATTGTGACCATTGTGACATCTCCCCCCCCCCCCCGCCCCCGCAGTTTCTACCCTGGCTAAACCTGGTCTCTAGAGTTTGCCTTAAGGCATCATCATGGGGTGGTGGGACTTCTGGGTACCCCAGTCAGACTTGAATTCTTGTCTTCTCACCCATTCCCCTCCATCCATTCACCAGAATGCTGATCTCTACTGTGCGTGTCCACTAGCAGCTTTACAGATGATGCTGATGGGAAGGGGGACAGTGGTGGCCACCATTTACCCTTCTTTTTTTTTTTTTTTTGCTCTTTTTTTTGGTACCAGGGATTGAACTCAGGGGCACTCGACCACTGGGCCACATCCCCAGCCCTTTTTTTTGTATTTTATTTAGAGACAGGGTCTCACTGAGTTGCTAAGTACCTCACCATTGCTGAGGCTGACTTTGAACTCACGATCCTCCTGCCTCAGCCTCCCAAGTGCTGGGATTACAGGCATGCGCCACCATGCCCGGCAACATTTACCCTTCTTTAGCTGCTGTTTTAAGCACTTTACAAATACCAGATAATCTATCTTCACAACACAACTCTTGTCCCTATTTCACGGGTGAGGAAAGCAAGGCTTAGGTGGATCACATGACTAGGCCAAGATCACACAGCTAGAAACTCACACAGTCTAAATCCAAACCTAGTGAAGCCTCCAGAGCCCACATTCTAGCCATGACCCTATGCTGTCTATGGATGGCAGAAGGCAGATTTTCCCCCATCTTTCTTCTTTTTCTAAAAAGCTTTATTGAATTATAATTGGCATACAATTAACTGTACATATTTAAAGAACACAATTTGATTAATTCTGACATATGTATACACCCATGAAACTACTGCTACAACCAAGATAACCAATATGTCCATCATTCCCCAAAGATTCTCTGTGCCCCTTGGTAATCCAGCCTCACTTCTCATCCCTGTTCCTAGGCAACCAATTGTCTGCTTTCTGCCCCTATAGATTAATTTGCATTTTCCAGAATTTTATATATGGAAGCAGGCAGCATGTTTTCTTTTTTTAATCTGTCTTTTTTCACTCAGCATAATTATTTTGAGGTTCAAGAATATTGTTGCATGTACCAATAGTTCATTCCTTTGTATTGCTGAATAGTATCCCATTGTATAGTTATAATAAATTTGTTTTTGTTTTTGTTTTTTATTTTTATAGTTGTAGATGGACAGGATGCCATTATTTTATTTGTTTATTTTTATGTGGTGCAGAGGATGATCAAACCCAGTGCCTCTGCCAGAACCCTCTGCCACTGAGCTACAGCCACAGCCCCACCCCCTAAATTTGTTTATTCAGTTCACTTATAAATGGGCATTTGCCGGGCGCGGTGGTGCACGCCTGTAATCCCAGCACTTGGGAGGCTGAGGCAGGAGGATCGCGAGTTCAAAGCCAGCCTCAGCAATGGCGAGGCATTTAGCAACTCAGTGAGACCCTGTCTCTAATAAAATACAAAAAAGAGCTGGGGAGGTGGCCCAGTGGTCGAGTGCCCCTGAGTTCAATCCCCAGTACCAAAAAAAAAAAAAAAAAAAAAAAAAAAAAATGGGCATTTGAATTGTTTAGAGCACTAGACTATTGCAAATAAGGCTACTATGAACCTTTAGGTGCAAGTCTTTTGTATAGATATGGTTTCATTTCTTAGGGTAAATCCCTAGGATGGGAAACATCGGATCATATGGTAGGTGTATGTTTTGCTCAGTGAGAAGTGGCTAAACCATTTAGCCAAGTGGTTGTGCCCTTTCACGTCCCAACCAGCAGTGTATGAGGGTTCCAATGGCTCCAATTCAGTGAACATTTGGTATACTCTTTAATTTCAGCCATTCTAGTGGGTATGCAGTAGTTTAACTTTAAGACTTTAATTTGCATTTTTCTAGTGAGTAATTTAATTAAGCATCTTCTCATATGCTTATTTGCCATCTTTATATTTTTGATGAAATGTTTGAACCTTTTGCCCATTTTTCTAAAAAAAAAAAAATGGGTTGTCTTATTATTGAGTTGTAAGTGTCCTTTATATAGTCCAGACAAAGTCCTTTGTGAGTTATGTCCTTTGTCAATTTTGCAACTTTTTATATGTCTCCTGATTTTATTTTTGTAAAGGTCTTTTGAAGAACAAAAGTTTGAATTTTGATAAAGCCTAATTTGTTAATATATATTTTTACATGGCTCGTGCCCCCTCCGATAGAATACAATAGAAAATATTCTATGATTTTAAAAATTGTGGTAAGATACACATAACATAAAATTTATTATCTTAGCCCTTTTTAAGTGTACATTAAGTATAATCACACTGTTATAGTTCATGGTTTTTTAACTCTTTGAAATAATTTTGCCAAGTTCAAGGTCACTAAGATTTTCTCTATATTTTCTATTTAAGGCTTTATAGTTCTTATAGTTTTAGCCCTTACAGGTGTCTTCAAATTAATTTTTCTGCATGGAATGAGATAAAAATTGAGGTTTATTTTTGCATGTTAAACAGTTATTCCTGCATCACTTGTCAAAAAGATCAACCTTTTCCTATTCACTTGCATATCAATTTTTTTTGTTGTTGTTGTTGTTGTACCGGGGATTGAACTCAGGGGCACTTGACCACTGGGCCACATCCCCAGCCCCCAGCCCTTTTTTTTTTTTTTTTTTTGAGACAGGGTCTCACTGAGTTGCTAAGTGCCTCGCCATTGCTGAAGCTGGCTTTGAACTTGCGATCCTCCTGCCTCAGCCTCCCAAGTGCTGGGATTACAGGTGTGCCCCACCGCACGCGACCAATTGTTTGTTTTTAACAATTTTTCTGATTTGCTTTCAGCACCAACTTTTGGCAAATTGCCTTCTGATTTCCCTCACTGTCTTCCTGAATGGAGTTCCCTACTTATCACTATATGGACCTGGCTCCTGACTTTCTCTCCTCATTGTTTGATAGACTTATAGTGATCTATTACAGGCTCTACCAAATCCCCTGTCTATCCACTCATCTGCATTCAGCTTTCTCCAGTCTTCTTTATCTGGTCTTTCTGCACAGCACGTGAGCCCTGCTGCCACCCACAACCTGAGGCCATCCAAGTCCTGGAGGGCGAGAGCTGCATGTGGGTCCTGCTCAGCCTGGGAAGCTCTAGCACAGCAGGATTTCCCAACCAGTTTCTCAACCAAAGATCCAGCCCTTGTAGCAATGGCGTGGCTGCAGAACTTCTCAAGACCTCACTGGCCATTGGTATCAGCCAGGTTGTGGACCTAGTTGGATTGAGAAATGATATTTTGCCAAAAGAATATTGTTGGATAAAACTGAACAAGGGAAATGCAGAACCTTGCAGATCAGTGTTCTCCCATATGGAAAGAAATGCTTTTAAAGCATACCTATGCACTGGCAGTTCTGTGAAGTCCATGTACCTTATATGATTTAGAGGCACAAGGACCACAGAGGCTGATGTTCATCTAGTCAGCCATCATGAATGACGAACGCGTCCAGGAAGAAGCCTTGGAATGACTTCTTTATGTTTAGATTTCTCCTCCAGTCTGGAAGGGGACAGGCAGTCCTTTGAGTTTTGTACCTATTTGTTGAGGGATATCCCTCTGTATCCATCATAGTGGACGCAGGAAGTGTTGATCTTAGCAAGGACTATGTCCCTAGAACCCCAGACTGGTTCATGTGAGAGCCTCAAAGCAGCCTGAGGGAGGAAAGTCTCTTCTGGAAGAATTTTATTTTAAATTCAGGTGAATGGAGGGATGGCATAGATCCCCAAGAAAGGCAAGGCTTTATTGCATTTTCCACAGAGAATCAAGAATCCCTGAGTCGGGCGCAGTGGCACACACCTGTAATCCCAGCACTTGGGAGGCTGAGGCAGGAGGATCACAAGTTCAAAGCCAGCCTCAGCAATGGCGAGGCACTTAGCAACTCAGTGAGACCCTGTCTCTAAATAAAATACAAAAAGGGGCTGGGGATGTGGCCCAGTGGTCGAGTGCCCCTGAGTTCAATCCCCAGTACCAAAAAAAACAGAATCCCGGCAGTCAGCATGCATTCTGAGAGCACTTGAGAGAGGCTGTATCCTAGCACAAATATTCTACCATTCCCAAGGGGTTGGTAAGACAGGCCCTGTGAATGAAAATGTTGTCTTGCCTAAGCACCAGGCTCTGAGTTGCTTTTCTAGCCACCAGCCATACTTAGGTTCCTGCCGTTGTGAGCCAACAGCCCAGTTTGGGAGGTAGACAGACATGGAGACCGTGAGTTCTGTTTTGGTGTCCTGCCTGGTTCATTCAGGAATGACCCCATTAACAGCAAGTTCTAACCAAAGTCCCCACCACCCCTGGCAGGAAGCAAACCACATACCCGCTTTCCTGGAAATGCATGCAGCCTGCTTCTCTTGTGGGCTCTGTCAAAACAAAGAGTACCTGGATGTGATGGCTGAGGAAGGGGTGGATGAGCATCCTGAGGAAGGATCCTTGAATGAGCATCATGGCACACTGAGAGCCACTTGGTGGTGGGCCTTGTCCTAGAAGAAAGTAGACCAAGCATCATTTCTTTTCCAGTCCTGCTCTTGGGAGCAGATATAAATCAAAGAGGCTTATGCTGGAGCTTGCTTCTGACAATTCAAGACTCTAGAGACTTTCTTCTCTTCTCAGACTGTCGCTTCCCCAACAGTAAGAGGCTGCAAGTACCAGCTGGGAGAAATAACCTCCATTCTGCTGGGAAGTAATGAAGGTGAGAAAACTGATGGAACAGTTGCTCATGGTAAAGAAAGTCTTATTAAAAATAAAGCATCTAGCTGGGCGTAGTGGCGCACGCCTGTAATCCCAGCACTTGGGAGGCTGAGGCAGGAGGATCGCGAGTTCAAAGTCAGCCTCAGCAATGGTGAGGCACTTAGCAACTCAGTGAGACCCTGTCTCTAATAAAATATAAAAAAGGACTGGGGATTTGGCCCAGAGGTCGAGTGCCCCTGAGTTCAATCCCTGGTACCAAAACATAAATAAATAAATAAATAAATAAATAAATAAATAAATAAATAAAATAAAGCATCTTAGGACAATGCTTCCTGTGTGCCCAAGTCTCAGGTTGGACTCACTGGTAGGTAGATTAAACTGAGGCTTTTGTGGTTTGAGATCTAAATGGTGTCATGGGAAGAGCACATTCTTTGGAGTCAGGTATATTTGGATGTAAATCTGAGCAAGTTTGGGGAGTTGCCTAACTTTGTTTTCTTGTCTATAAAATAATACCTGTATCATTGGGTTGTTAGGAAAATTACTAGTTTTTTTTTTTTTTTTTTTTTTTTTAAGTAATAGCTACTTTCTTCTTTTTTAATTTTTTGGTGGGAGGTACTGGGGATTTAACTCTGGGGCAATTTACCATTGAGCTAAGTCCCCAATCTTTTTTATTTTTTATTGTGAGACAGAGTCTCACTAAGTTGCTTAGGGCCTTGAAAAGTTGCTGAGGATGGCCTTGAATTTGCAATTCTCCTACCTCAGCCTACCTCGCTATTGGGATTATAGGCATGTGCCACTGCACCTGGCTACTCTTTCTTTTTCTTTCTCTTTTCTTTTTGGGGTGGGGGTAACTGGGGATTGAACTCGGGGCACTCAACCACTGAACCACATCCCCAACCCTATTTTGTATTTTCTTTAGAGATAGGGGCTCACTGAGTCACTTTTGCTTAGGGCTTTGCTGTTGCTGAGGCTGGCTTTGAACTCACAATCCTCATGTCTCAGCCTCCCAAGCCACTGGTATTACAAGTGTGCACCACCATGCCCAGCCTACTTTTTCTTTTTTCTTTTAATTATTTATTTGCTTATTTATTTATGTATTTATTTTTTTAATATTTATTTATTTGCTTTAGTTGTACACCGATGCATTTATTTGTATGTGGTGCTGAGGATCGAACCCGGGCCGCGCACGTGCTAGGCGAGCGCTCTACCACTGAGCCACAACCCCAGCCCCTACTTTTTCTTTTTTTATGACACAAGGTCTCACTATGTTGTACAGGCTGGTCCTGAACTCATAGACTCAAGCAGACCTCCTACTCAGCCTTCTGAGTAGCTGAGACTACAGATGTGTACCACTGCACCCAGTTAACTAATAACCACTTTGAATTAAGTATTTACTATGTGCCAGACACTGTACTAAATGTTTTACATGTATTAAATCAATTACTCTGAACTCATTATTTAAATAGTATAATATTTGCAAAATGCCTGGCACCGAATAAAGTACACAGTAAGCACTCAGTAAATGGAAGTTGGTGCCATCATAATATTTCAGAGATATAAGGAGGGGCCTCTTGCTCCTCTTGCTCCCTTCCTTTCCAGACAGTTAATGCCTACACTGTGAAATGTGGTCCTAAACATAATAATCTCTGGAAAAGAGGAAACATCGACATTGAAATTAATCCTAAAGTGTAATTGATAATAGAACCTGAACTGAGGTTGGGTTTTGTTTGTTTTGTTTGGTACCTGGGATTGAACCCAGGGGCACTTAACCACTGAGCCATATCCCCAGCCTTTTTATTTTTATTTTGAGACAGGGTCTCACTAGGATGCTTATAGTCTCACTAAGTTGCTGAGGCTTTGAATCTGTGGTCCTCCCCCCTTAGCCTCCCAAGCTGCTGGGATTACAGGTGTGTGCCACTGCGCACAAGATTGGTCTTTTTTTTTTTTTCCAAATTTTGACATCATTTTATTTATTTATTTTTATTTATTCTAATTAGATATATATGACAGTAGAATGCATTTTGACATATTGTATGCAAATGGAGCACAACTTCTCATTCCTCTGGCTGTACATGGTGCAGTCACTCCAGTGGTATATAGGGTGATAATGTCTGTCTCATTCTACTGTCCTTCCCATCCCCACAGCCCTACCCATCTCCTCACTCCCCTCTACACAAACCACAGTTCCTTCATTCTTCCCTACGCCCCCACCCCACCATGGATCAGCATCCACTTATCAGAAAAAACATTCGACTTTTGGTTTCTTGGGATTGGCTCATTTTGCTTAGCATGATATTCTCTAGTTCCAGCCATTTACCTGTAAATGCTATAATTTCATTCTTCTTTAAGGCTTAGTAATATTCCTTTGTGTATATGTACATTTTCTTTATCCATTCATCTGTTGAAGGGCATCTAGGTTGGTTTAGCTATTGTGAATTGGGCTGCTCTAAACATCGATGTGGCTGTGTCACTGTAATATGCTGATTTTAAGTCCTTTGGGTATAAACTGAGGAGTGGGATAGCTGGGCCAAATGGTGGTTCCATTCCAAGTTTTCTGAGGTATTTCCATACTGCTTTCCAGAGTGGTTGCACCAATTTGCAGTCCCACCAGCAACGTATGAGTGTGCCTTTCCCCCCACATCCTTGCCAACACTTATTGTTGCTCGTATCAAGATTAGGTTTTGATAGGGGAGGGAGTTGAGGAAGGGTGAAGGGGCAGGAAAATAAGATGAACATTGAAGATGAGCTCAGCTGGCCCTGCCTCATACACACACACACACACACACACACACACACACACACACACACACACACACTGTTTTCATAACTTATAACCCGCAATCGGATTAGTGAGGTGCAAAGTCGGTTTTCCTGGGCCATAGGAGGACTTTCTGTACATTTTTTTTTTTTTTTTTTTTTTTTTTTTTTTTAGCTCTGGTTGAGTGGGGATGAAAAGTGAGTTTATAGAGAGCCAGGGAAATTCTGTTTCTGCCTTAGTGAATTTATAGGAGCACCTGAGGCTGAGGACATGGAAGTTTCTGAGCCCCGAGGAACATGTATGTGTGTGTGTGTGTGTGTGTGTGTGTGTGTGTAAGAGAGAGAGAGTTGGGGGGGGGGGACTGTGAGAAAAACCTCTGAAAGCTCTCTGGCCATTTCAACCTACATCCTTTCACCTTGGGGGATGCCCCGTGGGGGACCCTGAAGGCTGACAGTGTTACACAGTAGGGACCCTGGTGATTTCAAATGGGCTTTCAAACGGGTTTGCCCCTGGGACAGGCTGTCCTTCAAATGCTTGCCTTGGGCCCCAAACTGAGCTGAGCTTCTTATAAAAATATCCTTTTCTGTTTTCATAACTTATAACATGCTTTTTCCAGGAAGCAAACACCTCCAAGGGCAATTAATAGAAAGCTTGTGGAAATCTCCAAGGCAAGGCAGTATTGAAGCAAAGTGAAACGTTTCCGAGAAAGGGTTCTGGGGAATTTATGTAATGCATCTCCTAAGATCTGATTTCATGACAAAACAAATCAAAACTCTCCCTGCTGGCCCTGCTACCCTAAGAAGCCAGGCCCCACAAAGGCTACAACATTTGGGCTTTCATCACACTAGGAAAATATATTCATGTGTTCTTGAATTTTTGTTTTGAGTTGTTTACTTCTCTCTGATTTTCAAAATTATGATTATTTTTGTATATCTCTCAATAGAGTTTGAGTTTCACATCTAGAAACAAATATTTTTAAAAGTGATTTCTGTACTACAGATTGAACCCAGGGGTACTTTATCACTGAGTTACATTCCCAACCTTCTTTTTTGGGGGGTTGGGGCGGCGGTACTGGGGGTTGAACTCAGGGGCACTTGACCACTGAGCCACATCCCCAGCCCTATTTTGTATTTTACTTAGAAACGGGGTCTCACTGAGTTGCTTAGAGCCTCACAGTTGCTGAGGCTGGCTTTGAACTCAAGATCCTCCTGCCTCAGCCTCCTGAGCTGCTGGGATTACAGGCATTCGCCACCGCACTTGGCCATCCCCAACCCTTTTCATTTTTAATTTTGAGACAAGGTCCCGGACTGTTCTCCAACTTGCAATACTCCTGCCTCAGTCTCCTGGGTAGCTGGAATTACAGGTATGCGCCACCATGCTGGACTTAAAAAGGAAAAGTGGTTCTGGTTCTTATGGCTGTGATAAGGAAGAAAGCAAGTGCACAAGGCAGACCCTTCAAGTGTTGAAAGCATCCACCTAACACTGAGCAGTCGACCGGATCTGCATGTCAGGGTGGCAGTGACAAGAAGGGACAGTAAAGTGCTGGGCTCCCCAGTCCATACGTAACTGCTGGTTCATTCATTCATCAAGTCCTAACCAACTTTGGATGCTATGCTCACTCTACTTCGAATGAACAAAATAGACAAAATCCCTGTCCTCAGGGGGTTTACTTCCTAGAGGGGGATGGCAGGGACAGAGGCTCGGAAGTATGAATGTGGCTGGGGGGTGTGTGTGTGTGTGTGTGTGTATGTCTGAAGCAGGGAGAGCCTCCAAGGAAGAGGTGCGAGAGCAGTGGAGCCAGACCTTCTTGCAGGCCATGATGATCCCAGTCAAGGTTTTGGCTTTTCTCTGAATGTGGCGTGGGAGCCAGTGGGAGGATGTGAGCTGAGGCGTGACACGCCAACCTACAGTATAACAGGATGTCACCAGGTGCTGGGTGGGAATAGATGTCAGGGGCACACGTGGAAGCAGGACCTACAGCAAAGGGCTGCTGCCATAGCCTGGGTTAAAGACCGCGGTGACTTGGAGCAGGGCAGTGGCAGTGGGGGTGACAAGAAGTGCTGTTTGAGTTTAGGACATGGTTTGAAGGTGCTGACGGAACGTGCTCGGCTCTGGATGCTGAGTCAGTGAACTGTTGGTGTTTTCCTCTGATAGCAAATATTGGGCCTCTGGTGTTTTTTTTTTTTTTTTTTTTTTTTTTGGCATCAAGTATCAGGCCCTGTTCCCATAAAACTACAAATGGGGATTTTTTCTGGAAGGATATGCAGCACCTCAAGGACAACAAGGGAAAGCTTTAGCACCAGGCTCTGAAAGGGCTGGGTCTGAGCTCCAGGTAGCAGGAGCTGTCCGTCAGGTAGATCCCATTCCTGGGACAAAATGTTCCAGCAGTCTCATTTCAGGAGTTACATTTTAGTGAGAGAGCAGCCAGCAGGGCTACTGTCATCTTTGCATGGAACTCTCAGATTGGAGGAGTGTTTCACCAGAGCCAAAGTGGGTACTAGAATTAAAGAGAGGGGTCAAATGCATGTTGGACAGGCAAACCCCAGATATCCAAACTCAATTCCAGCCTCTGGTTTATGAGGTGAAAGAAAGGCAGGCCCAGGTTTCAGCTGAGCAGGCAATAGGCAGAGAAAGAAATCTGCTGGCTCCATCCGAGTAGCCTTGAAAAGAGTGTTGCGCTGAGAGCCCAGCCTCTGGTCCCTGGACTGGGCTCTGCGGCTCACTAGCTGTGTTATTTCAGGCCAGTGGCTTAACCTCTCTGACCTCAGGCTCACACAAACCAGAGCAAATGCTACAAACTGTCTTCACTAATGACCACCTTGATGATTTCTCCCATCACATCCCCACCATCCCCTGCAAACCCCACATTAATGCATGGCTTTAACCTGTAGAAATGTACAAAGTGCATTAGGCTTCTTGAAATTTCCAGACCAGCTGAAGAGGGGTGTGGTAGTGGTGCCAGAGGAGGGCTTGAAGCAGGGAGGGAATGAATCAAGAGCATAAATTACAGGCACCACACAGCGCAGCCGCACTTCACAGGCGGGATCGAGAGAATCTTAATATTCTCTCCCATCATTCACTTTTTGCTTTTATTGAGACCAAAGAAACCATGTCTTCTGAAAGGTTTGATCCAGGGTTTTCTAGCCATCAAGATACCATTTGTTACTTTGTCACCTTGAATTCCCCCCCGGGGGTGCTGCACAGGCTGTCAACGTTGAGGCAGCAAATTGCACTGGATTTCCTCTCTATCGGGGCGCCCAGCTCCCTTCCATTCCCGAGGGCCCCCTCCTCCCCAGCACTTATGCCCACTTATGTTTCAAACCATCCTATTTAGCACTTGATTACATATCCCTTGAATTGTTCCCCAGCCCACTCTGATCAGAGCCTCCCACCTTCCAGCCTGCCCACTCCTAACTCCCAGTGTGCTAGATTTTCCACCTCCTCAGATCCTAGTCTCTTTCTCCTGCCATTTGCTGTTAACTGCATCGAAACTCCATCCTTCTCTCCCCATACGCTTAGCTTCTTCACTTGCCTCTCTACTTCGCCTAAGCTTCATGAGCACCTCATCACCCTCTTTTGCCTAAACACTGCCTCCCCCTCTCTGCCCCTGTCTGGTTGCACCTGAGCCCTATTAGGTCCCACTCTTCCACTCTGACATCTGGGCTCCCGGGCTCCCAGCTCTGCTGGAGAAAATCACAGCCCACGCAGATTGGCGCTACTACAGACTCATCATCTGCAGCCTCTGAGGGCTGCTGAGCAGCCTGAAAACCCTTCTTAGCAAGCCTGGCAGCAAGCTTGCCCTTTCCCATAGCAGCTCTTCTGAACATTTCCCTCCTCTTGAACTTCACTGAGAAAATAGAGGCCCTCAGTAGGAATTCCTTCATCCTCTGTTCCTGCTCCTCTGCCCCGCTAAGAAACAGATCTTCCTCTCCTTCATCATTGAAAATCTGAGAGGAGCCAGGCATGGTGGCACACGCCTGTAATCCCAGCACTTGGGAGGCTGAGACAGGAGGATTGTGAGTTCAAAGCCAGCCTCAGCAATGGAGAGGCACTTAGCAACTCAGTGAGACCCTGTCTCTAATAAAATACAAAAAAGGGCTGGGGATGTGTTCCAGTGGTCGAGTGCCCCTGAGTTCAATCCCCTGTACCAAAAAAGAAAAAAGAAAAAAAGAAAATCTGAGAGGAAACAGGAGCCCCTTACCTGTCCAAGGTAACCCCCTGACAGCCCTGTGGCCTCAGCACCTCCTTGGCTTTATCAGTTCTCTCTCCTCTTCCATCTTTATCTTCCTTTCTCCTGAACACACAGATATTCCCTCCCTACCTTGCTGTGTCTCTTCTCCTTCCCAGACGCACTTCATGGTAAAGTGCACTTGGAGAGACCGCAGCCCACCAAGACTGTACAACATGCAGAGGACAGAAGCGGCCCTCTCACTCTCAAACCTAGGGCCACTTTCAGCCCCTGTCTTACTTGACCTTGCTGAAGATATGACGCTAATTGACTCTTCTACTCTTCTGGACTTTTCCCCTCTCTAGACCCCTGTGAACCACTCTGTTCTCCAACATGGGACACCACCATTTGGCCTAGCCACATGATTTCCCTGCTGGTCTCTTGACCACCTGCTCTCTCATCTCTATCTTTTTTTTTTTTTAATATTTATTTATTGTTTTAGTTGTACCCAATGTCTTTGTTTTTACATGGTGCTGAGGATCAAACCCAGGCCGTGCACGTGCTAGACAAGCACTCTACCACTGAGCCACAACCCCAGCCCCTCTCATCTCTATGCATCTCTTTGCTCTGTCTGCAGTGCTGTTCTTCCCTCCTCGCCACCTCACTGGGAGAACTCCTACCATTCTTTTAGGGATCAGATCAGATACGGCTTCATCCTCTGTATCAGTCTTCCATTACCGAGGCCTCATCTGAATTCCCAAAACACTCTGATTAATCTTAGCACTTACCACATTACATTGAAATTGCCTGGGGAGGGCGGGGTAGGGAGTGGACAAAAGGGTAAATTAAAAAAAAAAAAAAAAAAAAAAAAAAAAAAGGTGGTAGAATGAGATGGATATCATTACCCTAAGTGCATGTATGAGACATGAATGGTGTGAATATACTTTGTATACAACTAGAGATATGTAAAATTGGGCTCTATAAGTGTAATATGAATTGTAATGCATTCTGCTGTCATATATAACAACTTAGAATAAAAGAAAAGAAAAAAAAAAAAAAAAAAGAATTGCCTATTTATCCATGTCTGTTCCACTGATCTGTCAAGTCCTTGAGGTTGAGGACTGGGATTTTTATCCTCTATGCTTGATTCTTACTTAGCACATAATCAATGCACAATTCATGTTTGCTAAATGAGTTAAAGTATTATTATTCCCAGTCTCTCAACTAGCTACACAAAGATAGTGAATGTGATCAGTCTTTTAAGAGCATTTTTATGTGGTAATTCTTTTCCTTCTTATTGCGGTAAAACACGCATTTACCATTTTAACCAGTTGAAAGTGTACAATCCAGAGACATTTAGTACCTTCCAAATGTTGTGCAATCATCACCACTTTCTAGTTTCAGAACATTTTTTATCACCCCAAAAGGAGATCCTGTACCCATTAAACAGTCATTTTCCATTCCTCCATTCCCCCGTACCTCCATACCCTGATTCCCTGGCAATTACTCATCTGCTTTCTTTCTTTATGTCTATTCTGCATATGTCATGTAATGGGGGAGTCATAACATGTGAATTTCTTTGTCTGGCTTCTTTCACTTAGGATGATGTTTTCAAGGCTCATCTATGTTTTGGCATGTATCAGCACTTCATTTCTTTTTTTTTTTTTTGTACCGGGGATTGAACTCAGGGGCACTGGACCACTGGGCCACATCCCCAGCCCTTTTCTGTATTTTATTAGAGACAGGGTCTCTCTGAGTTGCTAATTGCCTCATTATTGCTAAGGCTTGTTTTGAACTCGCGATCCTCCTGTCTCAGCCTCCCAAGTGCTGGGATTACAGGCGTGAGCCACCACGCCCGGCTTCATTTCTTTTTATGACTAAATAATATTCCATTCAATTGTTATATCACATTTTATTTATTCATTCATCAGTTGATGGAATTTAGGTTTTTCCTTTTTGGTACTGGGGATTGAATCCAAGGATGCTTTACCACCAACCTACATCCCTAGCCCTTTATTATTATTATTATTTATTCATCAACAATGAATAAAATGAATTTTATTCATTGTTGATGGGCTTTTATTTATTTATATGTTGTGCTGAGAATTGAACCCAGTGCCTCACACATGCTAGGCAAGCACTCTACCACTAAGCCACAACCCCAGCCCCGCCAGCCCTTTAAAAAAAAAAAAAAAAAAAAAAAAAAAGTTGGGCATGGTGGTGCCTGCCTGTGATCCCAGCACTTGGGAGGCTGAGGCAGGAGAATCGCAAGTTCAAAGCCAGCCTCAGCAATGGCAAGGCACTTAGCAACTCAGTGAGACCCTGTCTCTAATAAAATACAAAAAAGGGCTGGGGATGTGGCCTAGTGGCCCAGTGCCCCTGAGTTCAATCCCCGGTACCCCCCCCCAAAAAAAAAAAATATATATATATATATTATTTTGAGACAGGGTGTCACTAAGTTGCTTAGGGCCTCGCTAAGTTGCTGAGGCTGAGCTTGAGCTCGAAATCCTCCTGCCTCAGCCTCTCAAGTTACTGGGATTACAGGAGTGCTCCACCACATCCAACTGTTTCCATCTGTTAGCCATCATGAACAACATAGTTATCAACATTTGTATATAAGCTTTTATGCTTAAACACCTGTTTTCAATTCTTCGGGGCATATACTCAGGAGTGAAATTGTTGGGATGTTTGAAAGTTCTATGTTTAGTTTACTGAGGAATAACCAAATTGTTTTCCACTATGGCTATACCATTTTCTTTTTTCTTAAAATATATTTTTTATAACTTTTTCTTTCTTTCTTTCTTTTTTTAATGTGGTGCTGAGGATCGAACCCAGTGCCTCACCTGTGCTAGGCAAGTGCTCTATCACTGAGCTACAGCCCCATTCCCACCATTTTCAATTAATATTTGTATTACCATTTTCATTACATGAGAGTTCCAATTCCAATTTCTCCACTTCCTTGCCAACATTTATTATTTTCTTTTTTCTTTTTTTTTTTTTTTTTTTTTTTTTTTTGAGTATAGCCATCATTGCAGGCAGAAGTAGTAGTTATAATTTGAGGTATATGCTCAGATTAAAAGATTCTCATCTGTAAGCACCTTACTGACATCTCTGGATGGTGGCTCCCAATAGCTATTACATTTATTTACAACTAGTTACCCAGGGACCTAAAGTGTCCCTGACCCCTGGGTCATATTTGATTGAATTGGGGATGTGGAAGGTGTACTAGGGATTGAACACACAAGCGCTTTGTCACTGAGCTACACTCCCAACTCTTTTTTTTTTTTTTTTTTTTTTTGTGGTACCGGGGATTGAACTCAGGGGCACTCGACCACTGGGTTACATCCCCAGCCCTTTTTTTGTATTTTATTAGAGACAGGGTCTCACTGAGTTGCTAAGTGCCTTGCCATTGCTGAGGCTGGCTTTGAACTCACAATCCTCCTGTCTCAGCCTCCCAAGTGCTGGGATTACATGCGTGCACCACCGCGCCCGGCGTTACACTCCCAACTCTTTTTATTTTTTATTTTGAAACAGGACCTGATGATCCTCCTGCCTCAGCCTGGTGAATCTCTCGAATTATAGGCATGAGCCACCACATCAGTTTTCAGAGTCAATGGGGCCCAAAGAGTTCCTTCCGTAAGAGTCTGTGGGTAGACCTAGTTCATGTGACTAAAGCATGGACTTAGGAGCTGTGGATGTTTGATTTCGGACCCCACATGTGGACAGAGCAGCAGAGAAAAGATGAAGACAAATGAAGATGAACAGAAATGAAGGATGAAGAGAGCCCACAACCCCTGAGTTTCTGAGAGCAGGCAGGTTCCTAGTTCTAGACCTTCTTAGGGCCAACTGCATTCTTGTCTTAGGATCTATAATTTGCCCTTCTGTCTTATTGAGGTTAAATCTCCTCTAGTGAATTTTTGTCTCTTGCAAATGGTAGAACTCAAGGCAACAATTTATTGTCACTCTTACAACCTACTTATCATAAAAGGGGTTCTCAAACTATAGGCCAAAGCATAAGAACTGTAAAGCTACTTCCATTTTTTTTTAACCTAAAAATAATTTCTTGCGACCTCATTGACCTTGTCTCTGCCCACCACCCCATTGTAATTTGGAGGCAAATTTAGTGTATTAACATCATCCAATATTCATGAGGCATCTTCAAGGGCATGGTGTCCAGCACTTGGCCATCACCTTGATGTGTCTCTTGGCATCTGTTCTAGGTTTTTTTCCCCTAATAGCAGAACTCTTTAGTTCAGTTCACAAGTGTCATGTTTTCTTGTTTCAGTTATCACTGTAACTTTTCCCTCTCTTCTAGAGCTTTCAAGGGCAGCAGGGCTACACAGCACGGAGGAAGGACATCCAACTGGAATTTCTAAATGACCAAATTCTGCTCCTATTCCTGCCACTAGCTTTGCCCCGTAATGCTGAGTAAATCATGAGATTCTTTATCTGTTTTCCCATCTGTGGAAGCAGGAGAGAAAAATAATACTTTCTCTGCCTACTGCACAGAGATGCAAGTTAAAATTAGGTCATGGATGTGAACATTCTATGAAGCAAAAAATATAAATTGCTGAATCCATAATAGCAATGAACTCCCTTGATTTTTATCCCTCTCTCACATGCCAGGTTCAAAGCCTTCACTCAATAATTACTTGAATTTAGCTCTTATTGCTTTGTCTTGTTTTATTTTTTAAATGTGGCTCTTCATCATTTTTTTTTTCTTGGACACTGATAAAACACTTTTAAAAATTATATATGAGAAAAACAAGAGACATGGATCCTGTCTGTTTTAAGGCAGACTAAGTTTCTTGCCTTTTCTTTTTTTCTTTTTACTTTTGTTTTTATGGTGCATTATAGTTGTACATAACAGTTGGGTTCATTTTGACATAATCATACGTGCATGGAATCTTGCCATTTTCCTCTTTTTAAAACTAATTTATTTATTTGTTGAATCTTGTCTTTCTTAATGACTATATTTATTTCCCTGTAGGGCAAAACCTAACATGCCATTTCCTAGCATGCCTCTACTATATTACCCATTGATAGTGGTTCCCAAACTTGTTTGCACATTGAAATAAAAGCAGAACTTTGAAAAATTCTCATGTCTGTAAAATACCCCAAGAAATTGGAACGCAATCGGTCTGGGCTATGATTGGGGCTTTGGACATTTTTAAAGCTTCCCAAGTGATTCAAATGTGTAGCCACATTCCTGTTCTACTCATGTTTGGGTGAATTCCCTGCTAGGCCCTCCCCTCAGGCATTTCCTTTATAAAGTAGCAAACAATAGAATATTAATCCTAAATCCATCTCTTCCTCCTACTGTGATTGCCTTGGTCTACATCAGGTTAATTAAAATTCCTCTTGATATATGCAGTGAAGTCATTAATGGAGTCTTCATTTATCTCTATGCCAATTTCCTGTTTGGCCTGGTCTTCCCTCCAACAAGTTAGCTATGATTTGCATACCTCCCCCCACCCCCATTCAAATGGCCTCTCTCCATTCCTGAGATGCTGTTGAGGTATATTTACCTGCTATAGTCACTTTTGTGTGGGCAAAATTTCCTTTTCTCCAGTTATGTATCTCCATCTTCCAGATCTAGCCAGCCAGTTCGGCAAGCTTGTTCCAAGGGTTGCTTGGGCTGCACCTCAGACTGAAATATCTCACAACTTGGAGCCAGACATGGTAAAGCAATTCTGCACTTCTGTGTTTATCCATTCCTGCTTGTCTGGGGGCCAGATTGGATCTGCTATGGATTCAGTAATACAAGCAAACCCTGTCAGGGATTCTCTGATGGCTTATGGTGGACACCACATGGGCTTCAGTCAGGAGCATGGGTAGATCTGAACCTGAATTCACATTGCTTGGGCCGTTAGGGCCATCCCTTGCCCTATGAGAGAATGTGAGCTTCATCTCAACGTGGATCTGAATGCCTAAAGTAAAAACAAGGACTGCTGTTTTACCAGGGCATTTCAGGATGAGTCACTGTCTGTCATCTGCCTTGGCCCTCTAGATTTATAACACCATCTGATTTCCAGGGATTGAGAGGGGGTGGGGATGACAGAAGAATAGATACTTTCAGTCCAACAAGCATTGCTGAGTCCCGGGCTGCTTCGGGCCATATGGTGCCTATGACAGTCCTCATTCCCTCCCTGCTGCTTGTCAGTCACTCCCTTTCCTGTTTCTAGAGTTAGAGCACCAGTCCCAACCAAGGGTGACAGTTCAGACTCACCCTTGTTTATCAACAAAGGGCTAAAAATCATTCTCTTTCTCTCCTTCCTTTTAAGAACTTCTTAATTCTTATAGTTATTGAAATTTTTTATTCTCTCCCTCTCTAAAGAAAACAATGTTTGCATCAAAATATAATTTGAGCCAGTGGCGCATGCCTATGATCCCAGTGGCTGGTGGGTAGGGGGATAAGGCAGGAAGATCGCGAGTTCAAAGCCAGCAAATATTGAAGCACTAAACAACTCAGTGAAACCCTGTCTCTAAAGAAAATACAAAATAGAAGCCGGGCGCAGTGGCGCACGCCTGTAATCCCAGCACTTGGGAGGCTGAGGCAGGAGGATCGCGAGTTCAAAGCCAGCCTCAGCAATGGTGAGGCACTTAGCAACTCAGTGAGACCCTGTCTCTAATAAAATACAAAAATGGGCTGGGGATGTGGCCCAGTGGTCGAGTGCCCCTGAGTTCAATCCCCGGTACCAAAAAAAAAAAAAAAAAAAAAAAAAAAAAAAAAAGAAAATACAAAATAGAGCTGGGGATGTGGCTCAGTGTTCAAGTACCCTGAGTTCAAATCTCAGTACCACCACCACCCGCAAAAATACAATTTGAAACATAGAACATATTTCCATATTAAGTTTGCTTCAGGGATCCAAGAGAAATCTACCAGGGCATCTGATTTCTAAGGCAACAGTTGCTTTTCTAGATTGGGGCAAGCAAGGGTCATTTCTCTTAGGTATTCCAAATGTCATATCACTATTAATAATGACTAAACCTATGGAGCACTAACTATGAGCCAGACACTAGGTCATAATTATGGTGCCGGATACTTTCCATAATTATTTTCAGTTGCTTCTTGCCCATTTTACATATGAGGACATTGAAGGTCAGGGCATTGAAAGCTCACACAGCTAGTCAATGGAGGTGCCAGAATGCAAACCTATCCTGACTGCTGCAAACTCTGTGATTTTCATCTCTATAGTTCCTGAAAATGATGTCCTTTTGTGAAAGTACTATCTTTCAATCCCAATAACAGGGCCTTCTCTGATTTTGAAAACCAAGACCTCTATGATTATTGGGGATATAAATATAAGGGATAGTTTGATGCACTTAATAGTCACTTGAAAACTCATTGTTTGTATGTTGCTTGACCAACAGCATTTTGTTCACTGGGATTCTGGATAGGGTTCTGGATGTCAAGAGATGATGTCAGTATGGCCCCTCCTCAGCCATACCTGGGCTCTGACATTGCTCACTCCAAGCCTACTCTAAAAAGCTTCCTTATTTTACAGAGAACTAATATAAAAGTGATGGAGCTGTCTGCCTAAGCTGAAGACAGCCAAGGCTTTTGAAGGAAAAGACAGCAATTTCAGAAAATGAATCCAGTGGTTTAGAAAAAAGTCAGCTGAACTTATGATCTGAGTTCATTTTGTTCTGTTCTGTTTTTTATTTAAAAAAAAAAAAAAAAAAGGAAGGAAGGAAGAAAGAGAAAAAAGATGTTACACACACACACACACATACACACACACATCTCCTTAGGCTTGGACAATTACAGTCTATTTATGGAGCCTGCAACTTTCCGAGATACCTAAACTTTTAGAACCATTTAAAGATAGCTTTTTCATCCCAAATTTTATGGAAGGGAAACTGAAGCTCCAAGAGAGCCAGGGATCACATGACTAGTTAGTGGAACCTGACTTCAAATCTGCCTACTGGTCTTTTCTGTCCCCCAGCCCTTATTGTTTTGTTTTTGTTTTGTGAGGGGAGGGGCATCCACAGGCCACTGCAGGAAAAAATGAGGTAATTTCTGCTTCTTCAAGAAAGGACAGTGATAGTTCCAGAACATCTAGAAAGAGAAAAGTCAAATTATTTAATCTGATTTCATTAACTGAGGGACTAAATGAGGAGGCAAGGAAAAATTTATTATTGCTTTCCATGAAAGAAGAAGGAAAATGAATATTGGCTTAATGGAGATTTGAGCTTATAATTTAATTCTTCATCTCATTTTAGAGAAGCAACCCACAGACTAAAAGGTCAATGGATCTTAGCAGTGATCTTCTGAGATAGCGAGGAAAGGTCATCTGCCATTTCTCCAAAGACTCCTAGAATTCGAAGTCACCTTTGGTATGGAAGTCTAGAAAGGACACTGTCCACTGGAATCTCATTGGTCTGGAAAGTGTGTTGAAAAAAGTGCTATTGCTTCACCAGACCAGGTAAACAAACTTAGAGGAAAATCCCCAGCAAAGATGTGGCCAGCGATACTAATATTAATTCTCGGGGGAAGAATTTGGCAGTGAAAATGGAGAAAAGGAAGGAAGACTGGAGCCATACCAATTTAATAAGCATTTATTGACTGCTAACTACATAGTAAACACCAAGAGATACATAAAACCTGCCCCATCCCTGAAAATGCCTGCTGATGAGTAGGGACTAGCAACCACAGAGGAACTTGTTTCCAGGATTCAGACGGCAGCGTGCAAAACCACCCAGCATCCCCAGCAGCTCATTTCCATTCCTAGACTCTTGTTCTGCTACATTGATTGGGCAGCACAGATCACTCCTATGGGCCACAAAACTCCCCAACTAATTAGCAGCTCACAGATGTTAACTGAGCAGCTGGGTGTTGGATGAGGCACACACATTCAGCCAAAGTCTGGTGAGGTTTAAAAGAAGAAAGAGAAATTCAGAGTCAAGCGAAGGACCCAGGCTTCTTCCCCAGATGCCATCGGTGCAAACAGGCAGCAGGTCCTGTTTTGGCCATACTGGGAAATCCAGCTCTGGAAACCTGCTACACTCTACAAGGCTTTCATTACCCAGGAAAGGAACTGTTTGGTGGTGTTAAAACAAAAACAAATAGCATTATCCATCATGGGATCTGATCCAGGCCAGTGCCTGTCGGATCAATCAACCTTTTAAAAATCTTTTTAGGATAAATATTCAACTACAGTCATGAATTAAAGATGCGAGGGAGAGAAAAATAGTACATAGCTTCCAGTGGTTAGCGCTGGTTTAAAACCAAAATGTGACACTGCATTAATCTTCTTGTTGAGGCCTAATAGAAATTGAATAAAATTTATTTTAACTGTTTCTGTTCTGACAAACGTTAGAAGTTCTTGAGTTTTGTGGAAGATAAAAAGGAAATGATATCTGTGGGGAGAGGGTAGGCAAGTCATGGCTAAATCAAACCTTTTAAAAAACAGAAAACCAAAGTCCAGAATTTTTCACCAGAGTTGTTTATGTAATTGCTAAATGTTCAAAAAGTGCCTTACTGGCTCATTTTACTCATTCCCTTCTAGATGTATTTCCAAGTCATGAGTTCTATGTACATACGAAATAGTAGATGAGGTAAGGGGTAGTATCCATAGCCGTTAGGGTAACTCTGTGATTCCATAAGTGAATTGCTCATTGTTTCTCTGTATTTTCACACATTAGTTATGCTGAAGATTTCAGGGAGCAGGTTGGCAAACAAGGCTGGTCTCATGGGCCTGTGACCCTGTAGACACCCAGGGTTCTATACTCATCAGGGCCTCACAGAGGGCAACTGTGGAACACAGGCCTCACACCTCCAATGCAACACCTGGGGTTTAGGGCTCTAAGGTTGCCATCTTGAAACGCTTATTAATTTCATCTTTGCATTTGTGTTCTATGAATGAAGTCTAATGGAACATGGAACAAGAGCCTGAGGTTTATAGTCTTGACTCTCCTACATCCTTGTCTTCTTTCACCTTCTTACCTCTCCAGGGTGAATTCCTGACTCTCTGCTCCCTGTCCCCTGTACTCCACCAAGCCTCCTCTTCCCTACTCCCTTCCTGTGATTACTATCACCCTTCACCTGGAATGGCCACCAGGTTGAATCAGCAAGGGGATGCCTGTGTTCGTTCTACCGTTGCTTTGTGTTCCTGACAGGGCCAGAGAACAGGCATGAGGAGGGTTGGGTTGGTTGTACACCCCATGGCATCTCAGGTTAGGGCAGAGTGGAGGCAATGCCTCTGCACATTTGGCTGGTGATTTGGTAACAGCTTCTTGCCCATCCCTTATCCAGGTGCAGAGTTGTAGTCCCTTGGGGAATTACCTATTGACCCATGGTTAAAGGCATTGGGCCAATGGGAATAGGGAAACTGAGTTCCTTATTCTGGTTAGGGCTCTACATTTTCATTCTTGTCAAGTGGTCAACTTCAAAGACTGGGGATGAGGAGGGGTGGGGTGAAACCAACTTTTGTGTGTGGGGGGGGGGGTACTTGAGATCAAACCCAGGAGTACTCTACTATTGAACGACATCTACAGCATTTTTTTATTTTATTTTGAGACAATGTCTTACTAAATTACCCAGGCTGGTCTTAAACTTGAGATCCTCCTGTTTAAGGATCCTGATTTGTTGGGATTACAGGAATGCACCACCATGCCTGCTATCTATGTATTAATTAATACATTTTTAAATGGCATCTAGTTTGGTATAAACCTATGAAGAGAACATGTTTTCAGAGCCTCTTGGATGTGCACACTGAGGCACAGCAGGCTGCTTTCTGTGGGCTACTCAAAGTTCTTCCTAGACTGGAAATGAAGGAACCCAGGGAACTGACCTTGCACTTAAGCAAAGGATGGAGCCAAGTCAAGTTTCACAGTGAGCTCAATGATGAGGGGGAAAAGCAAATATTCTCTGGTGAAGGTAGACTTAATTAGCCATTTTAATAATTCATGAGTCTTTAAAATGTTTGCCAGAAGATTCAGAGCTCAAATTCTGCTTCTGGCGTTTAACTCTGGGGTTTCTCTATCACAAACTGTAGTGCTTCATAGAGCAAAGCCTGGGAATATGAGGCCTGGGTTTGGCCACAACTTGTGCAGTTTTTAACCCTTTAGAGATTAAAATCTCTTTGAGAATCTGATGAAAGTTTTGGATCTTTGCCCTAAGAAAATGCAGGAATATACAAATTTGGGGCTCTATAGACTCCCCAGAGGTTACCTTTTTGGATCCTCGTTTGAGGACCCTCAATTTAGATTATCTCTATGATTCTTTATTAACTTACAAGCCAGGCTGGTAATGTCACCTGAAAATGCTGTGACTCTTTGAGCTTTCAAACAAGCAGCCTCACATGGATGTTTGCAAAGTGAGAAATGCATAATACAGTATATATTTTTTTAAATTAGGCTGGGGCAATGTTAATGCAGAAAAGAGAATTGAATGAATCAAAAGCCATGAGTCAGCTCCCTCGCGCCACCTGCTAGGGAGGCAGTGCTGAAACTGAGGGGGTGGGCCCAAGGCCCTCCAATCCCAACCTAAGTACTTTCTGGCTGTGATTTTGGGGAGAAATTTAACCTCTTTTAGTCTTGGTTTCCTCATTTGTAAAAGACGACTAATTAATAAGATCTACCCTAGAGCCCCAATTCTGAGGATGGGCTGAGTTCATCTCTGTAAATCAACACACCTAGTGCCTCAGCCAAGGGTACTATTTGCCAGAGGGTTTTTTTTTTTTTTTTTAATATTTATTAATTTGCTTTAGTTGTATACAATGCGTTTTTTATTTTTATGTGGTGCTGATGATCGAACCCAGGCCACACACGTGCTAGGCGTGCTAGGCAAGCTCTCTCCCACTGAGCCACAACCCCAGCCCTAATAAATGTTTTTAATTCCCCTAATCTCACCCAGAGGGAGAAGAAGCGCTATGAATCTGGGAACTCGGTGTTGATTCAATTCTGGGGGAGGGACAGACCGAGGAGTGAGTGGAACTGTCTGTCAGAACTCCTGGCAACACACAGCCTCACCCTTCTTCTCCCCTTATCCTCATCCCCTCAGGGAACGTGGGCTGGACCTGGCTGGCTCCGGGGGCTGCCAAAGCACTCCTGGTAACAACAGCCTTGGCCTTCTCCCCTCCCTGTGGCTCTGGAGTGGGGGGAGGCAGGAAACAATGGCAGGAGAGTCTGGGTTTTTTCTGGCTGCAGGCCTGATGGCTGCAGGGAAAGCAGCAGAGAGGAAAAGAGGGAGAAAACAGAGAGAGCAGGAGTCTCCATTTCTCAAGCAAGCAGCTTGCTGTTTCAAGAGCACCAGGGAAGCTGCTGCTGCTGGGTCCTGGGGGCAAGGCAGGGTTGGGCAGGCTGCAGCTCCGGTCCTTCAGGACCTCACAGGGGAAATAGGACTGGCTGGAGAAAGGAGAGTAAGGAAAGGCTGCAGTGCCGAATGGAGGCAGAGCCTCCTATATGGTGCAGGATCTTGGATGGTGAGTTCAGGATGGAGGGAAGAGGGTTGATTCAGTGCCAGGCCCAAAGGTAGGTATGCCACATGCACTAACTCCTCAGTTGTTCTAAGACAGACACTAATGAAGCCAGAATCTGACTGGCAGTCAGTATAGATAGGTAAATCAAGTCAAGTCGGATCAAGAAAGCCAATTTTGAGTGAGTCCCAGGAAATTGTCCCCTGAGGGATTGACATGTTAATTCCTTCAGAGCTCTTCCTTTACCCTTATCAAGAACCTGTCCCTGCTCCAACCTGTTGCTAAGGTAACCTGTCCCAGGAATTGACCCTCCCTACAGGGAGCTATACAGTTGTTAATTAATGTGTCCTAGGCTGCACCTCCTGCCTTTCCCCCTTCAGCCCATCTGCTTCTCACCTTTTGGCCATCCCACTGAGCATTCCAGTGGGATGCTAGAAGGAGAGAGATAAGAGGAAGAGAGCAGGAGAACAAAGGAAGCCTAGGACATATAAAAAGGCAGACCTGCCTCGCTTGGGATTCCAGGATACCAGCTGTGGCCCCCTTCTCCCTCCCAAGAGAAGTCTATGTTACCCCTTTTAAATAAACCTTGCTTTACATGCTTGCCTTGGCGTGCTTCTCTAAGGTTCAAACTTCAACTTTTGAGGGAGCAGAACTCGGTCACTGTCACCGGCGGAATCACCGGCGCTGTCCAGATGAGGAGACTAAAGCACAGAGAGGCTGACTCACTCAAAGAGCTATTAAGTGCTGCTAGGGATTCCAACCAGGTCAGCCTGCCTTCCCCCTTCCCCACACTCTGGGTGTTAACAGGAAGTCTCCACAGTCTTAACAGGTCCTAGAAGCCGTCACCCAGCTGCCTACAACACTGTGTGGAGTCCTGGCTTAGCAAATATTTGCACCATGACTGTTAAGGAGGGAATGCTCCTTTCTTGGTTCTGGACAGCTCTCGGCAGTTCACGTGCAGTGTTTACCTTTCCTTCCTGGTCTTCCCCCACCCCCAACCTCCCCTCAGGAATCATCATCCCTCCCTTCCTGCAACTGAAAACAAAGGCATAAAAGAATGAAGTGCCTGATGTATATAAAGCCAATCTCAAATCTGCCCTGTGTGACTCCAAGTCTCCTTACAAATGGCAACTTCTATTAGAGAATTCTAGCGAAGGAAAATACCTCACATCATTCAATAAGGCAGACTTAGGAGGAAAGGATGTCTTAAGGCCCTCCCTGTCCCACCATTGAGGATGAGAGTGGAAGGAGAACATTATGCATTTCCTGGGAAAGCTGGCAGCCCAGAGACTGACAGTGTATCAGCCAAAAGGTCTGTAGCAGGCTACAGCCAGGATGCTGCCACCCAGCTTGGGCCTCTGCTGGGGAGGAACACTGTTGTCCCAGGAAATTTGCTGAGCAGAGTCTCCAGCCTTATTTGTGACTGGTGCCAAGCAGAGAGCGAAAGGGAACCCTCTTCTCCATTCATTTGCAGCCTTTGCTTTGATGATGTTGATGAACTGGGATTGTTAAATTGAAAGGGTTTTGTCATCATCATTTTTTCCATAAAATTCTAGCCCTAGGCATCCTTTTTAACATGTTGGGTAAGACGTGTTCCCCAGGGTCAGCTTTTTATTTTGTTGTCATTTTAAGAGCATCAGTGTATGTGACTAGAATTTGCATCTAAATTATAGATTTCTGAGTAGCAAAAGCCTATATCATTACTTACATTTAGTAAAATCCCCTTGGATAGTAAGAACCAGGATAATATTAATTTTTCTTGCTGTCGCTTGACAATATGAATTGGTTTTATATAAGATTCAAAAGCTCATTGCATTGAATTTAGAAATGGGTAAAACAAATTTGACTTCAGTGGGTTTGAATGATTACAGTGTAATAAACATTAGCTAGGAAGCTAATTTATCATTGCTTTTCGGTTTTATTTATGTGAGACTCCTTCATCATTGATATAAACAGGCTTTATTAAAGATTATGAATCCAATTTCCAAATGAGCTGTAAATGGCTTTCTATAGAGAGATTACTTGATTTGTTGTTTTCCTAAATAAAACATGGTTTTGCCCAGTGGGGTTTTGTAGCCCATATATTAATATTGGAAGATTACTCTGTTGTGCTTGGCATCTATGATGTGCAACGTTTGATTTGTTCTCTGATCTATTTGTCTTCACTCTCTTTAATAAACACTGAGACCAAGACCAAATGTATAACCTCTTAAGACCTGCACTTCAATGAATCATAAAAGAATGTCTGTCTGTGTGGCAGTTTATCATTTGAATGATAATTCAGGTTCCCTTTAGAAATGTTAAAGTGTCTGCTCTTCAAAATAGACTGCAGTGAAAGGCATGAGCGATGCCCTGGGTCACTGCTGGGGAATCATAATCGACCTCAGCTTTTGTCGCATGGTAACAGACTGTCAGGGTATTAGATCATCACATACCACGGAACTACCAATATACTGCCCTGAAAGTCAGGATTGGGGGGAGGATTTTGCATTTTCAATTTAGAAAATTACATAGAGCAGACCTTGTAGAGAGAGAAGCCTTTCGGCAGCAGAGCTGGAGCCTCTGGGAGGAGAACCCTCCAGAAGCCTGCCATATTGTAAAAACCTGTTCACTTTTAATCCTTTTGCCAAAGGATTGTGATTTTCATAGCCCAGTGCTTACTGGATTGATGCACTGCAGAAATGCAAACACTGCCAAAGGAATTAGTGTCTAGATGAAGTAGCTCAGAATTCTGGGGATGGGAAGGTTTCTGGAAGGCCATTTATTTTAATTTCCTCCTGGCCAGTTGGCATATATTAATTTATTAAAACCATTGTCTAAAGAGCTAGAAAAGTAAATTGTCTCAAGAGGTGAGATTCTACCTCTCCCCAGGAAACCCTATTTGCAGCTGTCATTGTTATTTTACTGCATCGTAAAGCTCCAGAACAAAGGATGCAAAGTTCTAGTGAAGGGGAAGTCATTACCAATGACAGTTTTGGGAGAAATGAGTCTGTATTGTAAGTGATAGTAATGTGTTCACTCTAGAATTCAACCAGTTTCCAGTAAAGGGCATTGGGCATCTCAGATCAAAGAAAATTGTGCCACAGACCAAACTAGTTTTAAATTTATTGTCTTTAATATTTTAAATTGACTCAATAATTATGAAGTTTAGCAAAGACATACAAATAGTTAAACTATGTACTTGCAAGTGTGTACCAACGTCAAGAATGAGTCAGTCTAGTATTAACAGGGAAGTGAGTCCAACTGCCATCTAAGGGAGCCTGCCTCTTGAGGTAGAGGGTGACAGGAAGGCTGGGGTTACTGCTTGGCCTACTCTCACATCCCTACTTCAAAACCCAAAGTTCCTCTTCTCTTCTTAAACTCTCAGAATATCCACATTTGTCATTTTCTTCTTCCCATTAGAAGGTAATTCTCTTTTTCCAAGATACTTCCAATAACCGTGCTCCTCAGCCTCTTTTTTTTTTTTTTTTTTTTCTTTTCGTACCAGGGATTGAACTCAGGGGCACTTAACCACTGAGCCACATTCCCAGCTCTTTTTTGTATTTTATTTAAAGACAGTGTCTTACTGAGTTGCTTGGGGCCTCGATAAATTGCTGAGGCTAGCTTTGGACTCATGATCCTCCTGCCTCAGCCTCCGGAACTGCTGGGATTAGAGGCATTTGCCACTGCACTTGGCTCAGCCACCTTTATCACATCCACAATAAGGTATTTCATGGAACCCAATCTGACTTCACCTCTGACTGACTGAATATTCTTGTTATCCTTCTTTTCTCTGTATCTTCTAGGTGTCCGTCAGACATCTAGTATATCATAGGTACCCAAATTTTATTATTGCTTAAAGTTTGTTAATACAATTTTAGTGGAATCTAAAAATTCTGTATGAATTTATTATTTTAGTTTGACTTTCAGCAGTAAACCTCCTTTTTCAAACACAACCTCTATTTTCCGTCAGATGAGATTATTTCTAGCTATTGTCTAACTGAAGCCTATCATATTCTAGAAACCATGAATTTAAATCTGTCCTTCAGAAAGTATTTTTGTGTGTGTGTGTGTGTGTGTGTGTGTGTGTGTGGTTGTAGATGAACAGCATGCCTTTACTTTATATGTTTATTTTTTTGTGGTGCTAAGGTTTGAACCCAGTGCCTCACACACACTAGACAAGCACTCTGCCACTGAGCTATAGCCCCAGCCCTCAGAAAGTTTTTAGCTAAATAAATTTTGACTAAGCAAGAACTACTATGCATGGAATTCTCATATGGCACATGTTGCCTTGCTTTGTATTTGTGTTATTTCATGTTTACAGATTTTTATATTTTGAGTTAAAATAGGAACTTCTATTTCCATTTTCTTTCTTTCTTTCTCCCTTTAGTGCCTAGTCCAGTGTTGGGTAATTGTAGGTACAATGAAAGGGTGAATGACTGAACACAAGTACTCACAAGCAGAAAAGTGCAGTGGTTAAGTCTGGAAGTCAGACAGAGATGATGAGTCAGAAATCTGAAACCTACTAGCTGTGTAACTTTGGGCAAATTATGTAAATCCTTTAAGCCTTAGCTACTCCATCTGTAAACTTGGATGGTTTAGAAGTGACCCTATAAGTTTGTCGTAAGGATTAAATGTGATACTAAATGTAAAATACTTAGAACAGTACTTAGACACAGTGGATCATATAGGGTTTGAAAATGTTAGTATAAAAAGAAGTGATAAAGCACATGTGAGGAGGAGGTGGGGGCTGTTGGAGTTAGTAGTCTGGGTTAGAGATTAGCAGAATTTTAAACAGGTAGAGATGGGAGTCAGCCATGCACAGTACAGAAGGGACTAGATTGGAGCCGGAGATTCTAGACCTGACTTTTCCTCCAACTAAATGCAATACCTTTGACAAATCACCTCCCCTTTGGGTTCTTAATTAGAAGGCTACATTAAACAACCTCTGAAATCTCTTCCCATGCAAATAATCTATAGTTTGTGAGAAAAGACATAAAATCTCTTTGTCTTTCTCAAAGGGACTGTAAAATCATGAGGTTATGTGATAGATTTGCAATAGAAGCCCAGAGAAGCTACAAGATTTACCCCAGAAGACAGAACTAATTAGTGATAACAAATACAAATCCCTACCCTCTGGGTCCCTGTATAGTGGTAAGTTCTGTATGTAACATCAAATGATTTGGAAACAGAAGAGAGCGGAGCCTGTTAGGTCCTTGCTGGGAGTGAGGGGGCACATAATGCAGGGCTTACTGCGAGAAAACACCACTAAACACAGAAGGACACAGCTGAAGGAGACCCTTAGTCCACAACAAAGAGTTTTAATATGATAAAGATTACTAGAGTTTGCTGGTAAATAAATTTATTCCTATTTTATTGTTTACTAAAAAATATAGTAAATCCAGACAGAATATATTCAAATACAGAAACTTAAACACGAATACAAGAGGAAAATTAACATAGATGTTTCCTACATAGTCAAAATAATAGTTTATTGGCTCATGTAAATATAGTCATGATCTTTGGGGACCTAAGGCAGTAGCTACTGCCCCTTTTCACTCCCTATCTTGGGGTCTTGTTCTCTCAAGCATAAACTCTTAAAAATAAAGCAAAGATCCTGTTCTTCCCCAGTCCTGTCTGTCTGCCAGGAAGGTTGCAGCAGCAGTCAGAGTGTGCTGATGAGAGTGGGGCCTGTTGGATGGTGGGGCCTCTCTGCTGGGGGGATTCTGACTGCGTCCTGCCTGCAAATGTCTGGGCCTTTCTCTTCTTCAGGCCCTGCCCATCTGGGCCTTCCATCAGCAGCTTCCCAGTCAGCTTTGTGAGATGATCCATCTTCCAGTTTGGCCCAGTGCTTACTTTTTATGTCCCCAAATGTGACACCCTGGAGAAAGGACTGAAGGAGATAGGAAGATCTACTCAGAGGTGGCACAGAGAACAGAATATTGAGAGCAAGTCTTCCAGATAATGGCTGCATTGAGAAGAAAAAATTCTGAGGACCAAGGGAAAGTCAGTGAAGCATTTATGGATAGACTGAGTACAATAAATGCAGAATGATGACTTTCAGTAAGTTCAAAATGAAAGAGAGAGAGAGAGAGAGGGCAAAAAAGGAGAGAGAGAGAGAGAGAGAGAGAGAGAGAGAGGAAGAGAGAAAGAGGAAAGAGGGAGAGAGATAGAGATATACATATAGAGAGATGCATTTAAAAATCTCTGAGGATTCTGAACAAAATGGGTGACTCTAGGTCCTGGTAGAAAAAGTACAAGTTGAGTCTGGAACATGTTGTGCCAGAATGGAAGAAAGTATCCCCAAACTAATGGAGACATGTCAAAAGGACATAGGAGCTGGCCTGAACAGTTCATACTGGCCAAATCGGAGACAACTTGAGCACCAAAAACTAAGATACATGTAACTGACTGTAATATACTGAATTGAAAAAAAATTTTTTTTCATTAGTCAGTAATGAGGGGAAAGGAAAGTACTTCTTTACAAAAAGAATAGCTAGCTAATACATATAGAATGGATTATAGAACAAAAAAAATTATAATTTTGCAACCCACAAGATAATTATTGACAAGGATCATCAATGGATGATAAAATCACTAGGTGAGGGGTTATTGAGAAACAGGATGTTTACGCAGTAACACAGTATTGCTCCACAGATTAATTATTAAAGTGGTAAATGTACCTATACAATGGTGAGGTCTGGTAGGTAGCATCTGATGTAAGTAATCAAATTTATCATCTCTAATATTCAGTGTGAAAATACAAATATTATGAAGTTTTTTTTTTTTTTTTTTTTTTTTTTTTTTTTTTTTTTTGGTACCGGGGATTGTGAAGTCCCCAGGCCTTTTTTGTATTTTTTGCCAAAGAACTCGTGATCCTTTTTGGGACTTGAATTTTATCAAGTTTTTGACTTGAATTTTTAGACGTGAATTTTAGTTTATAGGCATTGTGGGATATGCAGGGAAAAGTTAAGTGACACTATTAGGAAACAATCAGAATATCTAGACTGCAGATATTTTAAAAGAAAACTGTCCTGGATTCTTAAAAATTATCAATATCATGAAGAAAGAAAGAAAGAAAGGAAGGAAGGAAGGAAGAAAGAAAGAAAGATGGGAAAACTGATCTAGAGTAAAAGAATTAGAAGGGTCTAAAGACACATAACTTGCAAAAATATGACCCTTGTTGGATCCTAATTAAAAAGTAAAATAACTACAAAAATTATTTTAGGAACAATTGGAGAAATTTAAATATAGAGTGGATCTAAGATGATATGGAATTTTTAAAAAGTATAATAATAGAGTTGTGGGTTTTGTAGGAGAGTATCTATTCTTAGGAGACATATGCTAAAATTTAGAACTGAAGTATATTTGCAACTCTCTTTCAAAGTATTCAGACAAAAAATGCACATCTGTATTTTGTATGTTTGTGTGTGTGTGTGTGTGTAGACAAGGAAAGCAAATGTGGCAAATGTTGGCCATTAGTGAAGGTAAGTGGATAGCGTTATCAGAGGTGTTATAGTTTGTATCTTATATGTCTCTCAAAGGCCCATATGCTAAAGGCTTGGTTGCCAGCCTGTGACATTACTGGGAGGTTGTGGAAGATCTGGGAGGTAGAGGGCCTAGTGGAAGGAAGTTAGGTCATTGGAGGCATGACCTTGGCTCCTTTCTTTCTCTTTCTTTGCTTTCTTACAGCCACGAGGCAAACAGACCTCTCTGTGCCCAACTCACTGCCTCACCACAGGCTCAAAAGCAACCATGGGTCTGGAGTTGTGGCTCAGCAGTAGATCGCTCGCCTAGCACGTGCACGGCCCGGGTCCGATCCTAAGCACCACGTAAAAATAAAGGCATCGTGTACAACCTAGGTAAATAAATAAATTTTTTAAAAAATGCTGGGCGTGGTGGTGCACGCCTGTAATCCCAGCATTTTGGGAGGCTGAGGCAGGAGGATCGTGAGTTCAAAGCCAGCCTCAGCAATGGTGAGGCACTTAGCAACTCAGTGAGACCCTGTCTCTAATAAAATACAAAAAAGGGCTGGGGATGTGGCCCAGTGGTCAAGTGCCCCTGAGTTCAACCCCCAAAAAAAAAAAAAAAAAAAAAAAAAAAAAAAAGCAACCATGGACTAAAGCCTCTGAAACCATGAACCAAAATAAATCTTTCCATCTTATAACATGATTTTTTTTTTTTTTTTTTTTTTTGCTGGGGATCAAACCCAGGGCCTTGTGCATGCAAGGCAAGCACTCTACCAACTGAGCTATATCCCCAGCCCCTTATAACATGATCATCTCATGTTACAGCAACAAAACTAACTGATAAGTGGTTTATTGTACTATTCTTTCAACTTTTCTGTACCTTTGAAATTTTTCAAGTTAAATTGAGATCTAAATTGCTAAGGAAATATTTGGCCATTATGAAGCTTCTACCTGAGAAAATAGAAGCTCTTTCACTCCTAATGAATCCTGCTACTATAATATTTGTACACCTATGTCTCCCTACCTGAATGACAAGGACTGTGATGTCTCTCAGAGATTATTTCACCTTGGGCCATTATAGGTGAGAAGGTGGCTGTAAGATATAGATATCTTCCCTGAGCAACTCTCATTTCCTCATTTAGGGGAGAAACTGGGATCTGAATGTGGCTGTAAGATAAAGATATCTTCCCTTTCAAGAAATGGTCTCGGCAGATTTTCTGAAGTCACAAGAGGTGATAATTCCCCAGAAACTGTGCTTTCTTATATTGACATGATTTCAGAATGTCAAAATTAAAAATCAAGGCTGGGTGCCATGGCACACGCCTGTAATCCCAGTGACTTGGGAGGTTGAGGCAGGAGAATCACGAGTTCAAAGCCAGCCTCAGCAAAAGCGAGGCACTCAGCAACTCAGTGAGACTCTGTCTCTAAATTAAATACAAAATAGGGCTGGGGATGTGGCTCAGTGGTCGAGTGCCCCTAAGTTCAATCTCCGGTACCCCCCAAAAATTTTAAAAATAAAATAAATAAATAAAAACCAAGCTGGGTGTGGTGGCACACAACTGTAATCTCAGCAACTCAGGAGAGTGAGGCAGGCGGATTGCAAGTTCAAAGCCAGCCTTAGCAAGTTACCAAGACCCTGTCTCAAAATAAAAAATAAAAGCTCACTGGATTCATAGTGCTCCTGGATTCAATCCATGGTTCCAAAACAAACAAACAATGGAATAACATGGAGGATTTCAGAAGTGCAGATATTCATTCATACCATTCCACTCAAGCCTTAACAGGCTTCATATCTAATCTCATGGGCTCATCAAACCAAGAGCTGCCTTCTCTGACTGCCTACTGACTGACCCCTGGCTCCTGGCTTTCCTTCAAAAGAGTGGTCAGTGCATCTCAACCAGAGAGCAAAATGGCAGGTAGGCATTCCAAATGACATTGTGACCAAGACTTCTGTGGAAGGTATCTTGAGCAGAGTATAAAGAAAATTAAAATATGGAAAATGGAGGAGAAAAGGAAAGCAAGTGGGTAACTCACTTAGAACATTTTAAAGTCTTCCAAAGCAGACAGTGATTTACTCCAAATTCCATAAGCAGAGCTAGTAATGTTGGCTAGATAGTTAGATGGAAATGGAAAACAGCAAGAGGGAGGAAAGAGAGGTCCCCAACAATGCCAGCTTCCCAGACATGGGAATGGATATTCCAAGTTTTACCTGTCAAACCATCCAGAAGATACTAAAAATAAATTTAAAAAGAAAAAAAGAAAAAAAAACAAAGTTAAAATTTGAGATACCCTTGCAAAAATTTATACCTTCATGTAGGTCTCCCATACTGCCAACAATATACCAATATATCAATCACCTCTCTTTGGGAGACCATTCAGAGAGTAAAGGCATGATTTTTATTGCTTAATTATCTGGTGGTTTGTTGGTTTGATTCTTAATTTTATGAAGCTAGTATAGTCTGAACTATAAATTCTCTAAATGAGAACAAAAGTACAATTCAAAAAT
Organism: Tamias sibiricus; assembly: GCA_025594165.1. Classification (NCBI taxonomy): domain Eukaryota; kingdom Metazoa; phylum Chordata; class Mammalia; order Rodentia; family Sciuridae; genus Tamias; species Tamias sibiricus. The sequence continues at coordinate 58,229,037 of CM046670.1, forward strand.
AATATAAAGAATTCTTGCTCAATAGTATAAACAATTCTTGCTTTCAACAACATAAGAAAATCTAAGGTTTAAGCATATATTTAGCATGTTCAAATTGATTTAAATAATAACTTACTTAAGAAGATTAGAAGGGCCAGGCGCGGTGGTGCATACCTGTAATCCCAGCACTTGGGAGGCTGAGGTAGGAGGATCGTGAGTTCAAAGCCAGCCTCAGCAATAGCAAAGCACTTAGCAATTGAATGAGACCCTGTCTCTTATAAAATACAAAAAAGGGCTGGGGATGTGGCCCAGTGGTTGAGTGCCCCTGAGTTCAATCCCTGGTACCAAAAAAGAAGAAGGCGGGGGGGGGGGGGGGAGAAGAAGGAGAAGGAGAGGGAGAAGGAGAAGGAGATTAGAAGGATCCTACTGGCCACTTTCTCTGATAAAACAGATTTTCATTATTTTTAAGACAACTCATACTGTCTAAAAATCTTCTGAATAGTTATTAAAAGCCACACAGAAAAGGCATGTACACAAATGACATCTTTATTTGTTCATCCACATACTCATTCAATAAAATTTATTGAGCATCAACTACATCTTAGCATCACACAGAGTGTTGAGGGACAAAGACATGAGGCCCCAGAAAGAACTCAAGTTTAGTTGGAAATAGTATCATAAAACATTTTGGTTTTAGGTACTAGGTATTAACCCAAAGCCTCATGCATCCTAGGCAAACACTGAACTATATCCCAATACCTTTTTATGTTATTTTGAGGTAAGGTTTCACTAAGTTGCCCAGGTTGGCCTCAAACTTGAGATTCTCCTACCTTAGCTTCCCTAGTAGCTAGAATTACAGATGCACACCACCATGCCCAGCCCATACAGCATTTTAAGTTTGTTTCTTTAATAATTTGTTTATTTTAGTTATAGATGGACACAATACCTTTATTTTATTTTTTTATTTTTATGTGGTGCCAGGGATCGAACCCAGAACTTCACGCATGCTAGGCCAGCGCTCTACCACTGAGCCACAACCCCGCCCCCCACTTTTTTTTTTTTTTTTGGTACCAGGGATTGAACTCAGGGGCACTCGACCACTGGGCCACATCCCCAGCCCTTTTTTGTATTTTATTAGAGACAGGGTCTCACTGAGTTGCTAAGTGCCAAGTGCCTCGCCATTGCTGAGGCTGGCTTTGAACTCGTGATCCTCCTGTCTCAGCCTCCCAACTGCTGGGATTACAGGCGTGTGCCACTGTGCCCGGCTACCTTTTATTTTTTTTAAAGATAATGATTATTATTCTTTAGGCCAAGGGGGAACGTGCCAGTGGAGTTAGGGAGACATCATAGGGGATGTGATGCTTGGGCCAAGTATGAGCAAATGTCCAACAGGCAATAGGAAAGGAAGAGGGAGAATCACAAAGACATGGAAGCAGGAAAGAGCACCGCACATTCAGATACCTGGGACCACTTCACAGTAGTCTGGGTGACAGGGTAAGGAGGTGCTTTTCAGAGCAACCAGAATAAGAGAGATCAGGGTGAAAGATGATGAGTTCAGTTTTTGATTTTGTTTTTTTCGTACCAGGGATTAAACTCAGGGGCACTCGACCACTGGGCCACATCCCCAGCCCTTTTTTGTATTTTATTAGAGAGAGGGTCTCACTGAGTTGCTAAGTGCCTCGCCATTGCTGAGGCTGGCTTTGAACTTGTGATCCTCCTGCCTCAGCCTCCCAAGTGCTGGGATTACAGACGTGCACCACCATGCTCAGCTTGAGTTCAGTTTTGGATGTGATGTTTTAGGGCCCCCAGGAGGAGTTGCCAGCAGTATTTTCAAGACTATCTGCAGACCTGTGCAAGAGACAGCCTGCCATAGGCTTCCTTAAGAGGACATTGCTGGCACAGCAATGTTTATAGCCAACTTATGGAACCCGCCAGATGCCTGTCAATAGATGAATGAATTAAGAAATGTGGTACATATACACAATGGAATTTTACTCAGCCATAAAAAAGAATGAAATTATGGCATTTACTAGTAAATGGATGGAACTGGAGAACATCATGCTAAGTGAAATAAGCCAGACTCAGAAAGTCAAGGGTCAAATGTTTTCTCTCAAATGTGAAAACTAGAGCAAAGTAAAGACAAAAAAAGGTGTGTGTGTGGCGGGGGGAGGGGGGGAAGATCTCACAAAAAATAGAAGGAAGATAATGGAATAGGAGAAGGAGATTGAAGGAGAAGGAGGATGGCTGGGGAAAGGGAGGTAATACAGAATGAAATTGTCAAAATTATGCTGTGTACATATGTGAACAGTGGATTCCACCCTCATATATATCTATAAATCACTAATTAATAAAAAGTATACAAATAAATAAATAGATGGAAGACCAGTAGAGAAGAGGAAGGGGAATAGAAAGAGGGAGGGAGGGTGAGAAGGAAAGAGTAAGTATTGGGAAACTAAATGGAGCAAATTGTATGCTATGCATGTATGACTATGTCAAAATGAATCCCACTATTATGTATAACTATAAGGCACTAATAAAAAACAGTTAAAAAAAAAAAAAGGACACTGGTCTGGATTTCCTACAGACATGACCAGGACAGACAGAGGGCCAAGGACATTTCCCCACCCAGAGAACACATCCCTTCTAGAGAACTTTGGTTCCCTAAGGTCACAGAAGTTTTGCTCAAATGGACCAGTACCTCTGGGTATGGTGGCACATGCCTGTAATACCAGCTCTCAGGAGGCTGAGACAGGAGGATAGTGAGTTCAAAGCCAGCCTCAGCAACAGCAAGGCACTAAGCAACTCAGTGAGACCCTGTCTATAAATAAAATACAAAATAGGGCTGGGGATGTGGCTCAGTGGTCGAGTGCCCCTGAGTTCAATCCCCTGTACCAATAAAAGGCCCAGAACCTGCTTCCAAGGCCTTTATATGCTTTTTCCTCAGTCTACTCTCCAAGGAGTATGTACCCAGAAGTGCAGTCTGCTCTCTGGAGAGCGGCCCTGCAGATGATGTTGATGACGGATTTGGTAATGATGATATCTTTGTTCCTTGATGTTTCTTCACTCTGCCCCAGTCAGTCATCTCTTTCCTCTTTTTTCACCTCTACTCAAACGCCTACCTGTTCTTGTCGGTATGTGTCTACCAAAAGTTCATGTGTGGAAATTTAACACCCAAATTTATATGTTACTGGTATTGAAACGGGGGCCTTTTGTGGTAATCAGGATTGGATCAGATCATAAAGGTGGAGCCCCGTGATGGCATTATAAGAAGCTTACTATGTCTCACCACGTGATGCCCCTGCCATGTCATGATGCAGCAAGAATGCCCTCACCAGATGCCAAGCAGATGCCAGAGCTATATTCTTGAACTTTCCAGACTCCAGAACCTTGAGACAAAGAAGCTTCTATTCCTTATAGATTACTTAGTCTTAAGTATCTGTTATATGAACAGAAAATAGACGAAGACACAGGAAGTCTTCCCCTTACCCACTGGGTTGTCCTCCATGTGCTTCCATGGTCTCCTGGGCTCAGTTTTACCACAGTGCATTTATAGCATACAGTAGACTATCGATATTTACTTGATGAGTGGTCATGCTTTCTAGTGTGACCAAGCACCCTGATTTGTCTAGAACTGTCTGGGCTTTAGCACTGAAAGTCCAGCATACCAGGAAACTCTTCAGTCTTAGACAGCTCAGGTGGTTGGTCACCCTAAACTCACATCTCAATTTTTTTTTTTGATGAACAAATAAATGAATAGCAACTTGTCAATATCAAAGTTGAAGGCACTCAACTCTTCATATGTATATGTGAGCACAAGCCCCTTCAAGAGGTCTGGAGGATTCAGTTCTATTTCTATACTCTTCAAGTTTCATCCATCTGACAAAACATTACTATGGCTGGATTCCTGTCCCAGCTCTGTTTCCCCTGCAATCCTGAAGGCCTGGAAGATGGTTTCTTTCTTTCTTTTTTTTTTTTGGCACCAGGGATTGAACTCAGGGGTACTTGACCACTGGGCCATATCCCCAGCCCTTTTTTGTATTTTATTAGAGACAGGGTCTTACTGAGTTTCTAAGAGCCTCGCCATTGCTGAGGTTGGCTTTGAACTAGTGATCCTCCTGCCTCAGCCTCCCAGCACTTGGGAGGCATGTGCCACCATGCCTGGCTGGAAGCTGGTTTCTTAATCTGTGTTCCTTATCTAAACTACAGAAGAAGAAAATGATTTCAGTTCCATTTTTTCAATTCTCTCAAGGTTGGTCCATAGCTAGTACCCTTTCTAGACACATAGGACAAAAGCTGATTTCACTACAAACGACTGTTGCCATTTAGGGCTTCATTCTTGCACTTTCTGAGAAACCCATAGGCTATAAGATCAAGAGTGCTATGAGGACTGCCCCTCTACCCTTCTTCATTAGCATAGCTGACAGGAGGAGGGAAGCTCTGGGGAGGAAGTGTCAAAGGATAGCACTTGTGTTATCTCTGTTCTGCAAATGAGGAAGAGGTCTAGAGAGGAAGTGCATTCTCATTTTACCAAGATGGGCAAAGGTAGAGAATTGTAAGATCTCATCATTTGTGTGTGTGTATGGGGTGAAGAGAATGACACTCCTAGGCCTTCACGTGGTGGTCAATACCAACTTTGCTTCTCAGCTGGCAATTGCCAAAGTCAGGCAGCACTGTATGTCATGCTGTGGAAGATAAAATGCTCTATAAATAAATTGATTTGGAATAGTCTCAAATACACATAAACCACAATGGCTTTAATGTAACTCTTGACTTTTCTCTCATTTTCTTTCTCTTCTTGAGAGGTCAGCAAGGAAGATTTTGTAAGAGAGGTCTTACCAAAATTCAATCTAAGAAGCCTAGAAGAATTTTTTCTGTATCCCTCTTTTAAAAAAATACATTTTACTTCAAAATATCTGCTAAAAGCTCCTGGATACAAAATATACCTCTCTTGAGCACCTACCTGTATATTAAACTTAAACTCATACTTGTTATATGTTATGCATTAATTCTTTAAAAATTCATTTTTTAGAGATGATTATTCATTTTTGTCATTCAATTTCCCATCATTGCAATTTTCATATGTAAAATCACTGCATGCTAATAGGGTACTGTGTAAAGAGATTATTTTTAGTGACTCATCTGAAAAAGATCATTGATGGAGCTTCCAAGTGAGTATACAAAGAGGAAACAGGGACAAATGTCTGAGGCATACCTTGGAAAGACTTGGAAGCTATCAGAAGAGAGTTATGGAATGGTGACCTCAGATTTTGGAACAGAGACATCCACTTTTTTTTTTTTCCCAAAATATTTATTTATTTGCTTTAGTTGTACACAATGCATTTATTTGTACGTGGGGCTGAGGATGGAACCAGGGCCGCGCACGTGCTAGGCAAGCGCTCTACTGCTGAGCCACAACCCCAGCCGGAGACATCCACTTTTAAGGAACTTTCTGCCTTAAAGATATTTATTTCATTTGTAGGACAAAGTTAATTAAATCTCCTTCCCACCCACCAGCATTACATCACTACATTATCAAGGACAACAGAAACACAGGGTTCTGATTTTTCATTGAACGGGTCATTCATCTGAAAGGGTCACAGGGCTGCCAATGCTAATTGGAAAAGCACTTAATGCCTGGTTTGCACAGTTGAAAGAAGACCCATCTCTAACCTAATAAAGAAAATAATACTCTCTTCCTCCTCCCCTCCTTATTTTTTTCCTTTTTGATTCTGGGGATTGAACCCAGGGGCTACTTTACCTTATTTAAAATTTTTTTCAGACAGGGTTCTAAGTTGCCAAGGGTCTCGCCAAGTTGTCTTCCTGACAGTCTCCTGAGTCCCTGGGATTACAGGTGTGCCCCACCCTGACTGGCCAATACTATTTTTTTTTTTTTTTACCTTTTTTTTTTTTTTTTTTTTTAGTTGTCGATGGACACAATACCATTGTTTTATTTATTCATTTTTTAAAATGTGGTGCTGAGAATCGAATCCAGTGTCTCACACATGCTAGGCAAGTGCTTAACCACTGAGCCACAACCCCAGCCCAACAAAATACTTTTGGTGGTGTGAGAAAATGCCCAGTTTGGCTAAAGGTGATTAAATGCCACCGATGCTTTCCAAGTAGGTACAGATTTCTGTTAGAGAAAATCAAATGGTCTTGTTGGACAGGAAAAATTCCTTTGAAGCCACCTTCTGGGTAGGTTTGATTTTTAACTCAGCTTACTAAAAATGCTGCTCACTAGGTTTCAAGGGTCCACGTAAGGGTGCTTTTTACGGGGAGGCCTTGATATGGCTTAATATCATTTTTTCTGGGCTCAGATTCTATCATCAACCTTCTTAAAGAACTGCATTTTGAACATTAATCCCTAGTTCCTCTTTAACCTCTCAGCATCAGCTCCACCGGCTCTTTACTCAGGGCTCCTAGTATTGAGAGGCCATTTGGAAAAACCAATCATACAGCATCTTGGGATATGGGTTTTGAGTAACCTTTTTTTTTTTTTTTTTTTTTTTTTTTCTTCTTCCCCCTCCTTCTTTTTCCTGATAAATTACTGCTGGCAAAGGAAAGTGAAGAGGGAAATATAAACGGAAGACCTTTTCAGATTAGTCTGTCAGCTGAGCAGCTGCATTTGCCCTTATCCAGATTTCCATGGGTTTTGTAAGGAAGTGAAACGATAAATGTGTGGCCTCTATGAGGCCAAAAAAACCTAGGCTGAGAAACTGAGAGTGGGGTATGTGTTTATTGGGGGTATTTCGGTTTCACAATGGTTTAAAGAGTTTTCATCTACCCTTCAATTAGAGACAGGAAGGGGTTTGTGTGAATGTGGCAGGGCAAAAAGAGACGGAGCTGGAAGGTTCTCCGGACAAGCGCAAAAGAAACGACTCTGCCTCCTGGCGCAGTTGCTAGGACAGCGCGGCCCGTGCAGCAACGGCAGAAGCCGCACCGCGTCTCGGCGGCGGCTGCGAGCCCGAGTGACGCATTGCAGGTACGAATCAGCCAATCAGAGGCCGGTTCAACGACCACGGTAGTGCGCGTCGCCAGTGAGATGCTCCTCCGCGCCGCAAAGTAGTGCTCCTCAGGCGCGAATCCACTGGCCTTTTAACGGCTCACTGTTGAACGAAACCCACTTACGTCATCCGTTCCCCCAATTCCCTTTATCTCTTGCCTCGTTGATCAAATAACTGTGGGTAAAGGGGTCTCGAGGAGAGTTTAAGGGGAGGGGGCTGGCCGGGACTCGTTTGCGATGTTCCGTTATCTGGCGTACGGCGGAGGGATCTAGCGGAGGGAGGTGTTTATGAAGCGCTGGGGGCGGAGGAGGAGAATTAGTCCGAGTGGAGCGAGTGAGCCGAGTGGTTGTGTGGTCGCGTCTCGGAAACCGGTAGCGCTTGCAGCATGGTGAGTGCGTCGCTGAGCTGCCAGCGCTTGACCTTTGGGGGGGAAGTGGCTGAAACAGATAGACTAAAGAAAGACAATTCGCCTCCTTTCCATCCTCAAGGAGTAGTTTTTCCCTAAGGGATGGCGCAAAAGTGGCCGGGGGTGCCTGTGACGGTTGTGTCGCAGGTTCTCCCCCACCCCCCCTACTGCACAAGGGGGCTTCCTCTAGTCAGTGGCGGGGCCGGACTCACAGCCCCCGAGGCTGGGAAGCTCCTCCGGGAGCCCGGCTTGGAGAGGATGGGTCTGGGTGCGGGGCAATCTGGCACATGGGAGAAGAGGAGAAAAGAGGGGGCCAGGGAGCTTAGAGTTCCTTCTGTCGGACGTCTTGAAAGGTCAACCTAGTGGCCAGATTCAAACACCCAACGGACGGTTAGAGCGGGCGCCAGGAAGCGCCTTTGTCCGCTGGCGGCCGCCATGCGCCTGGGGTGGGGGGAGGAGCGCGCGGGGCCCCGGGGCGAGCGCCGGCGCCGCCGTTAGCCCCCGCGTGCCGGGGTCCGGGGGGCGCGCGAGCGGGCGGCGCGCTGTGTGGGCCGAGCCCGCGCGGCGCAGGGAGCGGCCAGTGGGGGCGGGGCGGGCGCCGCGCGGGGCCGGGAGCCGCCGCCCGCTCTGCTTCGCTCGCGCTCCAGCTGCTGCGTTGGCACCTGCAGGACTGCGGAGGTTTCCGCGGCCCGCTGCGGTGCGGGGCCGGCTGGCGGGGGAGGGAGGCCTCGGCACTTTCCCACCCCGCTGGCCGCCCTGCTCTTTCTATTCCATCCGAGTCTTGGGTCCGTCTTCCACCAACCAGGCTGGATTAAGAAAAAACAAGATTTAAGTGGTTTTACCTTTGAAGGAAATGAATTTTATGCCTTTAGTCAAGCGCATCTCGAAAGACCTATCCTGTTAGGGAGAGCGTTCGGCTCTGGCTGCGGTCTGAAAGGTGTTTTTTATTCACTGAGCCGGGGTGATTGCCGTTCTGTTGTGAAAGTCGGTCTTCATGTAATAGGTCTTATCTTCATGTAATAATTGGACGGATGCCTTTGAAAGGGGCCACTCTCTGCTGTTCTTGAGTACTCGTGCACTCCTAATGGTAAAGAACTACGACCACACACAGCATTCCTTGAAAATAACTCTTATTTCCGTGTAGAAGTTGCCAGCTGATCTTAACGTACAATTCATTTATACAATAATGGCTGTCAAATACTGTACGGGTAGAAGAGTGCATGGGAAGGGAAGGGAATTTTAGGAAGCATTTTTCTGTTACCCAGGACTCTTGGACATCCCATTCCTTCCTGTTTAAAAAAAAAAAGTTGCGGGTGATAATTTGCAATACTTATTTTGTGGTTCGTTCTGCCAAGTGGTTAATGGCGATGGGTGTGTCCAAGAGGCAAGGTGACATCTTAAACACGAGTTGAGAATCCTTGCCAAGTGAAACCTCCAGCCTGTATGGGTGTGGGGAGAGTTCACCATGGGTAAAAACTAGCGTTCATATAAGTTTGATGGATTCTTTCCATCTTGATATTTTACATTATTTTGAATTCAAATATGCTGGCCAAATTTATTCTTTAAGCAAAACAGGATGTACATTATAGGGATGTAATCATAATTTCAAAAAATGCGGTATATTTAAAATTTTGATTAAGGAATAGGTATTTTCTAATCCATTCTCATAATCGAATTAAATATTTAAATAGATTTTTTGGGGGAAATATAGTTTGTCTAAATGTTTCTGTGGTCCCTTGCCAATGATAAGCTTTTGTAGTTAGTGTTTGTGTCATTGCTGTATTGGTTTTTTTTGTTGTTGTTGGCAGTCATCCTCAAGTAATAAATTAGTTTAAAATTGTTCTCAATTAGCTTCTTAATATAAGATTTGAGATGTTTTTTAAAATTAGGACTCCATCAAGGATTAAAAATTATTCCACATGTAAGTATTTTTAAAAGTATATAATAAGATCACTTGTATAGGTATTTTGTAGTCAGTACATGTTTATTGAGAGGGGATTGATTCAAGAAGACTTGAGCAGCATGATAAGTTAAAAAAAAATGTGAAAAGCCAGAAAATTTTGTCACTTGAGTTTAAATAATTGTTATTCCATCATACTGCAAGGTCTGTTTCTGTTTCAAATAATTTGCTTTGGCTGTGTTACCGAAAATTCTAGCTTTGGCTCAAAATTAGGCCTTTTACTAAACGGTCCTAATTTTTATGAAGTCAGTTTGTTCCAGTGGTTTCTGTTTTGGTTCAAGTTATGCTATATAATATATGCTCTTCTGTCAGAATTAAAATATCTACTGAAATAATTTAGACTGATTTTGATAAAGGCAAAAGAAATAGCCTGACTTATCTATAGAAAAATTCAATATCTAAGTAGCAGTTGGGTGGAATGAACCAGATAGAAATAGACGGAGGGTAGCAATTTGTATTCCCTTTCAAGCCTATGAACTCATGCCTTTATAAGACCTTCAGATTTTCTAAACCACTTTTCACCACAGAAACTTCACACATTATTGGTACCTACTTTTGAGTGCCATTTCGTTTAATAGGTACATAGTGCCGATCACTTCAGGGCAAGCAGTAGTGCAGATTAGTGCTTCTCCGTGTTTACAGTGGTTCTCTGAAATGCACATTGAATTAAGTAGGTTGGGGGTGGAACCTGAAGAGTATACTAATGTCTGGAAGTCTGCTTTGGATTGACAAAAGCAGTATGAAGAATTATGTCAACAGTTGGAAAAATAAGGGAGTAAGAACTAGTCATCTCTAGTGAATTAGTCTTCACCTTACTGAGATAAACACATGTTAATGAGCTTGTGTTTTCCCAAAAGTATAGTTTTTGTTCTCCTAAATAAGAAAATGGCACTCTCCATGGACAGAATGAAGAATAAAATCTATGTGGTAAAGTTAGTGTGTTAGGAAGTCTGATATTCTTGCTTTTGGGAGGTTACAAACTGAATGTTGCTGGTAAAGTTTTTTATTTTAAAACCTTAAACTTAGGTAAATAGTATGTATATACAAAAATCTTCTTAACCTTCCAAGCAAAATTGAGAGGTTTCATTTCAAGTTTATTTTTGTGATTAGTTCTAAGATTGCAATTTACCTAGAGATCCAGAGCTAGAGAAGATGGCATAAAGTCCTTAAATTTCGACATTGCAAGCAAATTTGACAATTTCAAATTTTCTTTTTATAGCTAGCATCCTCAGGCCTTCTCATCTTTCATATTTATGAGTCCACCCCCAACATGGGTATGAGAGAACATAACCCCATGCCTCCCTGTGCATAGCACTAATTCCTTCAGCTTTTCACACATAATGCAGTGCCTACCAGACATTTAGCTTAACATTTTTAGTCTTCAGGTGATTTCATCTGCCACATCTGTCCTTAGATTGAACCTTGTGATTTTAGTTTGTACACAATAAGTTTTCTATGCTTAAACTAAATTAACAGGGAACATTGTAGGTTTACTGAAAGGGGCTTTATAATGCCATGCATGTTTACTACCTTTGTGAAAATTGGGCTAGTCAGGTTGATATTTAACATTGTAGGTTAATTAATTTATGTAAATTAATAGTTACCATTAACTTGCCCTTTAGACTAGCTCTTTATAGTTTTACTCTGTACAACAACCCTTACAAGGTAGGTATTGTGTTGCACATGGAGTTGACTTTGAGAGGTTGAATAACATGTCCAGGGTCACACAGGTATTAAGTGGTAGATTCTAATACTGTGCCTGTGGCCCTTCCTTCAGGAGACCTGCAAAATGCAATCTGACTAGAAGTAAATTTCTGTAGCTTCTGTTGTAAATAAATAAACATTCTCAGTGGATTCGCAGGATTTTAAGTTTACTCCTAGGTAAAACTACTTGACTTAACATTACACCAAATATTTGTTAGTGGAGGATTGGGACTTATAGGAGAAAGAGTTAACCCTGGAAACTTTTGCATTGGAACTTAATTGCTGGCTTCTTTGGTTTTTTTAAGAAATAGAAACATTTCTTATCATGGTCAATTAGAATCATTGAGCAGGGAAAGAAACTTTTACGGGGTTCATTTAAATATTTTCTCATATTGTACCCTTGAGAAATTTGAGGCCATTCCACATTAAGGTGTTATCCTTCCCCAGGACGTGTTCATTTATTAAAGAGTGAAACCAGGCACTGTTTGTTTTTCTTCTCCTAACAAGTAAGTGAATGGATTAATCAGGGCACGCTTTTTCACACTGGTAGGCATTTTAGATAGTGTCTCTCTTGGCAGCACCCCTCAATGTACCATGCAGTTGTTTCATGGATGTACGTACAAATAAACAGTGAAAAATGAAGGCCACAAGAACAGCAAGAAATCAGTTATTATTATGGTGCTCTGAAATTCAAGGTATTAGGTATGTGTGACACTTAAGTGTTTAATTGTGGCTCTCTTATTAATTTCATTTTAACCCTGACCCACCTAAATTAAACCTGACCCTGAAATTAAAGAACAACAACAGGGCTGGGGTTGTGGCTCAATGGTAGAATGCTTGCCTAACATGCACGAGGCACTGGGTTCTATCCTCAGCACCACATAAATATAAAATAAAGATATTGTGTCCACCTAAAACTAAAAAATAAATTGTTTAAAAAAAAAAAAAAAGAACAACAACAAAACCTCAAGAAACTCTTCTAAATATGCTGTTAAAAACATCACAGACCAGCTGGGTGCAGTGGTGCAGCTACTTGGGAGACTGAGTCAGGAGGATCTGAAGTTCATGACTAGCCTCAGGCAACTTAGTGGTAGAGTTCCCATGGGTTCAATTTTCAGTCCTGTCCCGGCACCCTTACCCCCTCTTTCCCACCCCAACTCCCACGCTCATTACAAACCTTAGGCTGGCTTTGGGATTTTGGAAAGGAAGAAAGAAAGAAAATGGATGGCAGGACTTACATTTGGTTAATATTGTAGTTCAGATGGTCAGAACCCTGGATTTTTGCATTTGCTTGCCAGGTGAGAAGTAGTAAAAACTGGCAGCGTTTCTTTTTTACTTTTGGGAAATCAGTTTTTCATGTCAGAATGATGTTTTGAATCATTCATGGGAATAATTTTAAATTTGGGATTCTTAAATATTTGCTCTGACTCAGTGGCAATTATTTTCAGTTGTGGATAAAGTTTTAGACATTTGAAAGTATACTTTCAAAAGTATTCTGCAAGTACTAATTGAAGTTTATGGTATAAGATGAACCTTGAAAGTTTCAAAACTTATTTCTGTAACTGTTAATCTACATACTTCTAAATCACTGATCTACCTTTTTGATTTCTTTGTAGGCTGACCAACTGACTGAAGAGCAGATTGCAGGTGAGAAATTGCTAGATTGTACCCACTGGATGTTTATTACAAATTAATTGAATAGACAACCTCAAAATAGATACTTATATGCAATAATTGACTTTGTTGTATATCAGGGATGGTAACAACTGGATGGAATGTAATATAGTAATTCAACCTGCTTGGACAAGTGAGGATATAAACATTTCCTGTGAAAGATGCTTGGGGCTGTTGCTTAAAGCAATGTAATTTAGTCTATTGTGGATATGCTTAAGAGCTCCTTGGTGGTCTTTGTATTTTGAAGATTATCTTACCATAAAATGTGAATTCTGGGCTAGTTAACATTGAAGCTCCAAATCAGTATCCACAAGAAAAGGGCCAAATAGTGACTAAGATAATTTCAGGTGTAGAATTAGGAAATGAATATTGAGCTTGGTGAGATGGTGTTACCCCTGTAATCCCAGCAATTTGGAGGCTAAGGCAGGAGGAGGATCAAAAGTAAAGGCCAAACCAGGTGTGGTGGCGCACGCCTGTAATCCCAGCACTTGGGAGGCTGAGGCAGGAGGATCGCGAGTTCAAAGCCAGCCTCAGCAATGGCGAGGTACTTAGCACCTCAGTGAGACCCTGTCTCTAATAAAAATACAAAAAAAAAGGGCTGGGGATGTGGCCCAGAGTCAAGTGCCCCTGAGTCTAATCCCAGTACCCCCCCCCCCAAAAAAAAAGTAAAGGCCAAACTTGGCAACTTAGTGGGGACCCTAAAAACAGACTGGGGGTAGAGCTAAGTGGTAGAGCACCCCTGGGTTAAGTCCCCAGTACTAGGAGCTGGGCTCCAGAGGCTGAGGCAGGAGGATCGAATGTTCAAAGCTAGCGCCAGCAACTTAGACCCTGTCTCAAAAAAAATTAAGGGGTCTGGCGATTTGGCTAAGTAGTTAGGTGCCTCTGAGTTCAATCCCTGATACAAAAATAAAATAAAATCTCCAGGACCATGAAAGAAAGATGGGAGGGAAGGAAGAAATTAATTCTAAGGAAGAAAAGAAACACTGAATTTTCCCTGGATTAAATTAGTATTTTAAATTTAGAATTGCATGTATAGGTTGGGCCTCCTTAATCTGAAATCCTCCAAAATCAGAAACTTAATGAGAGCTGACATGACATCATCTGTGGAAAATTATATACCCAGTTTCATTTGATGTATTGCAGTCAAAATTCTCAGACACTAAAGATAAAATTACCTTGTAAGAATTACTTATGGTGTATAAGGTGAATAGGAAACCATTGAATTTTGTGTTTAGATTTGGGGACCCATTTACAGGGTGGGTTATGAATACATAAATACTTTAAAGTCTGAAACATTTCAGGTTCCAACCATTTTATATAAGGAATATTCAACCTGTGTAATCAATTGGTGAATAATCATTTCCTTAGAAGTTTCTAAATGTCATTGAATTTTGACTTAAAGCAGTGACAGTTATTGAAATGAAGTTTTTAAAATATGTGGTTTGCTATAGAAATATGTGAAGTTATTGGAAATATGTGAAATTATTACATAAAACCCAATATCCTGTAATGGGGACTTTGAGATGGATAAAATGTTGGGGAACTTCCCAAATTTGTTATCTTTTAAATTAATTGCAGTGTTACAATGTTTTTTAACTTGTTCTTTTGCTTTCATTGGACTTTTATTAGCACAAGCACCAAGCAATTTAATTTTAAGTTTCCAAGTCAGGAAGAGTTGGATAAGTGCTTAAAAGCACCTGAACATTTTCTAAAACCCACATGGAACTAAACTATATCTTTCAATTAAAGTGTAAAGCTCAAGGGCTAGTGTTGTTAGCTCAGTGGTAGCGAGCTTATCTAGCACGTGTGAGGCGCTGGGTTTGATCCTAAGCAGCACATAATAAGTAAATAAAGGTATTGTGTTCATCTACAACTAAAAATACTTAAAAAAAAAAAAAAAAGAAAAGCTTTACGCAAGTCTTTCACCCCCTGAATTTACAGATATTTGAGACTATCAGAAAATTAAGTCTCAAAACAATCAAAAATATTATTTGATTATATAAAGTAGAAAGCTATTCAAATTAAGGACCAAATATAAGCAGGTTTTAATTTTTGCTACTTATTATATAATTTGACTTAAACTTGGGATTATTCACTTGTTTTGTGGGTTCTGTTTTCTTTTTTTCCCTCTTCCTTTGTTTGTTTTGGGGTGGTGGTGATTTGGATTGAATCCATGGCCTCACACTTGCCATGCTAAGGCCAGTGCTCTACCACTGAATTGCAACTCCAGCCCTAGTTTTACCATTTTAAATGTATCAACAAAAGAAATTTTTATGAAATCTTACTTTTACAATTATATATTGGTGCTGTGAATTTAACCCAGGGATACTTTACCACTGAGCTATATCCCCAGACCTTTTATATTTTAAGACAGGGTCTCCCTGAGTTGCTTAGGGCCTTGCCAAATGACTGATCCTGTGATTCTGTCCTTAAACTTCTAGTCCTCCTGTATCAGCCTCCCGAGTCAATAGACTAGGATTACAGGAATGTACCTGCATGCCCCGTGTGAAATTGGTTTTTTTTGGAACCGGGGATTGAACTCAGGGGCACTCAACCACTGAGCCACATCCCCAGACCGCCACATCCCCAGACCCTCTCCCCCCCCCCTTTTTTTTTTCATTTTATTAGAGACAGGGTCTCACCGAGTTGCTGAGTGCCTCACCATTGCTGAGGCTGGCTTTGAACTCGCAATCTTCCTGCCTCAGCCTCCCAAGTGCTGGGATTACAGGCGTGCGCCACCACGCCCGGCTTGAAATTGTTTTTATATAATGTTTCCTTCAGGAGATAGCTTAGACTATTTAGTATTTCCAGTCTTAAACTCTGACATGTAATATACCTGCTTTTTATTTATCATTTCCAGTCAGGTAGTTGTATCATATATACATATATATATAAAATCATTCACTTTAGTGTAGAAAATGTTACCCCAGGTGACACTCACCTCTTTGATGTTCATTACTATTCTCTTAACCACATAACTCTTAAAAAGCTTGTCTGTTGAATGAGAATCCATTTTCAACGACTGAACTTTTTTTTGAGACAGCGTCTCACCAAGTTGCTGAGAATTTATTGTACTCCTCCTACCTCCTCATCCTAGTTGCTGGGATTATAGGAGTGTCCCACCATACCCAGCAACTGATATCATTGTCTTTTTTTTTTTTTAATATTTATTTGTTTTTGTTTGTTTCAGTTGTACACAACGCCTTTGTTTTTATGTGGTGCTGAGGATCGAACCCCGGCCACACATGTGCTAGGCGAGTGCTCTACCACTGAGCCACAACCCCAGCCCGTGATATCATTGTCTTTAAGATAAATTTAGACTTTAAGGTTTCCAGTGAGAATAAGAAAAGTCTGTTCTTAGGTTTTCTCCCTATTCTGCTTTTCCTATGCTACAGATTTCTTTAAAGCCATTCTTTAACTCCAGGTTTTAGTAAACCTTTAAGGTAGAGGAATTAAAACTTTAATGATATTAAAATATAAGCTATTGGAGCCGAGCGTGGTGGCACATGCCTGTAATCCCAGCACTTGGGAGGCTGAGGCAGGAGGATCATGAGTTCAAAGCCAGCCTCAGCAATGGCAAGGCACTTAGCAAATCATTGAGACCCTGTCTCTAATAAAATACAAAAAAGGGCTGGGCTGGGGATGTGGCCCAGTGTTAGAGTTCCCCGAGTTCAATCCCCAGTACCAAAATAAATAAATAAATAAATAAAATAGAGAGGGGCTGGGACTGTGGCTCAGCGGCAGAGTGCTCGCCTTGCACGTGCACGGCCCGGGTTCGATCCTCAGCACCACATAAACATAAATGCATTGCATTGTGTACAACTAAAGTAAATAAATAAATATTTAAAAAAAAAAATAAAAAAAAAATAAAATAGAGAAGCTATGTGCAGTCAGGGATCTTGTTCCTTTTTGTAGCCCCAGTACCAGCCACATAGTAAGAAACTAAATAAGTACTTTTTTTTTTTTTTTTTTTGTAATCCTGAGCTTAGAATCCAGGGTTTCTCCCATGCTAAGCAAGTGCTCTATCACTGAGCTACATCCCTACCCTGAATAAACATTTCTTAAGTGGATTCTCAAAGAGATGTGTGACACGGAAAAAAGTCAGTGTACTAACATCCTAATGTATGAATTCTGCCTCTTCCCATGCCTTTTCATCCCAAATTTTTGGTTTATTTCAATGTCTACCTTTGAGGTGAAGTTTTTTTTCATTTAACTGGTAAATTACTGGTGACCAGTGACATCTAAAGATCATCTACTTGTTCTCAGAACAAATGTTAACAAGCCTGATATGTACTGTAACATTGAGTATGCCAACATAGTTTGAAGCTATTTTTATTGACATGTAATGATCATTACTAAACCTTTGTTCAGAAATTCCAATAAGCCAGGGTTGGAGTTGTAGCTCAGTGGTAGAGTGCTTGCCTTGCATATGTGAGGCACTGGGTTCCATCCTCAGTACCACATAAATAAATAAAGGTATTGTGTCCATCTACAACTAAAAAAATATTTAGAAAGAAATTCTAATAAACGAGGTGTGGTGGGGCATGTCTATAATCCCAGCACTGGGGAGGCTGGGGCAGGAGGATCACAAGTCTAAGCCAGCCTCAGCAACTGAACAAGGCCCTGACTTAAAAAGGGCTGGGGATGTGACTTGGTGGTTTAGTAGCCCTGGGTTGAATCCCTGTTACCAAAAAAAAAAAAAAAAAAAAGGTTCTACTAATAGCAAATAACTTGATCTTATTGAAGTAAGATTATTAAAATAGTTTTCTTTTTCTTTTTTTTTTTTTTTTTTTTTTATATTTCATGCTTTAGGTTACTAAAATTGTTAAATTACTTGGTCTTAAAGAGCACTCCAGCCTGTTGTGGTATCTTTAACAAGTTAATTTTGTTTGTGACTATCATGATATCTTCAGTTTGTGGTGTTAGACACTCAAAAAGGACTGATAGAAAAAATGTACAAGAATTTTTTCTCCCCTCCCTTCTCTAAGCCTTTATTAAATATTGAAGGTCCACATTTGATAAAAACATTAAACTTAGTTTTTAGCAATAATTACACATGACAACACAGGTTCCATACACGAGACCTTTAAAAGGGATATTACAACCTTTTTAAATAAAATTATAGATATATGTAATGAACTAATTCAGAAACGGTCCTGAGGTTGCTAATATAAAGAAGCAGTAAAACTTTGTGGCTTTTCTGAAAATTTCAACTTAAGCATAGCACATAGCTCAAATGAATTTTGGGAAGTCCCTTACCTTAAAACCATCAGTTAGCTGTTATGACATTTAGGACTTGTTCTTTATTGTATATTTTAGGTTTTGACTCCTAGGTATATTAGGTCATTTTAGGGAGTTCTTGTGCAGAGTTAAATGCTTCTGTACGTAAAGGTTATGCTAGTTCTGAAAGTCAGATAAATCTAAATTATACTTTGAGGTTTATTCTCATTTCAAGGAGTTTTTATTATTCTTGAGTCTTACAGTGTAAGATTACAAGTAGAAATTTGGAATAAAACTTCTTCCCCTTCCTATGTTTTTGTTTTGTTTTGTTTTAGTTTTTGGTACTGGAGATTGAATCCAGGGGTGCTTTGCCATTGAGCTACACCCTCACTCTTTTTATTTATTTGTTTTTTAATTTTTTTTTAAATATTTATTTTCTTTAGTTGTACACAATGCATTTATGTTTATGTGGTGCTGAGGATTGAACCTGGGCTGCACACGTGCTAGGCAAGCGCTCTACTGCTGAGCCACAACCCCAGCCCTGTTTTTTAATTTTGGGGGGGGGGGGGTGGTCACACTAAGTCACTGAGGCTGGCCTCATACTTGCGATCCTCCTGCCTTAGTCTCCTAAATCACTGGGATTACAGGTGTGACCTAGCTCTAAAACCTGAGTTAAAATAATTGTTTTTCTTTTCAGTGCTGAGGATTGAACCCAGGGACTGTGCATACTAGGCAAATGCTCTTTCACTGAGCTATAACCCAGCCCCATCAGTATTTTCTTGCATACAGAAAGTAAATAGTAGGTATAGCAGTTTTATTCTCATTTATTTCAGCTACATTTAAAGGTTTATTGGATTTTTTTAACTTCTTGAAATTTAGAGCACACATACATAAACTTAAACCATTCCTCTTCCATAATTTAGTTACTAGTTAAATCATGTAACCAAAGAATGATTATTGCTGCTTTAACATTGAGAATGTGTGTGCTTAATGATGGTGTTAAGTAATGACCATAGCTAGATGTTTGATAGCAGAGAATGCAATGTAAACAAATATACGTCTCTAAATATTTTTTTTTTGTAACCTAAGTTATTAGGTGATAGATTCTGAGTATGAATTATAATGGTTTATGTTTCTAGATAATTAGTACGTCTTTTTTTTTTTAAGCTCTTGATAAAGTGGAAAATACCTTCAACAAATCCTCCTCCTTTATTTATTTATTTATTTTTTTGATACCAGGAATTGAACTCAAGGGCATTCTACCACTGGGCCACATCCCTGGCCCTTTTTTGTATTTTATTTAGAGACAGGGTCTCACTGAGTTGCTAAGTGCCTCACCATTGCTGAGGCTGGCTTTGAACTCTCAATCCTCCTGCCTCAGCCTCCCAAGTGCTGGGATTACAGGCATGCGCCACCTCTCCCGCCCAAATCCCTAATCTATTTTTGTCATTAGATTGATGTAGATTAGTGCTATAGTGTTGTCATAAAAACTGTTATTATTGTGGTACTAAGCTTCTGATTTATATTAAATGAGTTCCTCTGGAAACAAGTAATATATAAACAGAATGGAACTGTTATATACTACTGAATGTGGCAACCTACTACAAACTAAGCAGTGATATCTAATCTAAATAAAGCTAAGCAATTAAAATAATTTTAAGCAGAAAAAAATAACATGGTGTGATCCAAAAAGATAATAGATCCAGGCGAATGTGTGGGTGATTTTAAACAATCCAGTTTGTGGCAGGGGTGCTATGGCACACACCTGTAATCCCAGTGACTTGGGAGGCTGACGCAGGAGGATTGTCCAAGCAAAAGACCACTTAGAACCAAAATATTGGTTGTAGAGATGGAAAAAAGAATCAAGTATTATTAAAATGGTAGATTTCAACATAACTTGTTAATTAAGAAGATTTTGTTTTAAGGTAAGTATAGGTGAAATGGCTAGAGAAAGTGGTTAAAATTTTTCACTCCACAGATTGAGATAAGAGCAAGAACTTTTTGTTTGGCACAGTGTAAAGTGGGAGGTAAACCAAAGTGCTATTAAGGAAGCTAAGAGAATTTCGAGTTTTCCAGTGCACTATTTCTAAGTGTTTACATATATTAAACTTGGGAAGTAGGTACAGCCCCTCCCCTGCCTTTTTTTTTTTTTTAAAGAAAAAATAATAGTGAAGCAGAAAGGTTAATTTTTTGCCCCTTTTACTTTGCCTAGTAAGTAGCAAAGCTGAGATGTTTTACTCAAGTTCCAAAGCCTGCTGTTAGCTTCTGTGCCATATGTGGCCTCTACATGTCAAAATATAACCTGGTTAATCAGGCAGCTAGGTGCTTATTAATTAACTGATTTTAGGCCCGCCCATGAGTTGGAACTGAACGTAATTTTTAATAATGGATTGTTAAAGTAGTGGTGCCTTCCAAAATTTGGGGAGGGTTAAGGACAAGCACTTAAAAAAGAAAACATAACTTAGGTGTGACTTTAGTTTTAGGCTGAGAGACATGAAGATACTTATGTATCAATGGGCAAAATCAGTAGAGTAGTAGTTGAGTCCAAAGAAGGGTGAAGGAACACAATTTCACAGGATCTTAAGGGATGATTTTATCCTTATAAGCTTGGAGTTTTGTGTTTTAAAGAAAAGTCTAAATTGTCTTTGGTTAAAACTTACCTTTCAGCCCCTTTTTGCTATCATAAATTATTTGGTGATAGTCCTGTATACTTTCCTATAAAAGGAAACTAGCCTATTGCATATGCTGAAGTTTGAAATTTTTTGGTTTTGAACTTGGCAATTGAGTTAGACATAGTTTTCACCTTGGAAGCAGATTCTCAGTGTACTAATAAACAGTATAATTATAATTACTCTAGAAATATATATTTGGTACCAGTTGTCTTTTTATTTTTCAATTGTCAGTGGAAGTTAGATCTGTAATTATGTTCCATGGAACAGTTTCAGTGGCAAATTCATTTGGGGCTTTGGTTCTTTTCCTCTTTTTTCAGCCTGGAATACGTGTACTTTTTATCTGGTCTAGATAATCCCTGTGAGATTTTAAATGTAAAACTCCCCAGTAGCTCAGTGTGAAGCATGTACTGGTGTATGATTGGCCAAAAAATATTTGAAATGTTATAAGGTTATCCCCCACCTATTTTGAAATCAAAATTCCATTTTAGGTGTTGTCTCCATATGTATCTTTGCTTTAGTAAGAGTTAATTAGTACATTTCACTTGGGAGTTTTTTGGTGGAGTTTTTGTTTTGTTTTTTGTTAACGTGTATATTTGGATTGTGGTCTTTCAAACAGAATTCAAAGAAGCTTTTTCACTATTTGACAAGGATGGTGATGGAACTATAACAACAAAGGAATTGGGAACTGTAATGAGGTCTCTTGGGCAGAATCCCACAGAAGCAGAGTTACAGGACATGATTAATGAAGTAGATGCTGATGGTAAGTCTTTTTAATTTGGAGGGATCAGGAGGGTTTGAAGAAGAGGTATTTATATTCCATTTAATATTTTAACTAAACAAACTATTTTAGGCAATGGCACAATTGACTTCCCTGAATTTCTGACAATGATGGCAAGAAAAATGAAAGACACAGACAGTGAAGAAGAAATTAGAGAAGCATTCCGTGTGTTTGATAAGGTAAGTATTCAAGGACTGGGTAATGTTAAATTTTAATTTGAGGATGAAGTGAAGCTGCCAAGACTACGTATTTGAAGACTACGTATTTGAAGACATAATTTAAATGTCAACAAAAATTTTTTAAGGATTTGGTATATGCCCAATGTGCTAGTCCATGCCTATAATCCCAGCTATTTAGGAGGCTGAGGCGGGAGAATCGCAAATTTGAGGCCAACCTCAGTCATGTAGTGAAAACCCTGTCTCAAAATAGGAAATAAAAAGGACTGGGGATGTTGCTCAATGGTTGTCCCTGGATTCAATCATCAGTACAGAAAGAAAGAAAATAAGTTTTGTATAAACTTAGATTTCCTGATAAACATGTATTTCATTGATCTTCTGGAACAGAAGGTAATCACATGACTTTTTTGAAACCTGGGAATAGTGGTTTTATTAGTAGTAGTAGTAGTATTTTTTGCAGTGGGATGGAGGGTATTGGTAACTAGGGATTGAACTCTAGGGCACTGGACCACTGAGCCACATCCCCAGTCCCATTTTGTATTTTATTTAGAGACAGGTTCTCATTGAGTTGCTTAGTGCCTTGCTTTTTTGCTGAGGCTGGCTTTGAACTCTGCTATCTGATCCTCTTGCCTCAGCCTCCGGAGCCACTGGGATTATAGGCATGCATCACTGTACCTGGTGGAACAGTGGTTTTAATATAGGACATCCTGCTTAGTGACATTATGGTGATAGATCAGCTCAGCTATTTGTAGATTCTCTAGTTTATGAATTTCTAAAGTATGTTTTTCTAATTTGAAATTTAGTTAAATTTATTAAGCTTCCATTATAATTCTGATTTACTCCAACATTATACTAAATTTTTCTCTAGGATGGCAATGGCTATATTAGTGCAGCAGAGCTTCGCCATGTGATGACAAACCTTGGAGAGAAGTTAACAGATGAAGAGGTTGATGAAATGATCAGGGAAGCAGATATTGATGGTGATGGTCAAGTAAACTATGAAGGTAAATCATTGTCTCATGCTGTGCTTTTATTTTTCTAAATTAAAAGTAAGTTGGTTATCAGGTCAAAATTATCAATAAAGATTTTTTTCCCCTCAAAAAATTAGGATGCTAAAATAGTAAATATTTACTAACTTTTTTTGCTATTCCAAATGTTGTCTTCAGTCTAGGCAATGTCACTGTCACTTAAGAACTTTTTAGAGGGCTGGGGTTGTGGCTCAGCAGTTGAGCACTTGCCTAGCACATGCGCCACCCAGGTTTGATCCTCAGCACCACATAAAAATAATAAAGGCCGGGCGCGGTGGCGCACGCCTGTAATCCCAGCACTTTGGGAGGCTGAGGCAGGAGGATCGCGAGTTCAAAGCCAGCCTCAGCAATTGCGAGGCACTTAGCAACTCAGTGAGACCCTGTCTCTAAATAAAATACAAAAAAGGTCTGGGGATGTGACCCAGTGGTCGAGTGCCCCTGAGTTCAATCCCCGGTACCACAAAAAAAATAAAATAAAATAAAATAATAATAATAATAATAAAGGCATTGTGTACAACTAAAACAAGTAAATGTTTTTTAAAAAGAACTTTTTAGAAATATCAGTTATGCATGTGTACTTAGAATTTGCATTTATGGAGATTACATAATTCATAATAAAAGTTTGAGAAGCACTGTACAATTTTTTTGTATTAAGGATTGTGTGAGACAATTCAAAAAGCTTTCAAAACTGAATTCCCTAATGTGAAATTAAGAAACTATTTCTTTTACTGCCTTCTCTTTATTCCCTCTAATTGACTTTAGTCTGAAGCTACATATGCTTGTTTAAAATCATATGCATTTTGAAGCTTCAGGATGGCCATTGTAGAAATAGAAAAAGCAAGGCCTTCAGAAATTTTAAAATTTCCCGCAAAACCTTTGCCTTATATTTTCTCACTTGTATTTTGACATAACTGCTCTACTTAGAAAACAGCATAAAATTAATTCTAAAAATTAAATCCAGTCCATTGCACTGAAGTGTTGTTCACTGGTGACCCAGTCTAAATTAAAAACTAAAATGCATTTTTTAAAAAATATAGCTTATATAAAACATTAATTTGTTTTATACATTAATAATCTTGAGTAATTGCAGTTTTTGATCTATGGCCTTGGCAGTGAACTGACTTCTGTACTTTATGGT
The DNA here is from genome assembly GCA_025594165.1 of Tamias sibiricus. NCBI lineage: Eukaryota > Metazoa > Chordata > Mammalia > Rodentia > Sciuridae > Tamias > Tamias sibiricus. The sequence goes on from CM046670.1 coordinate 58,252,776, forward strand.
AATTTCAAGGAAAGAAGGGAAATAGAGACTACTACTTTATGACTTGAGTAAATATGATTGGTTTTGTCTTTTTTTTTTTTGACCATTGACTGAACCTGTTGTTTTTTCTTTTCAGAGTTTGTACAAATGATGACAGCAAAGTGAAGACATTGTACAGAATGTGTTAAATTTCTTGTACAAAATTGTTTATTTGCCTTTTCTTTGTTTGTAACTTATCTGTAAAAGGTTTCCCCCTACTGTCAAAAAAATATGCATGTATAGTAATTAGGACTTCATTCCTCCATGTTTTCTTCCCTTATCTTACTGTCATTGTCCTGAAACCTTATTTTAGAAAATTGATCAAGTAACATGTTGCATGTGGCTTACTCTGGATATATCTAAGCCCTTCTGCACATCCAAACTTTAGATGGAGTTGGTCAAATGAGGGAACATCTGGGTTTATGCCTTTTTTAAAAGTAGTTTTCTTTAGGAATTGTCAGCATGTTGTTGTTGAAGTGTGGAGTTGTAACTCTGCGTGGACTATGGACAGTCAACAATATGTACTTAAAAGTTGCACTATTGCAAAACGGGTGTATTATCCAGGTACTCGTACACTATTTTTTTGTACTGCTGGTCTTGTACCAGAAACATTTTCTTTTATTGTTACTTGCTTTTTAAACTTTGTTTAGCCACTTAAAGAAAATCTGCTTATGGCACAATTTGCCTCAAATCCATTCCAAGTTGTATATTTGTTTTCCAATAAAAAAATTACAATTTACCCAACTGTTGTTCTGAATCTGAGTCATTTAACTGGTAAAGTCTAAAGAATAAAATACAGAATTGGTTTATCCTTGTTATAATTCAGATGTTTCTGCTTTTCACTCTTCAAGATTGTATTTCATAAATTAGGATAAAACTTCAAAAGGTTTAAATTAGCAAACCTTTCTAAGCATATCTACCATGGGAATCAGCATAAGGCTGATGCTTGGTGTTTCATACCTTTTTTTTTTTTTTTTTTTTTTTTTGTGGTACCGGGGATTGAACTCAGGTGCACTCGACCACTGGGTCACATCCCCAGCCCTTTTTTGGTATTTTATTTGGAGACAGGGTCTCACTGAGTTGCTAAGTGCCTCACCATTGCTGAGGCTGGCTTTGAACTCACGATCCTCCTGCCTCAGCCTCCCAAAGTGCTGGGATTACAGGCGTGCGCCACCATGCCCGGCTTGTTTCATACCTTTTAATTGTATTTTTAAACTGCCATCCATTTGTCCATGTTGACTTGAGCCATGAAATGAATTTTTAAATGTTTGCATAGTTACTGTTTTTTTAAACTACCTTTTAAATACTTAAAGATTCCAAATGCAAACCAAAGCCAAGATTAAAACATAGTTGTTACCTGCTTATTATTATAGCCCACAAGGTTTTGAATCAGCAGATTTGACAAGTTATGCCTATGCCTATCTTTTTTAAATCAAGGGAAGTTACAGGCCTTGATAATCCTAGTGGGAATGTTACATTATTGCAGTTGACAAGATTAAACAGGAAGAATTAAGATGGATGTCTACTACTCTACCAGTGCTTTCTGTATTAGATGTAACATTTAAAATCTTACAGGGTATTCAGTGGAATAAGAGCTTGCTTTTCTGTTTCTGGATGAGGTAGTTTTCTCTAGGGTCTTAAGTGTGGACTTTTTTTTGAGTTTTATTGCATCAGTGTTCAGAACACCACTGTGTGACACTGAAGTGGTCTATTCAAGCTTCAGTTATCTTACTATAAAATGGGTATATTTTCCTAAACTGGTTCCTAACAACGTAATAGTCCAGAACTATGACTTTAATATATCACTTTTGCATCTTTTACCATGTTATTAGTTGCATGTTAGCAGGGTTGTGGTAATTGTTAATACTTCCCATAGTACCCTCCATGTTGGCTCTCCGATGATTCTGCCAGTAAACCCTTGATATTGAAGTGAATGTCATCCTCAGGTGTAATGTATTTTTCTTGAAGTTTCTAGGAAAGAGTATGATGTTGGGCTCTAATATTGCGGTCTTTTGTTTTAAAGGAAATTTCTCCTTAAATCTCATCCTGAAAATAAGTCTTTAGTGATAACTATACGACATTGTTTTCTTAAAAGAGAACATTTTGTTTACCCTACATGCTTAATCTGGTTTATGGATAAAGTCCTTGAAATCATTGACCCATGCTGTTTCTATTTTTGAGATACTTAAAACTATTTTCTCATCAAGATGTTCCTTCAATTTCACACCTTGTATGGGTTTCTGGACTTCTCTGTACCCTTCATATTCTTTTAGTCTCTAGGGTCCCAGTCCCTCGTCTGCTGAGCCAGTTTTATAGACTCATCCAAAATAAGAAAATGAAATGAGGCAAAAGGATGAACCTGATTAATCTATTACATTTATAAGTACTCCTATTTACTTTCTTCTTGGCCCTAATTTGGTTTTAGACCTAGTGCCTGGTCCTTTTTTAAAAGTGAATTTAGGATTCCAGTATTTATTTTAAAAGAATTGTCTTATTCTCAAAAACTCACAGAATTGTGTTAGAATTACTAGAAATATAATATCTGGGCTGGTGATGTAGCTTAATGGTAGAGTGCTTATCTAGCATGTATGAGGACCTGGGCACTGCAAAAAAATACATTAGGCCTTTCTCTGGAACTGGGCTCAGTCTTCATTTTAACAATATGGCCAGATGTTTTAGGTGACCATCATTGTTTCAAAGGCACAGCTGTAATCTATAGTTTAAAGAGGGGAAAACTGGCAATTTTATTCAACAAATGTATTAACCCTCTTGTGTTCCAAGGGCTCAAAGTTAAAAACCCATGTTATAAATTAGCAACTTACTGAGGCTGGTTTTGAGCTTGTGATTCTGCCTCAGCCTCTGAAGCCACTGGGATTTACAGGCATGCTGTTAGAATTTTGAAGTTAGAGGAGAAATGATTTTTCAATGATCCCTCCAATAAAGATAAACAGGGTCCTTTGGGACATGGCAGATTAGGTCTAGAGGTACTACTCAGAGGAGTTGACCCTTGAAATTTCCTAGGTGTCAAAGAAGGGAATATTTCACAAAGGAGGGATAGCATATATTGAGACAGTAGATGTGAAGATTGCATATTTGGGGTTTACTGTGTAGAGCATGAGGTTCTAATGAGGGAGAAAAGGTGAGAGCTTGGACTGTAAAATTTGTTTTTGCCCACACTTTCTGAATGGTGTGTCAAACATGGTTCCAAACATAGCAGCCAATGTAGCAGGTAAGTAAATATTACTTTATTCTCTTATAGACAAGGAAAGAAGCACAAGCAAATGCAAGTCAGTGTTTAAATCCTGGTAGTCAAGGGAAGAGGGATTCAAGAATGAGGGAGTAATTGATGCAGCAATGAAAAATTAAAGCCTGCTTTGATAAAAGCTGAAAATCCCCACTGGATTTTTCAGATCACTGGCAAGTTTAGCAATTTCAATTTTAGTTAAAAGGTATATATATGCATGTTAGATTTAAATGGTTAGGAAAGTACACAGGGAAGGAAAGGATCAGGTCCACATTACTACTCTGGGAAGCAGAAGTTTCATGGTATGAAGGGCAGTGGAGTCAGATCTGGATTTGAGTGGCTCTGTCACTTATGTGTGATACTAGGTCAAATGCTAAATTGTCCAAGGAAGGCTCTCCTAAAGTGGGACTTTAAGGTTTTTCATAAAATCTTTGCATAAAACGGTTGCAGGGTTGTTTTGAGGATTAAATGAGATTAATGTATGTGAAGTACCTGGAACATGGTACTTCGTAAAATGAAATTAGTGGTGAGGGATGGTTGGTTTGTGAAAAGAATGTTTCTAGGTTGAGAAACGAGGGGCCCAAAATGAAAAGGGTCTATATGGAGAGGGAAGGGGTTGATCTGTGGTTTCACAACTGGTGAAACCTGCTGTCCAGTGCTCACTCCTCAAATGAGAAGTGACACCAGAATTTCGATCTGGATGAATTTAAGAGATACAGAAAGTGTATGCTAAAGCGAAGCATTGCTTTAGAGCTAAGTATGCCTACCAAGTGATTTGGAGGGGGCTGCTGGAGACTGCGGAGTTACTCCTGATACGCAGATACTCACCCAGGACTCAGATTTTCTTATCACAAGCGGTCTGGAGGGATTTCCTCTGCGTCTGCTTCGCTGGCTTCGCTGGCTTCGCGGGGCGCCTCGCAGTGAGTGCCCGCATCCCTTCCCCCACCACAGGAGACAAACCTGGAGCTGCTCTGCGCACGCTCCGGAGCCGTGCCTCCTAGCAACCGGACGCTTAGGGAGAGGAGGGGCCTCAATGGACCAAGCAGTCGTCACCGTGGCCTCCGGCGCAGCTTTAGGAGAAGACCTCGGGCGCGGAGAATCGATAGTGTTTCTCAAGCCCCCGGTATGGTGGTACTTATCTTGCCGCCCCGCCACCGCCACCGTACTCCTCTCTGGACTCCTGTCCTTTTCCCAGTCTCTCCACTCCCAGGCTCTTGCGCCCCTAGGCGCTCCCTCTCCCTGCGGTTCTCTTCCTGCCTTCACATCTAGCTCCGGTCCTTTCTTCCTGTATTTCCTTTTCCCTTACTGCCTCTCTTATCCTCCCCTTCATCTTTTGTTTTCCACATTTCCCCCACCCACTTCTTCCCATTACTAATTGCTCTGGGAAAATGCATCAGTGGAGTGATTAGATTTCTTCCCCTTTTCAGAGAATAGATTTCCCCTTGCCTCGCCCATCCCTGTGGTGGTGCTGGGGATAGAATGAAAAAATTTCCTTACTTAGTCCACCACGTTTTTCCCTGTCTTACTTAGTACCTACAAAAATGTTTGAAATTGCCTTTGTTTAGTTTTTAAATAAATTTGGGTGAGGGGAGTTTTATCTTTTCCCTTTGAAGTGAATTTAAAATGTTAGATGGGTGGAATTTAGATCACCTGCCTGGGGCCAAACAAAACATCAGCTGCTATTAGCTTCCTTTGGATTTATCATGTTTACCTCTCTGATCTCCTTTCTACTTCATTTCCTTGCTTTTGGGTGGAAGTGGGAGACCTATCTTGATCTTCCTGAGAAAGTTTTTCTTCTGTAACTATTAAATGTGTAACAGGAGATTCAACATATATCTAACAACGGAATGTATAGAAAGAAGTTCAGGCTTCATATTGTGTATGAAACCGTGTTTTTTGTTTGTTTTTAGAGAAACGCACATATTTCATAGTAAAACTAAAGCCCTGTGATACTCATAAGTAGAGTGAATTTCAGTTATGAGACAAAAAGAATTGTTAGGTTCTTTTTACTGATTACATTATTTTAATGCATTCTTGCTTGAGATAACCCATATTTCATTAATAATAAAATACATTGTAAAATGAAATGAGCTGGATATGGTGGCACATGCCTGTAATCCCAAGTACTCAGAGGCTAAGGCAGAAGGACTGAGAGTTCAAGACCTGCCTGGGCAACTTAGCAAGACCCCATATCAAAATTAAAAATTTTAAAAAGGGCTGGGGATGTAGTGGAGAGCCCCAGAGTTCAATCCCCAGTACTGGGGTGGGGGGGAGAAAGTACAACTCAATACTTTAATTATTTTTACCTACTAGAAGTAGTATAAAAAGGTAAAAAGTAAACAATTGTGGGCAGTGGGGCTAAAACAAATGTCAAGTAATAACCAATAAGAGTACTTAACTATGGAAGACACTTTCTTGCAAATTGAGGAATACCAAAATAATCTGCTTCCTAGCTTGGCAGAGGAAGTGTTAGAAATGAAAGCTATCTAGGCACAGTGGCACACGCCTGTAATCCCACCTGCTCAGGAGCTTGAGGCAGGAGGGATCGTGAGTTCAAAGCCAGCCTCAGCAAAAGCAGGGTGCTAAGCAACTCTGTGAGACCTTGTCTCTAAATAAAATACAAAATAGGGCTGGGGATGTGGCTCAGTGGTTGAGTGCCCCTGAGTTCAATCCCCAGTACCCCCCACCAAACAATGAAAGCTGTCATTTATTGAACACTGGTTGTGGGTGCAAGTCTTTATGTGTACTATACCATATTCTCATGCCAACTCAGCAGTACCTTAGTTTTATACTCAAGTAAGAAAGTGAGAAAGCAGTGCACATGAGGATTGAGTAACATGCCCAGTGTACTTAGCGGTTAATTGAAGGAGCTGCAGTTCAAGCCCCACTCTGTTCCTCAAAAGAACATCAAATTTTGTTACATCTAATATCCTCCTAACACCTCAGTGAGTTGGGAATATTTATTACTCTAATTTTATCAGAGGGAATTTAGATATCTAAAAGCATTTAAAATCATAAAAGAGCAATTTAAGGAAATATCATGGGCAAAATTTATCATTCTCTAGCTTTTATGTTAATGACAGTTTTGGTGCAGATATTAATTTCTTCAAGTAATGTTTTATAAATTTAATTTCAGGGGATCACCTCTCAAATGAATAAGCATGTTTTGTATTTGTTAATAGAAACCAACCCGGAAGAGTTCATCTTTCCAAAGAGAAGGATGGTGGAGAATAGCATTAACAGTGTGTATATTTTCAGTCTTTCCTCTTCAAATTATTTTTGTCCCCATTAAAATTTTGATAGTCTTACCCTTTAAATAAGTAACCCTTAATTGTAAGAAAACAGTGATCTTTCAGATCTACAATGGTCCTCATCTCATACTTACAATTTTAATATTAGCATACAAATGAGAAATTCACTTTAAATTTTGAATGTAATGGAATCTTATAAAATAAAACTACTCTAGGAATCCAGGTACTTTACAGAATATCTAAATAAAGTGAACCTTTGATCTGATGATCTTGGTGACATTGGACAAGAAAGAAAAAGCATCTATTCCAGAAAGGTGACTTGGCTTCAGATTTTCTCATAGACGGTACAGAACCTATGATAACATTTAACATGATCAATGTATACAAAATGTTTAAGAACAAGATGATAATATATGAAAGAAAAATGACCAGAAAATCACCCTTTCAGGAGATCATTTGTAATGAAGCTCCATGGGTCAAAGCCTTCTTGGAATTGATCTAATTTTAATGGCAGAACTGGGCTCAGCTCATTGGAAAAGTGGCTACAGAACAGCAGTTCCAGTCTGGCCATTCAGCCACACTATGGTTGTGATTTGAAAGTACCACACCTCTTCTGGAACTAAGTAGACCATTTGTTCTACCAGTTAATCCTCAGACTTATGTTATTGTGTGGTAGCTTCCCAGCTGAGGCTAGTTAGAATCATAGTATAGACCAAGCAGAAGTAGGATAGCTTTTAGTTGACCAAGAAGCTCTCTTGAGTAGTCTCATTTAGAGGCCTGAAATATACACTCAAAATTAAATTGGAAATAAAAGTATATGCCTGAAGTTACCTTTTTAAAAAATTAAATTTCAACTATTATCCATTTGTGTTAATTCAGGATTTGTTTCAGAAAAGAAATAATCATGATTCTCTTGACATACTGTTCTGTCAAGAGTGTTATATGTACTGGGTGCAGTGGTGCACACCTGTAATCCCAGTAGCTCCGGAGGCTGAGGCAGGAGGATTGTGAGTTCAAAGCCACTAAGCAACTTAGTGAAACCCTGTGTCTAAATAAAATACAAAATAGGGCTGGGGATATAGCTCAGTGGTCAAGTGTCCCTGACACTTGGTCCCAGTACCAAAAAAAAAAGTATTACATGTGATAGAATTTCATTAAATTTGAAAATGAAGAGAAGTGCTACTTAGGAATGACCCTTCTAGGAATGGTGCTTTAGGGAAAGTTAAAGGTTTACAGTGATCTTAAAACTGCTGTCAATTTTCCACAGAATACTCCTATACCTGGCACTTATCACTTGAAAACTTTTATTGAAGAATCCCTATTAAATCCAGTGGCAGCAACCTACAATTTTAAAAATGAAGGAAGGAAAAAGCCACCTCTTGTGCAAAGAAACGATCCTGTCCTCAATGATCTTCCACTGTACATGCCTCCTGACTTCCTGGACCTGTTAAAGAAGCAATCAGCCACTTACTCCTTCAAAGACAAGCCCCGGCCCAGCCCCAGCACACTAGTTTACAAAGATAAGGTAAAGTTCTACTAGCAGATTGGGTTTTGTGGGAAAGCTACTAAAAGCTCCCAAGGAAAAGATCCTGTATTATATACCTCCCCAAACCCCCCCCTCCACACACAAGGGAAAAATGGAAAACCTCCAGGTTATTTAATTTTTTTTTTAAATATTTATTTATTTGCTTTTAGTTGTACACAATGCGTTTATTTGTATGTGGTGCTGAGGATCGAACCCGGGTTGCGCACGTGCTAGACGAGTGCTCTACCGCTGAGCCACAATCCCAGCCCCCTGGGTTATTTAATTTCTTACAGAAATCCAACAAGAGCTGCCTGGCTTGCAAATGAATCCAATAAGATTTTTTTTCTCATGAGGTATTCTAAACCTAAGGAGAATACTTTGAGGAAAAATTTCCCCTCTAGGTCACTCTTGTCAGGGTTCCCCTAGCCTGGGGAGCCTCTGGGATCTTATCTGTGTTTGAGCCATGTTCTGGCTTCTTCAAGGAGTTGATATGGTGAGCCCTCTTTTTTTTTTTAATATTAATTTATTTGCTTTAGTTGTACACAATGCAATGCATTTTATGTTTTGGTGCTGAGGATCGAACCCGGGTAGCGAACGTGCTAGGCGAGCCCTCTACCGCTGAGCCACAACCCCAGCCCGGTGAGCCCTCTTGGTTTAAAGAGAAACCCCTGTATCTGGGTGTGTATCCTTATTAGAGCATGCATAGAACTATATACCTCAAGAAGGTTTTAGAATATTTTCTTGGCTGAGATATAGCTCAGTAGTAGAACATGCATGAGGTCCTGGGTTCAATACCAGCACCAATAAATAAATAAATAAATAGATAGATAGATAGATAAATGAATGGATAAAAGTTTTTCATGTAGGGGCTGGGGTTGTGGCTCAGCGGCAGAGCGCTCGCCTCGCATGTGCGCGGCCCGGGTTCGATCCTCAGCACCACGTAAAACATAAATGCATTGCATTGTGTACAACTAAAGTAAATAAATAAATATTTTTAAAAAAAGTTTTTCATGTAGAAATGAGCCTGTGGTTACAGAAGGGTCAGATTCTACTCAGCTCCATATATTATCCATAGCATTGATAATATAGAGCACTGCTTTGCTTACAGCTTTGTAGTACCACTATGAAGGGAACAAGTTCCTGAATTAGAAATATTTAAGTAACAATATAAGACAAAATATATCAAGTGCTGAGATGGATAGTGCTGCAGGAAATGCCAAGGGAAAAGCTCAAGGTAGGCTGGACTGAAAGGCTAGGAAGCTCCCTGGATTAAGTAGGATTTAACTGGACATTGACTCGTGTCTTCTGTGGCGCTTAACCCTTCCATGCACATTCTCTTAGTTGCTTCTCCGGTATTCTGAAGTAGCTTGAACAGATGTTATCTCCTTTACTTGCAACAAAACTGAGGCGAATAGAGACTTAGTAACTTGTTCTAAGACACATCATTTTATAAGTAAGAGGTAAGGACCACTTTCAACTGAGGGCTTTTTAACCCAGATTCAGCCTTCTTTCCAATCTACCAGGTGTCCACCGCCTTGAATGAGGGGCAGGGTTTTGACAGGTGCAATCCCAAGGAGGCATCTGCAGAGGGGAGCATAATATGTATGAAGGTATACAAGTGGCAGGTGCAGGCCCTGTTCCGGGGACAGCTGTGACTTGGACTTTGTCACTTGGGACTCTGGGCACTTGTCTCAGTTCCCTGTGCCCTAATGTCCATTGGCTGGAAAAGAGACAATAATAGTATTAATCTTCACTTTATTAGAATATTATTATTATTATTATTATTATTTTTTTTTTTTTTTTTTTTTTGGTACCGGGGATTGAACTCAGGGGCACTTGACCACTGGGCCACATCCCCAGCCCTTTTTTGTATTTTTATTAGAGACAGGGTCTCATTGAGTTACTAAGTGCCTCGCCATTGCTGAGGCTGGCTTTGAACTCGCGATCCTCCTGCCTCAGCCTCCCAAAGTGCTGGGATTACAGGCGTGCGCCACCGCGCGCCCGGCTTAGAATATTATTATTATAACCTAAGAAGTCCCTGGCAACCAATGGCTGACTTAAAAACAAGGAATTGCGATTGCCAAGCAGACTAGAAATTTTCAGCAGGATGAGCACGTGTCCAACATGTAGTTGGACATTCCTACTGCTTTATGAATTATAGCAGTAAAACAGAACAGAATGATAAATGTTCATTGAGTAGGGGCTGGGGTTGTGGCTCAGCGGTGGAGCGCTTGCCATCCTCAGCACCATGTAAAAATAAACTCATTGTGTACAACTAAAGCAAATAAATAAACATTTAAAAAATGTTTATTGGGTAAATCTTATCCTATTTGCTTCAGTGGATGAACATAAACAGTAAATTATCTTTAGACTTTTATGGCTTGTTAAGGTAAGGAAGCCACATGTGACCTTGTTCTGACCACTCCAAATACAAAGGCATTCTGTTGTACTCTCCTCTGCCATTTATCTCCTTTCAGTTCCATCTTTTCTTGCTCTTATGGTTCTCTGAGCATTGGCCCAAAGGCCCACTGTGGAAAGGAGAAAACATAGAAATTTGTTATTAGGTAAAACTTATAAGACCAAATGAATTTAGCTTATCTAGAAGGATAAATAAACCTTCTGAAAACGCGTTTTCTGTTTGTTTGTTTGTTTGTTTTCTCTTGTCTTTCCTCTCCTCTTCCCCACCTCTCACAAAGGATTAAGCTCCAAGAACTAGAAAAATGTTCTTCCTAATTTTCTGTTTCAAAGGTATATGAGAATATGTTCACAAGGGGAGTGATATTTATATGTAACTTTGTATACCCACCTATAAAAGTCAAAATTCTGTTTTTTTTGTTTTGTTTTGTTTTGTTTTTTGGTATCAGGGATTGAACTCTGGGCACTCAACCACTGGGCCACATCCCCAGCCCTTTTTTGTATTTTATTAGAGACAGGGTCTCACTGAGTTGCTAAGTGCCTCGCCATTGCTGAGGCTGGCTTTGAACTCAAGATTCTCCTGCCTCAGCCTCCCAAGTGCTGGGATTATAGGCGTGCACCACCACGCCTGGTTCAATATTCTGGGGTTTTAATAGCAGAGTTCAGAATAATTTAGAATTTGGGAAGATATTGTGGACATTAGTGTTGTTACTAAGATAGGACAACATTCTCAGGTTCTATCATTTTTAATAGAATATTAACTTTATACCTCATTAGGGCTACATTTTATTCATAAGAAAGTTTTTCCTGGCTCAGTGGTGCATGCCTATAATCCCAGTTCCTTGAGAGACTGAGGCAGGAAGATCACAAGTTCAGCCTGGGTCACTTAGCAAGACTTTGTTTTGTAAAAAGGGCTGGGGATGTAGCTCAGTGGTAGAGTGCTTGCCTAGCATACGCAAGGCCCTGAGTTCATTCCTGCTTGCCCCCATACACACGAAAAGAAAGGTTTTTTTTGTTTTGTTTTGTTGAATATTTATTTATTTACTTACTTTAGTTGTACACAACGCAATGCATTTATGGGTTTTTTTTTTTGTTTTTTGTTTTTTTTTTTGGTACCAGGTATGAACTCAGGGGCACTTGACCACTGGGTCACATCCCCAGACCTTTTTTGTATTTTATTTAGAGACAGGGTCTCACTGAGTTGCTAAGTGCTTCCCCATTGCTGAGGCTGGCTTTGAACTCGCGATCCTCCTGCCTCAGCCTCCCAAAGTGCTGGGATTACAGGCGTGCGCCACCGCGCCCGGCTGCATTTATGTTTTACGTGGTGCTGAGGATCGAACCCGGGCCGCGCACATGTGAGGCAAGTGCTCTGCCACTGAGCCATAACCCCAGCCCTAAAAGAAAGTTTTTAATGTGGTACAGTGTTTGCCTGGCATTCTGAGGCCTTGGAGTCCATTTTCAGCACAGCAAAAAAAAAAAAAAAAAAGTGTTTTGTTTTTTTTTTACTATATTTGTATTTTTATTCTGATGTATGTAACTCAATTGGACAATCGTTGTCAAAGAGTCTTACTGAGTGTGAGTGTGTGAGTGTGTGTGAGTGTGTTTGAGTATGTGTGTATGCATGCATATGCTCATCTATATCTGGCCCTTTATAAAGAGGATTTGAGGTTGTCTCACAATGTTTACAATAGCTTTTTTCATGTCAGAGAAATAATATGTTTTTGTTGTGGAAAATATGTACTGAAGTGGGACCATCTCTCTCCATCTGCACAGTTTGTAGCCTCCTTTTTCACGATTATCCACTGGCCTCAGGGTTACCTGTTCCCTTTGTTTTTTGATGATTTTAGCACCCTTAACTCATGGCTACACCCTTCCCTACTCCTGTCATGATTTCAATACAGAAGTGGATGACCTTCCAACAACCTGGTTTCTTGACCTCTCTTCTACCTCCACATCTTACTTCTTAGATTTTTTTTTTTTTTTTTCTCTCTTTGGGTACTGGGGATTGAACTTGGGAGCACTTGACCACTGAGCCACATCCCCAGCCCCATTTTGTATTTTATTTAGAGACAGGTCTCACTGAGTTGCTTAGCACTTTACTGTTGCTGAGGCTGGTTTTAAACTCGCGATCCTCCTGCCTCAGCCTCCTGAGCCCCTGGGATTTCAGATGTGGGCCACCATGCCCAGCTACTTCTTAGATTTTTTGTAAGACCCATAATTTCGCTCTTCCATAATGTCAGTTACATGAAGGTAGTTCTCTGGCGATATTCTAGTATGCTAACCCCAACAATTTCTTCATCCCCCAACCTACAACCCATTGATTTTCCTACCTATTTTTTTTTTATTTTGTTGTAGTTGTAGATGGTAGTCATGCCTTTATTTTATTTATTTTTGTATGCAATGCTAAGGATCAAACCCAGTGCCTCACACATGCTAGGCAAGTACTCTGCTACTGAGCCCCAGCCCTAGCCTTAATTTTCCTATCTTTTCACTTTCCTGAGACCCCCGATGTTCTCTCTTCCTGACAAAACTTGAATTTCATAGTTAATCATGAGAGTTGCTTCCCATGTTAGTTTTTTTTTTTTTTTTTTTTTTTTTTTGGTGGTACTGGGGATTGAACTCAGGGGCACTCAACCACTGGGCCACATCCCCAGCCCTTTTTTGTATTTTATTAGAGACAGGGTCTCACTGAGTTGCTAAGTGCCTCACCATTGCTGAGGCTGGCTTTGAACTTGCGATCCTCCTGCCTCAGCCTCCCAAGTGCTGGAATTACAGGTGTGCACCACCGCGCACGGCTCCATGATAGTTACTTGACGGTGCACTGTCAGTTCCCTTGGCTCTGACTATTCATCTCCCTCATTTGGCAAAGCTGCACCCTGGTTAAGTCTCAGTGCACACATTACACCTGAATTTCTGTGGCTAAAATTGTGTCACTTAAACCCTTTGCCTCCATTGGGCAGTGAAAGGACTGCCTTAGTTGTTAACTTTCCCACTTTCCTGGGTGGCCTGTGTCTTTTCAAACCTCTAACATCTCCTTGATCTTTATTTTTTGGCCTTTGCTGACTTTATTATCCCCCCCAACCCTCAATCTGTTCACCTGCATGTGCCCCAGGCTCTCAGACCTCTTCTCCCTCCACATTCTCTCCTGGGATGCTGCTCTTGTCCAGTCTTAAGGCTATGAACACCATCTATTTGTTGGTGATTACCAAATACTTATCTCCTGTCTAGACTTCCTTTTGGAAGTCCCTCTACCTTTTCAACATCTCTACTTGCATGTCTAATGCAGGGTTTCTCAGCCTCAGCACTATTGACATTTTGATAGGATAAATCTTCATGTGGGGAGCTGGTCTGTGCTTTGTAGGATGTGTAACAGTATTCCTGCCCTCTACTCACTAGATATCAGTCTCCCCATTTTAAAAAAATATTTATTCATTTGCTTTAGTTGTACACAATGCATTTACTTCTATGTGGTGCTGAGGATCGAACCCGGGCCGCGCAAGTACCAGGCGAGTGCTCTACTGCTGAGCCACAACCCCAGCCCCTCCCTTTCCACTTGTAATACCCCAGAATATTACCAGACATTGCCAAATGTCCATTGATGGATGAAAATGCTCCTGCGTGACAACCACTGAGTTATAGCAGTATCATGGTGAGTGTGAACCCTAAGTGGTTTTTCTTAGGGTCAACATGCCTATGGTGAATGAGATTTCTTTCTCAGCAAGTTCAATTATTGGTGTATAAAAATGCTACTTTTTTTTTTTTTTTTTGGTATGTTGATGTTGTATCCTGCATCTTGACTGAATTTATTTTCTAATTCTAACAATCATTTCGTGGAGTCTTTAAATTTTTCCATATATAAGTCAAATAATGTTATTTGCATGTGAGTATCTCTGACTTGGTATCACTTATCATTCTTGAAATTTTATTTTTCAAGAACATTCCCCAAGGCCTGGAACTTGTGATCCTCCTGCATTAGTCTCCTGAGTCACTGGGATTACAGATGTGTGCCACCACACCCAGCAAGCTAATGATAAAATTAACAACAATATGATTGCTATCATTGGGCATCCTTCTTTTTTTAGAAGTCCTATGTGTCTGTTTCTCAGACCTTAAAACATCTGAGCAGTGAGTCACTAATGTTTCCACGTGGATGAAGAAAGTCCCAAGAGACTTCTCCAAGAAAAGAGACAATGAAATTTCTACCAGTAGCACCTGAAAATGTTGCACCTGCCAGCTCTTTGACTGTGTTCACCTTAAAATGATTCTGATGGTGCTTCTCAAGTCTGAGTTCCCTAAACAGTGTCACAATGATTTCTGGTTTCTAGTCCCTGTGTCTAAGTAGCTTAGAAGTTGCAGTCCCATACTAACAGCAAGTTTAATAGTAAACAAACTGAAAAATCAACTCCTGTTAGATGAGTGAGAGAAGTGAGGTCACAGGGCTAACTGCCACCCCGAGAGGTAGAGAGACGACAGGAAGACACAGAGAATCACAAGTTGCCAGAGCAGAAGCCCATAAATTGCAACCTCCTCAGGTCCTGTGGCCAGGGCAGGAGCCCCTGAACTGTAATTGATAAACTGCTGGAGGCTTGGTGTGGGCAAGTCTGAGAGTTAAAAGCACCAGGAGGACCCATCAGGCCACAGAGCTTCTCATGCCTAATGCCAGGAGCTCAACCAGGTTCTCACGGTACATGTCAAAAAAAAAAAAAAAAAAATTCTTCATGCTTCTGCCTGGGTGACAGGAAAAGAAACTGCTTGAAACCCATCAAAAGACTCTGCTCTCAACAAGGTGTGCCTTAGGAGAAACTATCAACCAGAGCCTGGATTGCTAGGGTTTTCTCAGAGACTGACCTGTGGGGAAGGGAAATGCCCAGCTCCAGCCAGCTCTGGTCAGCCTATCCCACCTAAGAGGGCAGTTGCTGAGAAGAGCTTGCAAAAGCCATCCAGAGACAGGCACAGGTTCACTAAAAGACTGGGCCTAATTATAGGGCTCTAGAACAATCCCCATCCCACCCCTGACCACCACATTGCTCAATGTCTATTTATAGCTGCTCCTTTCACCCACTACATCTTGCCTAGCTATCAAGAAAAAAATTACATGGCACACCGAAAGGGAAAAAACAGTTTGAAGAGGCAGAGCAAGCATCACAAATCAGGCATGGTAAGGATGTTGGAATTATCAGGTTAGTCATTTGAAACAACTATGGTGACAGGCAAGGGACTCTAGCAATAAAGTATACAACCTGGAAGAACAGATGGGAAGGCGTGGGGGTGGGGGCGGGTGTAGCATGCTCAGTGGTGGAGTGCCTGGCCAGCATTGACAAGGCCCTGGGTTCCATCTTCAGTACTGCCAAAAAAAAAAAAAAAAAAATAGAAGAAGGAAAAAGAGAAGATGGGAAATGTAGGCAGAGAAATGGAAATCCTAAGAAAGAATAAAAAATGAATGCTAGAGATCGACAACACTGCAACAGAAATGAAGGAAGCCTCTGAGGGTCTTGAAGTACACTAGTCATGACTGAGGAGAGACTCTCTGAGCTTGATATATTTCAGTCTCAGCCTCCACAACAGAAAAATAAAGAGAACAAAGACTGAAAAAACCATAATATCCAATAACTGTGTCACAACAGCAAATACAAAAGCAAGGGAGAAAGGAAGAGAAATATTTGAAAAAAATAACTACTGAGAATTTCGCAAATTAACGTCAGATGCCAAACCACAGATCTGGGAAGCTCAGGATAAAGGCCAGAACAAAACACAGCCACAATTAAATATATCACTTTCAAACCCCAGAAAATTAAAAACAAAGAAAAAATCCTGGGTGGTGAAGGGACACCTGTAGAGGGACTAAGATAAGTATTGTATCCAACTTCTCTTCCAAAACTTCACAAACAGGAAAAGACTGAAATGAAGTACTGAAAGCATTGAAAGGAAAATCACACCAGCTTAGAAATCTGTACCCTGTGAAACTATCTTTCAAAAGTGAAACAGAAGCCAGGCATGGTGGCATACACCTATAATCCCAGCAGCTCAGAGGCTGAGGCAGGAGGATCTCGAATTCAAAGCCAGCCTCAGCAAAAACAAGGCCCTAAGCAACTCAGTGAGACCCTGTCTCTAAATGAAACACAAAATACGGTTGGGGATGTGGCTCAGTGGTTGAGTGCCCCTGTGTTCAATCCCTGGTACCTACCATCCCCCCTCTCCCCCCCAAAAAAATGTGAAGCAGAAATAGAGACTTTTTTTGGTACCTGGGTTGCTAAGTGCCTCGCCATTGCTGAGGCTGGCTTTGAACTCATGATCCTCCTGCCTCAGTCTCCCAAGTGCTGGGATTACAGGCGTGCACCACCGTGCCTGGCAGAAATAGAGAGTTTTTTAGACAAACAAAAGTTGAAGAAATTTGTTACCAGTAGATCAGCTTTGCAAGAAATCTTCAAAGAACTTCATTAAAGAAAAAAAAGTTGATACAGGTCAGAAATGAAGAGCCTTTGAAGAAGGCATAAGTGAAGGTAAAAAATCAAACTTTCATTTTTCTTTTTAATTTTATTTTGAAGTGCTGGGATTGGACGCAGAGGCACTCTAACACTGAACTATACCCCCAAGCCCTTTTAATTTTTTCTTTTGAGACAGGGTTTTTCTAAGTTGCCCAAGCTGGCCTCAAACTGTGATTCTCCTGCATAAGGCCTTGGGTTTGATCCTCAGTACCTACCCCCACCCCTCAGCCCCCCAAAAGAAAGAAAGGAAAAAAGGAAGAAGAAAAAGAAAGCGGGATAGGCTATATTAATTTCAGAGAGGAAGGAAACTTATCAGAGATAGAGGTCATTATATAAATAAAGGGTCCAATACTCCAAGAAGACATAAAAATACGTTAGGCAATATGCACATGCCTAGCAACAGAGCATTAAAACATGTGAAGCAAAAACAGATGGGACTACAAAGATAAACAGATGAATCCTTATTATAGTTGGAGACTTACACAACCCTTTATCAGGTACTCAGAAAATCAGCAAGGATGTAGTTGCACTCAACAATGCCATCAATCAGCTGGCTATAATTGATGTCTATAGACTACTCCATCCAACAATAGCAGAAAAAAAAATCTTCTCAAGCTCACATGAAATATAGACCATATTCTGGGCCATTAAACACACCCTAACAAATTTAAGAGACTAGAAATCATAAAAAGTGGTCTCTCATGGCACAATATCATTAAATTAAAAATCAATAATAGAAAGATAATCGGAAATCCCAAAATATACAGATAGTAAGCAACATGCTTCTAAATAACACATGGATCAATTACATGATACTTTGAACTAAATAAAAATGAAAACATATTTCAATAAAATATGTGGGATATTGTGAAGTCAGAGCATAGAAGGAAATTTGTAGTGTTGAATATATATTAGAAAAGAAGATTGACAATCAAGCACCTAAGTTTCCTTCTTAGGAAACTAGAAAAAGAAGAATAAAGTAGGTCCAAAGTAAGTAGAAGAAATAAAAATTAGAGCATAAGTCAATGAAATTGAAAATGTCATAGAGAAAATCAGTGAGATAAAATGCTGTTTTCTTGAGTAGATTAATATAATTGATCTAGATCAACTAAGTAAAAAAAAGAGGATACAAATGACTAATATTAGAACAGAGGGGACATAACTAAATCTCATACACTAAAAGGATAATAAAGGAATGTTATGAAGAATTCAATGACCACAGATTTAATAACCTAAATGAAATGGACCAATTCCTTGAAAGTCACAGTCTGCTGAAACTCATACAAGAAGAAATAGACACTCTGAATATAGCTATTAAATAAATCGAATTAAATTGCAACCTTCCCAAACAGAAAATGTCAGGCCCACATGGGTTCATATGTAAATTCTACCAATCATTTTAAAAAAAGAAATCATATCAATTCTTTACAATCCCTTCCAGAAGATATAAACAGAGGACATACTTTCTAACTCATTCTATGAGGCTAGCATCACCCTCATACCAAAAACAGATAAAAACATCACAAGAAAAGAAAATTACAAACCACTCCCATGTTCTTCATGAACATAATTACAAAAATCATCAATAAAATACAAAAGTGACTACATATCACAACCAAGTGGACTTATTCCAAGTATGAAAAGCTGTTTCAATATTCAAAAATAAGCAAATCTAATCTATCAGATCAATTACTAGAGAAGAAAAGTCATATGAGCATATCAGTAGATGTGGAAAAAGCATTTGTCAAAATCGGCAACACCCATTTATGATTAAAAAACCTCAGTAAACTAAGAATATAAGGGAACTTCCTCAACTTTATAAAGAGTATACATTAAAAAAAAAAAAAAAACCCTACAGCCAATATCATAGATAACAATAAGAGTAGGAAACTAGAGGGTTTTCTCTGAGATCAGGGACAAGGCAAGGATGGCTCTTTAATCATGTTTAGTGCTAGCTAATGCAATATGACAAGAAAAGGAAATTAAGGATATGCTGTTTGGGAAGGAAGAAATAAAAATATAAAATAAAATAAAAATATTGTTCCTATTCATAAATGATATGATTGACTATGTAAATAATCCAAAATAATGCACACACACACACACACACACACACACACACACACAAAAAAAAAAACAAGCAAAAAACTTCTACAAGGGGTTGGGGTTGTGGCTCAGTGGTAGAGCACTCACCTAGCACGTGTGTAGCCTGGGTTTGATCCTCAGCATCACATAAAAATAAAGGTATTGTGTACAACTAAAACAAATAAATATATATTAAAAAAAAAAAAAAAAAAAAACTTCTACAAAAGTCAATTGTTCACCTATATCCCAGCAATGAACAAGTGGAATTTGAAGTTAAAAACACAATACCAGCTGGGCATGGTGACGCACGCCTGTAATTCCAGCACTTGGGAGGCTGAGGCAGGAGGATCATGAATTCAAAGCCAGCCTCAGCAATGGCGAGGCACTCAGCAACTCAGTGAGACCCTGTCTCTAATAAAATACAAAAAAGGGCTGAGGATGTGGCCCAGTGGTTGAGTGTCCCTGAGTTCAATCCCTAGTACAAAAAAAGAAGAAAAAAAACACAATACCAATAAAAAAAATCCCTCAGGAGCTAGTAGTGGTGGTACTTTTATATAATACCAGCTATTTAGGAGGCTGAGGCAGGAGGATCACTAATTCAAGTCCATCCAGGGAAACTAGCAAAACACTGTTTCAAAATAAAATAAACAATGTTCTGGGGATGTAGCTCAGTGGTAGAGTGTTTGCCTAGCTTGCACAAAACCCTAGGAGCCCTACATTCAATCCCCAGTATGGCAGCAGGTGTGGGGGGAGTGGGGTAAGTACTATCAGCTTTTTTCACCAGTTTTATTCCAGTTTTATGACATTGATGCTGTTGGTACAACATAACTTTATATATAGTCACACTAATATTATCCTGCCACATTTTATTACCTTCAACAATTAAAAGATATCTGAGTGCCCAATCAATATGGACTGAAACATGAATTAGCTAGAATCAGATATTTTGGGGGGTACATTGTCTAGAATCAATGAGCTTCACATTATATATTATAAAATGAAGAACTGAGAAGCATATGTGTGAATTAGAAAACACTGTGTGTGTGTGTGTGTGTGTTTGTGTGCACATGTGTGTTCCATTAGACCCATGAACATTGGAACCAAAGTGTGTAACAAATTTAGAAATGCAGAGAGAGACAGTCTCTTAAGTCAATCCTTAAGTTATGTTAAATTGTGAAGGATAGACAAAGCCAAGTATAGCAGGACAAATAAGGACCCTACAGGTGACCAATATTCTTTTCCAGACTGAGTCTTTCCATGAGCACCTTTTAAAAAAAATTTTTTTTTTTTTTTTGTACTGGGGATTGAACTCAGGAGCACTCAAACACTAAGCCATATCCCCAGGCTTACTTTATATTTTATTTGGAGACAGGGTGTCACTGAGTTGCTTAGCACCTCGCCATTGCTGAGGCTGGCTTTGAACTCGTGATCCTCCTGTCTCAGCCTCCCAAGCCACTGGGATTAGAGGCATGTGCCACCGCACCCCTGTGAGGACCTTGCTTTTTTAAAAAAATTATTTATTTGTTCTAATTTGTTATACATGGCAGCAGAATGCATTTCAGTTCCTGGTACAGAAATGGAGCACAATTTTTCATTTCTCTGGTTGTATACAAAGGAGAGTCCCACCATTTGTGTCTGCATACATGTACCTAGGGTAATGATGTCCATCTCATTCCATCACCTTTCCTACCCCCATGTCACCTCCCTTTCCCTCCCTCCCCTTTGCCCTATCCAAAGTTCCTCCATTCCTCCCATGCTCCCCCTACCAACCCCCATTATGGATCAACATCCACTTATCAGAGAAAACATTCAGACTTTGGTTTTTTGGGATTGACTTACTTCACTTAGCATGATATTCTCCAACTACATTCATTTACCTACAAATGCCATGATTTCATTCTCTTTTAATGCTGAGTAATATTCTATTGGGTATATATGCCACAGAGAAAAGATAGCCTCTTCAACAAATGGTGCTGGGAAAACTGGAAATCCACATGCAGCAAAATGAAATTAAACCACTATCTCTCACCATGCACAAAACTCAAAAGAGGACCAAGGACCTAGGAATTAGACCAGAGAACTGCGCCTAATAGAAGAAAAAGTAGGCCCAAATCTTTATCATGTCGGATTAGGCTCCTTCTTCCTTAACAAGGTTCCTAAGGCGCAAGAAATAAAATCGAGAATCAATAAGTGGGATGGTTTCAAACTGAAAAGCTTCTTCTCAGCAAAAGAAACAATCAGTGAGGTGAATAGAGAGCCTACAGAATGGGAGCAAATTTTTACCACATGCACATCAGATGAGCACTAATCTCTAGGATATATAAAGAACTCAAAAAACTTAACACTAAAAAAACAAATAATCCAATCAATAAATGGGCTAAGGAACTGAACAGAACTTCTTAAAAGAAGATATAAAATCGATCAACAAATATATGAAAAAATGTTCAACATCTCTAGCAATTAGAGAAATGCAAATCAAAACTACTCAAAGATTTCATCTCTCTCCAGTCAGAATGGCAGTTGTTAAGAATACAAGTAGGGCTGGGGATGTGGCTCAGCGGTAGAGCGCCCGCCTAGCACATGCGCGGCCCGGGTTCGATCCTCAGCACCATGTAAAAATAAACACATTGTGTACAACTAAAAGCAAATAAATAAATATTAAAAAAAAAAGAATACAAGTAACTGGAGACACTGGGGATATAGCTCAGTTGGTAGAGTGTTTGCCTTGCATGCACAAGGCCCTTGGTTCGATTCCCAGCACTGCCAAAAAAAAAAAAAGAATATAAGAAACAATAAGTGTCGGCGAGGATGTGGGGAAAAAGACACACTCATACATTGCTGCAAATTGGTGCAGCCAATCTGGAAAGCAGTATGGAGATTCCTTAGAAAACTTGGAATGGAACCACCATTTCACCCAGCTATCCCACTCTGAAGGAGCCCTAATTAGGAAGGGCTGTTGCAGCTAGCTGGAAGCCATAAGTTCCACCTGATATGTATGTGATGCACCTGTAGGCACCCGAAAAGCTGAAGGTATATAACCGGGTGAAAGTGGTCCGAGTTAGGAGACCGGAGAATTCAGTCAGCCGGGCAGTCACTCGGTCGGTCAGAAGAATCAGAGCGGCCAGAACGTAGGCAGAGCGGTTACAGAAGAGAAACCAGATAGAAGACAGAAGAGAAACCAGATAGAAGAAGTAATGACTGGTCAGAGTTAGGCCGAGGCTCCTGAGGAAGACAGAAGACAGAAGAAAGAAGAAGGAAGAAAGAAGAGAGAAGAAAGAAGCTCTAATCTTTCTCTAAGCTAAGCTCTATCTTTCTTTCTCTCTAAGACTCTAAGCTACTCTAAGCTAAGAAGACAAGAAGAAAAGCTCGCTTTTATCTTTCTCTCTAAAAATCTTTCTTTCCCTCTCTAAGCTCTAAGAAAGTAGAAGTAAAAGTAGTAAAAGCTTTACTCTGCCTCCGAGAGTTTTCCTCCTGGTTTTCGGTACCAGGCAGCTTACACCACTCCTCAGTTTATACCCAAGGGACTTAAAACAGCATACGACAGTGACACAGCCACATCAATGTTTATAGCAGCTCAATTCATAATAGCTAAATTGTGGAACCAACCTAGGTGTCCTTCAATAGATGAGTGGACTACCTTGCTTTTTAAGGGTCCTTCCCTTTCAGTTCTCTTTCTTCTTTCTGTGTGTGTGTGTGTGTGTGTGTGTGAGAGAGAGAGAGAGAGAGAGAGAGAGAGAGAGAGAGGGAGAGAGAGGGAGGGAAGGAGAGGGAGGGAAAAAGAGGGCACGTGCATATAAGCACAGTTTAAAGTAAATAGAAAACATGCATGAACCATATCCAAAATCAAAAAATAGGACATTGCTGGCCCCCAAGAAAAGCCTTTTGCTTAAAATTTGTTTCTCTGCTTCTGCAGTATGATGCAATACCTTTGTTTCCTCTGTATTTATTATGTCAAGTAGGCACTTAGTAAAGCACAGGTGCATCAGGATAGCATGTGTATTTCATCATAAATTTGTATTTACTGTTATCACTGTATCCACAAAAAACTGCCTCTGCAATCAAAATTGCGTGCTATCATGGGAAAGACAGCTGCAGGGTGAAACATAATAGCTGAACTTCCATGTGGTAGGTAGGCCAAGATGAGGATGCTTTATTTCCAACTAAGGCAGCATCGTTTCTCGAAATTCTATGTAAAAATACCAGGAGGTGGAGGGAGATGGTTCTCTTCAGGCTTCCTAGGAGTTTATAATCCCGCTCCTGCCTGGCAGCTCCTGCAAAACAAGAGTCTGGAGCTCCTGCCCCTGTTCTCTCCTGTTCCTCATTCTCCTTCCTCTCTGTCTTTCTCCCTTCACATACCCTCCTCTTTTTTTTTTTTTTTTTTTTTTGGTACTGGGGATTGAACTCAGGGGCACTTGACCACTGGGCCACATCCCCAGCCCTTTTTTTTGTATTTTATTAGAGACAGGGTCTCACTGAGTTACTAAGTGCCTTGCCATTGCTGAGGCTGGCTTTGAACTTGCGATCCTCCTGCCTCAGCCTCCCAAAGTGCTGGGATTACAGGCGTGCGCCACCACGCCCGGCACATACCCTCCTCTTCATCCTGAACCCCCTTGCTCCTCATCCTCTGGGCACCCACAGGCACGGGGACAACGGAGCCACCTAGAGAGTTTGCAGCTAGTTCTATGTACGGCAGAAAGACAGTTTCACATGGGAGGCTCTTCTTGGAATGTTCTCCTGGCTCTGCTTGAGGAAGTCCTGCCTTTTCTTAAATGCCCCCCTCAAATCTTCCCCTCTTTGCTGCCTTTAGATCACCCTGTTGCGTTTACTCTCCGCACCCATTCCCGCCCTGGTTTTCAATCTATTTTAGCATTGACTACAGTGTTAGAATCATTCCTGCAGGTGCCTCTCACCCCTGCTGTCAGGGACCATGACTCTCTCACCATTGTAATCCTCGCCGCCAGCCCTGTAATAAATGGTCCAAGTGATTTTTTGACTCTAGCAATTCAAAATGTGATCAACGAGGCAGCATTTTCCCAAGCAACATCTCAGGCAGATTGTCTATAAAATTCACTGTGGAAAGTGAATATATATTGAATGTTTTAGAGCTCAACCTTTGGAGGTATACCTTTCCTACTATTAAAGCAGAGAATAAGCCAGGCACAGTGGCACACGCCTGTAATCCCAGCACTTGGGAGGCTGAGGCAGGAGGATCGCGAGTTCAAAGCCAGCCTCAGCAATGGCAAGGCACTTAGCAACTCAGTGAGATCCTGTCTCTAATAAAATACAGAAAAGGGCTGGGGATGTGGCCCAGTGGTCGAGTACCTCTGAGTTCAATCCCCGTACCAAAAGAAAAAAGAAAAAAAGCAGAGAATAAATGATGTAATGTTGAGTGGCCATAAATAAAGGATTATTGAATAAGAGATGATCAAGTGAGTTTACGACCTCTATTAATCTATTATTGTATCCTTGTTCCTTCCATGTAGTCACTTCAGCTTTACCCAGGGCAATACGAGACACTTCCTACACCAGTTCCCAAGTACGCTTCCAGGTAATTATATGCTTGTCAACGAAGTTACTTTTAATCATTTCATTCATGCCTACTTACATACATAATTACATACCAATACTTATGACTTAAGCTTCATTTATGCACCTCATATTCAGATTAGCATTTTAAAATATTAAATGACACACAGGGAGTAAGTTAACAAAGACCTTCACTTTAGAAATAAATTTAGAAGCTGATGAGTTGGTGCATACCTGTAATTCCAGCAATTTGGGCGGAGGATCACAAGTTGAGGCCAGCCTCAGCATCTTAGTGAGACCCTGTCTCAAAACAAAACAAAAAAATAAAAAAGGACTGGGGGTGTGGTTTATTAGTTAAGTGCCCTGGGTCCAATACCCAGTGCCAAAAAAAGAAAAAGAAAGAAAAGAAATTTAGAAAACCATTTTTTTCTTCTTTTTTAAATATAGGAGCTTTGTATTTCGTTCTACAGTTCAAAGATTCCCAACAATCTACTTCACTCCTGTAAGTACAATGCAGACAGTTAATTCATGATGAAGTTGATGTTTAAATATATAGTGATTCCTTCTAACATATCAACATTTGCTCATTGTCATAAGACAAGCATGATTAATGCGATCGATTTAAGCTATACTTTAAGTATATCTGAAGATACACTGGGAATTTCAATGTAAATAACCCATTCATGGCAAGTTACAGAAGAAAATGTCCAGTCCCTTAACTTTCTGAAGTTCAAGATCTATACTGTACAACATGGTGACTACTGTTAATAAAATGTATTTACTGTCGAAAATCATTAATATGGTAGGCTTTAAGTGTTCTCACACAAAAAGTGGTATGTGAGATAATGCATACGTTAATTAACTTTATTTAGCCACTCCAAAATATATATACAATACACATAATTTTTATTTCTCAAGTTAAACAACTTTCTCCTTGTGCAGCATCAGTGCCTCAGTAGCCATCAGCCTGAAAAATAAAAAAGGATCAAACATGATTTCCTTTTTTTTAATGTTTATTTATTTGCTTTAGTTGTACACAATGCAATGCATTTATGTTTACGTGGTGGTGCTGAGGATCAAACCCAGGTCGCGCACGTACTAGGCGAACGCTCTACCGCTGAGCCACAACCCCAGCCCCAAGCATGATTTCTTAATTTAATTTATCTATTTTGGTGGTGGTGGAGATTGAACCCAGGACCTTGCACATGCTAGGTAAGTGTTCTACCACGGAGCTATATATCCCTAGGCCCTGAAAATATTTTTGTTATCACCAACACAATACCAGTACATGGTTAAATGTCAGGTGGTGCCATAAATCATAACACATAGCAGTCCTCTGCTCTGTCTCCCACCACCCATTCCATCTTTTGAGGGCTGTCACCTTCAAATCTTAGCCATTACTCCTGGTATTTTTGTCCATATTTTCAAATGACAGCCTTATACAACTACTATTTTATTCTCTTGAATTTGAGACTTTATCTCTTAACTTTCTGCATGGAACATAAGCCAATTGCTCTCAAATCTTCCCCACAAAAGCCCTTCCTCCTCATAATTAATCACAGTTTTTATATCTGATACATTTTAATTTTACCTCCTGTGAAGCCACATAGTATATTAAATTGAATTTCTTGAACTTTTTATTTTCTTGGAGTTCATTGCTTTACTTGAGCTAGAGATGTAGCTCAGTGGTATAGTACTTGCCTAGCATGCAAGAGGCCCTTGATTCAATCCCAAGAACTGTACACACACACACACACCACACAGTTTAATTTTGGTTTGCTTAGTTTGTTTTTTAAAAATATTTATTTATTTTAGTTGTACACAATGCCTTTATTTTTACATGGTGCTGAGGATTGAACCCGGGCCACGCACATGCTAGGCGTGCACTCTACTGCTGAGCCACAATCCCAACCCCCGTTTGCTTAGTTTGTTAAGGACACAAGTTCTCTAGAGAACTATAAATTCTCAGGAATGATGAAGTGCATCAGATTATTTATCAGTTGCTTTTATTTTTTTCTCCTTTGGAGATATCCCTCCTGGAACATTCTGTCATCATCCTGCAATCTCAGCTGGATGCTTTAAAAAAATTTTTTTTTTTTTTGTACTGGGGATTATACCAAGGGGCAATTAACAATTGAGCTACATCCCCAGCCCTTTTTATTTTGTATTTTTGTTTTTTTAGTGCTGGAAATTAGAACCCAGGGACTTGTGCATGGAAAGCATGCACCCTACCAACTGAGCTATATCCCTAGACTCCTTTTATTTTGTATTTTTAACATGAGGTCTCACTGAATTGCTAAGCCTGGCCTTGAACTTGTGATCCTTTCTTCTCAGTCTCCCCAGCTGCTGGTTGACAGGCCTGCTCCACCATGCCCCATGAAACCAAATGCTTTCTAGTTTGATGCTTAGTGCCCTTGGGACATGCCCTCACTATTCTCTTGGAAAGTTCTTGGTATAGGCCACCATTTTGGTGGGACATGTTCTCCACTGGTCCCTCCTTCAGACTTGGTCTTGACTCCTTCTTTGATGCAGAGGTTCATTGGGGGAAAAATAAAAAGCAGGAACCTAGGTCAGAGGCATAGAGCAGACCCTCCAGGGATCTACACAAAAGGAGGTTTGGGGGACATGTGACAAAGCAACTAGCTCCAACTCTCCCAGGGTCTGCAGGATCATTATGAAGATCAGCAATGTCTTTATAAGAAGCAGCCCAGCCTAGTCTCTGGCGTAGAATAGGAGCTCAGCCCATGGTGGCTGCTATTGCTAATATTGTGTTTATATTAAAATTTCTGTCAGGCCGGGCACGGTGGCGCATGCCTGTAATCCCAGCACTTGGGAGCCTGAGGCAGGAGGATCACGAGTTCAAAGCCAGCCTCAGCAATGGCGAGGCACTTAGCAACTCGGTGAGACCCTATCTCTAATAAAATACAAAAAAGG